>JARHVA010003220.1:267500-867500 GCA_037957365.1 Torreya grandis | reverse complement strand
TGATTTTTCTCATGATGATTTATTGACGACCAAGCTCTTTCCAAAAAAATTTAGGAACCATTCCTTGGATTGGTTTATGTCTAACCTATAGGTTCTATGCATCACTTTAATGAAATGGCAAATGTAATCTTAGCTCATTTTTTTATAACCATTAGATAACATGTCAAATCTTCTTCGCTTAATCAGATCAAAAAATGATCTAATTACAATATTATTGATTATGTAATTTTATTTAAGATGACACTTAAAAAATGCCTCACCAAATCCCTGATATTAATCTACAAAGATTTTTCTCTAATAGTTTGCTTCAACCATTCAAGTACAAAGATATGTTTAATATTTACCATACAAAGTTATGTTTAATACGTACCAATCCTTCCATGAGATTTTCCATATGGTTAGCAAATATGAGATTTATATTTTAGAGGCTAATAAGTTAAAATATGAGTATCATACTTCTACCTCTACTTCCTCCAAATATTAGGAAAGTCAATATTAAAATCTAAGGATAATGATGCTAGGGATTTCAAGCTAAAAATGAGGCAAAATAATTTAAAAAGAAATAATCTCAACCACATGTTATGATTTTCCTTCCACCTTCTAGAAACATTTGAAAAATCACAAGATTTCTTGAACCTCCTCACTAAATGATCAAATAGTTACTTGAATTCAACATGATAGCTTTATCTCTACCATATTAATTGGACACTTATAAATATTTACCCAAAGTATATGATATTAGATTTTTGTACTAACCAAGATCAAACAAAATAGACTTAGACATAACTCATGTTATGAAAATAAAATATAGATACATAGAGATCTCAGTATAACAGTATGTAACTATTATTGTATTAACAATTCTTCAGGACATCAATTGAACAATACAATTACCTCTCATAATATATCCACATCAAGGAAATCCATAGGATCCAAGGAAATGCCAAGCCATAGAAATGCAATACTCAATAAACACTTGAGGTGGTTGCATAAATGTAGTAGTTGTGAGAGGTTATCTAAAGTTCAATTTTGTACCCATGTAAAATGAAAGTAAATGACTACTCTAGAAAAGAGATGTACCACAAGGATATCACCTGAAAAGTGGTACAATAACATAGAATATTTTTTTTAAATAGTGATATGCACCTCAAGGATCTAACCAAAAAAATATATAAAACACCCCCTTTAATGATAAATTGGGTGAGGTGGATGAAAAATCTCAATAAAAATTGGATGGCATAAAAAAATGATATGACACAAGGATCTTATTGTTTGTGTTGAGAAATTTATCATATGGGTCTACAAAGAACACCAAAGAATCAAATAGATGTTGGAAACACCATAAATTCCTCACCACAAGGAGTATTCTATATGGCGAATAATCAATCTAAAATAATATTTACTCCAAGAATGGAGCACTAATAGGTAGTATAAAGGGTGTGCAAAATGTGCAACTAAATAGTGGAAGAGCCATGTTGGTATAATCTATGTAAGGAGTGTTGATGATGCCACCATAGATGACTATTAATCCATCACAAATGAACGTGGATGGTGGATGGAGATGCCTATAATTCATGTGATGTCATGTACACAAATGGTGTATGTAAGGAAACATCTAGATCAAATTCAGAACTCTCGTGCCTATATGAATCTAATGATGTATTACGACTCTCATGCCTAACAAAAGAAATCTTGGGTCTCTCGTGACTGAGTGAAATGCAAGGTTTATTAAACCTTATATAAAAAATATAAGGTCTCGCATGCTTGAATGAAGGGTTAGGTTTCTCACACCTAATATAATTAGAATATGGCTTGGGACTCTCATGCCTTAGTATAATATATGATGAATGCCCGAATAGAGTAGATTTTTGTCATTTTATGTCATATGGAAGTGTAGAGTGAGAAAAAAATAGTACAAAACTGATACAAAATGGTCCCAAATAAGAATTGAAAGCATTTATTTTATATGCAATATCATGGCAAGCAATATAACTAATAGGTTGAATGGATGACACATACCATGTTCATGTTTTTCAATACCTTTTATAGAATAACCCATTATGCATATAATACAAGAACCAAAATTAGTATAGTGTGCTTCTCAAAGGATTCAGGCACATCAACACTATGATCAGCAGTACTGTGAGTTGTGAAAAAGGCAGTAATATGTGTAGCTAGATGATAATATGACGCAATGTCTAATAAATCACAATCCAAGAGAACATCCAATGGATACATGACATAGTTGGAATCAGATAATGAATTAGAACAAATGCAATAGGTTTGGATTCCATGTGATTATATTATTGTTGCAAGAGTGCAACATTAACTTATAAAGTATGAATGAGTGAGTCGTGTCCCACAATTTTTGTGAGGAAAAGTGTTTTATGTGCTTTGAGGGCCTTTTTTTATATATAAAATGAATATTATCTTCCTAAATTTAATAAACTTTGAAGAAGATCAAATCATTTTGATGTGAAAATTTTTATTTTCTTACATTAATGTGTCTACATTAGGGTAGGAAGCCATTGTGAGCAACACATGAATGACAAGGCACTTAGAAAGGGGATTTGAATGAATCTCCAAAGAAGAACACAGTGCTAAGAAATGGGCCTTGAAGGATTTGTGGAAAAAACACAAGTATACCAAAATATGAATGTCCAAATACAAGGATAGTATGTGAACCACAAGTGTGCTAAAATAGGTACAAGGCACAATCCACAATAGTATCGTAAACAAGTTTTCACCCCCAAAATGATTTTTTTGAGACTTCATAAAGAGTAAAATTTAAGAATAACTCCCCCTAACTACTTATAATCATGCATTTTTAAAAAAAATCACCTCAATAAGTCTCCAAAGAAGAATGAGGTGCTAAGAAATGGGCCTTGAAGGATTTGTGGAAAAAACACAAGTCTGCCAAAATATGAATTTTCAAATACAAGGATTGGAAGTGAACCACAAGTGTGCCAAAATAGGTATAAGGCACAATCCACAATAGTATCGTAAACAAGTTTTCACCCCTAAAATGAATTTTTTGAGACTTCATAAAGAGTAAAATTTTAAAATAACTCCCCCTAACTACTTATAGAATTTTTCAAAAAAAAATCACCTCATTACAAATTGAATTGAAAATGAGAAATACAAAAAAAATCTATTCAATATTACTCAATTTTAGTTAAAAATATGGATTGAAGTATTAAAAATATGCACTTTCAAAAAACGGCACCTAAAAAGGTGTTTGAAGTGTAGAGAAAATATAGTATGAATTTTGGTGACATTTTACCATGAAGAATGCCTCTCTAAATCTATAAAATGTTGAGCTTTCAACTAGATTATCTCATAACATAGAAAAATTACCTCATAACTCCAAAAAATGCTCAAGATATGAGCAAAAAGGAACAAGATTGTAAAAAAAAAAAAAAACTTGCAATGAAGAGGGGTCTATAAAATGTGACGTTGCATATATGAATGACAAAAATTCTAAGTGAGCATGATAATGTGAAAAAAATCGCTATATTGGAAGAAAACAAAATTATGTGTGTGTATGTGTGTGGTGGGGTGGGCAGGGGGGCCTCACCTGTTGGTCTTCATCTAGGCCAAAAAATCACCTTTATAAATGCTTATTTTTAGTTCAAAAGAAGAGTTTCGGTGGCATGGGTGTGTCGAAACCTTGACATATCCCAATTTTTAACTCCTTAGCAAAATAAATATAGCCAACATTCCCTTTGTCAATTCAAGAATATAATTACCAAAAAAATGATTATGTTTGAAAAAAAACTTAAAATTGTCAACAATAGTCATCAAGGTGGTTTAGTTGGTGGCAACACCCAATTTTACAATGGTGGCCAACAAGGTACCTAGGTTGGTAAAAAAAAATTGAATAACAATGCACATTTCCAATCACTTTAATTAAAAAAAATAAAAATTCAAATCCAATACATTTCAATAATAATATTTTAAAACTGGCTAAGTTGCAGGTGAGCTATTGGTAGGATAAGATTAGAGGTATAAAGTGGAAGGTGATAAGGTGGTAATGTGAAAGTGGTGTGGAGGTTGTAGGGATAGGCAGGTTTACAAGCTGGGGTGACTACGTAGAATATCCATGGAGGATGAGGTGAAACCAATAGTGTTGTGGCTAGGGCACAAGGCAGAGAGGGGATGAGAGATAATCAGATGGGTGGGGGAACACACAATAACAGGGGAGTTTCACGTGGCAATGGAGTGGAGATAAGTGAGTCGGGGATGAGAGGTAAGGTGTTTGGGAGGATAGATAATTGCTAGAGGGCAAGGGGAGCCAAGAGAAAAGGAGGGTGGAGAGGAGGCCCCAAGGCATTAGGGAAGAAGGGGAGTAGGGTAGGATGGGTAGACAGGGAGAGATCACACAATGACATTCAAAAAAATATGTTTAATTTTTTTAATATATATAAGAAAACACCCCCTAAATTTTGATTTTGTTTTTTTTATTATTTTAAATAATAAAAAATATATATTTAAAAAAATTAAACCCTTTTTTCCATTGATGGTCAAAATCGATATGAATAATTATACCAATTAGGTTCACAACAAAGCTATTTTATGCAAAACAAGAGCATAACACCCCTAAATCAACCACTTTATATGCATCCATAAGGTTAAATTTAATGAGGGTCATTATGTCCATTTCATTTAATCAACTAAGTTAATTTGATGCCATATCAAACTAAGGTTGATGTCCAACGGTAGTCAATAGTAACGTATGCAAGATAGTGACTGATAATTGTCTTTTTGGGGGAAGTTATCGATCATTTACTCCTAAAGATATAATATACTTGATTGAATTGAAATCTAACCTATTTACTGTAAAATTAAACACTCTTCCTTAATTGGAATTCTTGGAAGGTAAACACATTTTATTGGAATGGAAAATGATTTTTGAAAGAAACACACTTGTTGTAATACAAATTGCTCTTGAAAGAAACACATAGATTTTTAGATTGTATAAATTAGAATTGCTTCAAAAGGGAATGATGTAAAAGTCCAAAGAACTAAATTAAAGTGTAAATACATTAAATACACACAAATACCTACAAGTTATGATTTGTCACACAACACTTTTCATAAAGGAAGGAAAGATAAAACATATAATAACATAAACATATAAATGCCACAACTGATCGAGCTTTGTTGGTTGAGTGGGCACTTTCTCTCCCTTGGAACATGATTAGATAACACTACACTTTTATAAATATCATGAAATCAATTATTCATTAATTATATAAATGCTTAAAATTATGGAAAAAAATTTAATTTTATCCTTTAATCATTTTCTTTCTACGTACTATTATTCTATTCTCTACTACCATATCAATAGAAAGACATTGTTTATATGTGACAATGTGTTTACAATAGTTGATAAAAATAGATTAACTTCCTAACAAGACCATAACTAAATAAGATCTTGTTTATTAAAAATATAAAGATAACAACATCCTTTACACATTTCAAGGGACAAATGATGGAAGAGTGTTAGCATCGGTTCACACATTTTATCTTTGACTGCTACTAGTTAAAACTCCTTACGATTGAAACCATATATAATCTAACAACAAACCCCATTAAAATATTTATATTTTATTTTATAAAACTAATATAAATACTTATGGTTAAAAATAAACATACTACTTTTGGAAAGTTTATGCGTGACTTCTAGAAATGTTCCCAAAATAGACTAGGATGCTTCTGATCAAGCAGAAATAGTTTTCACCATGATGTAAAATCTTCAGAATGTCTTTTGTCAAGCTCTTAGAAGCCTTTATAACTAGTTTGACCATCTCTAGATCCATTTTGAGCATCTCTAAAGCCAAATAGTGATATTTAAAACCATATTGGTGATCTCTGAAGCCAAACTAATGGACTCCGAAGCCATCCTAATGGTCTTCAGAGCTAGACTAGAAATTATCAGAGCTGGTATGAACTACTCTTGTGAAGTCCTTTGGCTTTTCCAAAACACATTATATGCCTCTATTACATATGGATGACCTATATACATAAAATTGGTGTATTTTCATGCAAAACATTAGAATAAAGCGGTGAAAACATGCAACATTAACTTGCACATAATAATCAAGGCAAAGTACTCATTTTCTACTTTGAATTAGTAATGAGTTATAAAATTCAAATCTAAATCCACAAAAAATGAAGGTTATTTAGGGGAAATGAGGTTATTTCTTGGATATAATAATCCATTTTATGGGTTCATCATTTCCCCCACATTTTACATGTTGTAAGTCCTCTTGCAAGCTATGATCCCCTTTGTTCTCTATTAAGCATTGCCTCCCTTAATTTTGCACTGACATCATAGACATCATAGTATGTATCCTAATCGAATTATGTTGGACTAATATATCCTTTATATTCTCTACCTCGGGCCATCCATTTCTCAAACTAATCAGGCCTTTGAGGTGGTGTGTTCTACCATGGGGATATAGGGTTGAGTATGAGCAGAGTTATGTATCTCATTTCAATCCACTCTTGTCCAAATATCCACTCAAACTATTGGATAATACTTATAATAGATTACGTCTATATAAGGCACAATCTAAGATTATTTGGAGAAATAACCTCCCTTATTTTGAATGGGATGCTCAATATGTCCCATCTCTTTTCACTTGCATAAAGTGCTACATTGAAATTGTCTTGAGCATACTTCTGAAAATCAGAAATGAACTTACCCAAAATATGTGTATGTTTTTCCCTAATCCTTGGATTATAAATTTCATAAAAAAAAATATTTTCTTGTCTTCAATAAGGAATTCAAGCCTCATGTATATTCAAACAATTTCAAGACCTATTCAAGATATTCATTTGTCCTTCCACTCCATGCAATCTATTTTTTTAGGATGGAGGTGAAAGCTTTAATTTACACGTCCTACAAATAGGTTAATTGGGAAGGAGTACATGTGTCTTAGGAGAAGATTACATAAATAAAATTCACACAAAATATTTTGTTACTCAGGGGTACTAGTGTGATAATCTTCCATAAAATCATTACCATCTTCTAGGTCATGGGGAGAGCATATAAAATTCTTATCAATTGCCATCTACAAAACCACTCCTGAAGAAAGAGACCATACCCATAGGCAAGCCTTCTACAAGATAATATTTTTTCACCCAACTCATAATCTAGTTGTAGTGTGTATCTTTTTTCTCTATTTGTTCTGTCCTCTTAAAGATCCTTTTTCAATTCCCTATTATTTTCCTTCACCCCCTTGAGGGTTTGGCAAGTTTCTGACTAAGTGGCCAAGATGTCATCATAAGATAATTTTTGCACACCACAGTGCACTTGTTCTTTTGGTGCCATGATTTTCTCTTTCAATGAAGTTATTTCATTATTTTTATTAAGAAATTAAATTTTAGTTTCTTCTAACTCCTATAAATATTGGATAACTTCTTCCCTACCTTGTTGCTTTTGTTAGAGGAAGGTTATTTCCTCTCATTGTTTTAAGGTTGTTTCTGGCCTTAACATAATTATATCATGTTGTACTCTCTTCCTCGTCACAATTTTAAGGATGATCTTCCTCCTCTACAATTGGGTTTTTTCCTTTGTCTATTAATGGATTAAATGAAGAATATGGAAGGGGATCTTCTGCAACTTCCTCTATTGAAAATACTTTTGCCATGGCTACGAACTCCTCAATACAAATTGAGGGTTCTTCCATAACCTCTTCTTCTGCAAATTCTTTTAATGTCTCTAGAGCTCCAATAGATTGTCCTTGGTTGAGACTATCAATATTATCTACAACACTTCTATCTACATCATCCTCTTCATGAAGGATGAGCCTTCTCTCTCTTCTAGGTAGGTTTTCAAATCTTGACTTCTCCATTGGAGTGTTCATTTTTGCACTAAATCTTAACACCCTAGGCCTAGATGTCTTCAGAGCTTTTTCCTCCTCATTATATATTTATATGATGGGTACTTAGTCATAAATAGGTTATGGAGTCTCTATGGAGCTCAATCTACATGTCCTTGTGCTTAATTTATTTTTTCTCACAGATTGTAGAGATGGCTCTTCACTATAAGTTTCCTCCTTGGGGACAGATCTAGGTGTGAGAGAGGAGTATAAAGGTATGATTTTTACCTTAGTTTTATTATTTATATTTTTTTATATAATTTCTTCCCACTTGACCTCTCCATATTCTTTCTTTACAAAGTGGTGTTGGCATATGAATTGAATAAGTCCATGATCTGTCTAATCAAGGATACACATTATACATACTTTCCTACCATAAACTAATTTTTTTGCATATAGAAAATTTGGTAAATTGACCCTCCATTCAGGTTTATACAATCCTTGTTTTATATGATTCAATTATTTTATTTCATCCCCTCAAAGAGAACCATATTTTCCATCATAATTAAAGAATATAATGACCCGAAATGCAAAAGTCCTCCATGGCTATGTCAAGCTTTCTCTCTTGATTCCTTTGGTTATCCCCTAAGCGACAATAATTGTTATGGGTTCTCCCTCTTCATAAAAGAACTGAATAAGGTATTTGAATCTGGATTTCTCTGATTCCCTCATCCCTATTTCTATAATCCCTAAAAGATGACTGATTATAGTGTTGTTAACAGGAATATTGATGATTGTAACCTTAGTCTATTCACCCCCAAGATTGATGATAAACTCCTTGACTCATTTTTCATTTTAGCCTTGAATCCACCTAGCTTCCTCAAAAATCATGCCACCACCTCATCGTCGAATAACAATGCTACGGATTCTACTTTCAATTTTTTCTTCTGGCCCATCCTATGTGGTTTTCAAAGAGCCTTGGTGCTATGAGTAACCATTGAGAATTAATTTAGAGGAGTGAAGTGGTAGGTTAGCAAGTGAGATTATTTTATGATTAATAGATCATAATATGTTGTGTAAAATAATAGAGCAAGACACACTGAAACATTTTTGTAATTAATTACCTTGGCTCATGAAATATATCATAGCTTAAGTAATTTGTAAGATGGGATAGTTTGAGGGGAGAGAAATAATTACTTTCGGAATATGGAGTGACTTGAGAAGACCCAAATCTATTCATGTCCATTTCCATCATGCAAAATTCTATTATTGGTCCTTTACCTGATTTATTTTATGCCTCAATTTATCTCCATCATGATGAATAGTTTGAAAAATGCTTTTTCCTCATGATTGCTCAGACCTCATCACCTTAGTGACATCATATCTCTTTTTAGTTCATCAGAGAATACATACAAATGGTACACATGCCTTTTTAAGAAAATATCTTTGGAAATTTTTGAAAATACCCTTTTTTAGCATGTCCTTACTCGGGAAGAATCTTCTTATTTTTGGGCAATGGATTAAATGACATAAAGCTCATAAATAATCCTACTCATAGATTAATGAAATATTACTACCTTGAATTACCTATGGTTTGTCTTTGTTCATGTTTGTTCCAGTTGTCCTATGATAAAAAGACCACATAATTTAATTCAATATTTTATACAAGTCAACTAAGAGTACTATTTTATTACTTTGTTCTTGAAAAAAATTTAATTACTAGTTTTTAGTTTTTTCACTCATATATATATATATATATATATATATATATATATATATATATATATATATATATATATATATATATATATATATATATATATATATATATATATATATATATATATATATATATATATATTAATTTTCAGAAAAGGGCCATCATTTACTAGTTTTCAATCCCCCTCTTTCATTGGAGTCAAAATCTCATTCTTTGGTTATGATGGGAAAACAAAGTTCTTCCACCTATACAAATTATTTTTTAGATTGAATCTGGTTGAATAATTCATCCTTGTTTCGAGGTTGATGATAGAACCTCAACCTATGTAAATTTCCCAAGAGTGTCCTTTTGTTCCCATCAATTGGCAATAGTTGAAATCATCCATTGTCAAAAATATTTTATACTTGATAAGGACCTAGCCATCTAGTATGGAGTTTACCTTTGAAATATTGGTACTTTGAATCAAACAAGGCCCAATCTACCTCTTTGAATGTATTTTCCTTGATGTGACGATCATGCCCTATTTTTTTATGAGGTTAAATAAGTTGTGTTTGATGTAATGCATCCAGTATCATCTCATCGAGTTCATTTAGTTGAATAATTATATCAAATTGTGACTTATCTATATCTATGCCTACATCCATTGTTGTTCTTAGTGTATGTAACTCAAATTCAATTGAAATTAATGGCTTCTTCCCATACGTAATATCTAATGGATAAAATCATGAGGTGGTCTTTCATGTTATGTTGTAGGCCCGTATTGCTTCAAGTAACTTACTTGCCCAATCCTTTTTGTTGATAATCACTATCTTAGTCAAAATGTTTTCTATTTATCTGTTAATAACCTCAACTTTACCATTATCTTGTGGATGGTATGGTGATGACTTCTAATGAGTGATTTGGTAGTGTTATGTGAAATCTTTGATCATGATGGATGCAAATTAAGGGCCTTGATATGGTACTATTACTATTGGTGCTCCAAAAATGTTGCATGATCCTATAGTACAATAAATCATCAACTATTTATTCATGATCAAATGGTAGAGATTTAACTTTTCCCCACTTGGTGACACAATCAGTACATATTAGGATGTACTCCTTTCCTTGAGATGGTGGATCAATCAGACAAATGAAATCCAACTGCCATTTCTCAAAGAGTCTTAAAAACCAATTGAGGATGGAGGGGCATATCATTAAACAATGTGAGTTTCCCCATCCTTTAACAAGGATCACATTTCCAAATATATCTTTTCACATTTATATGAAGTGAAGTTTAATAGTTTCCATCCTTGAGGATCTTGTGAATAATCCTCTTATCTGAATAGTGTCCTCCCCTTGGTTCATCATGGAAAGTTATTAGGATGTCATAAATTACATCATATCTTACACACCTACGAAGCACCATATCAAGTCCACATTTAAATAGAACACCATTAATCCATTTATGATTAGCATTATTTATAACCAAACACTTCCTTTCTTTATGGGTGAAATCACAAGGAAATTTTCTTGTGTCTAGATAGTTGGCCATATCACTAAACCATGGTGTGTGTGATGAAATTATAAATAGTTATTCATCTATAAAATTATACTCTACTGACTCATCTTCACCTAAACAAATTAATCTTAACAAAAATTCAATAACTACATTAGTTGTCCTTAGCTTATCAATGATTATGATATCAAATTCCTACAAGAATCTCCCGCCTAGTGAATGTATTGGTGAAGAAATGAATATAAGGGAAAATACATAGTGTATCACTTACTTTCATAAATTCCTTTTACCTAAAAATCTCCTACCTCCTTTTTTCTCTATTTTCTTCAGAATTATAAATCTTGAGTTCTTCTTCTATAGATTCCAACCCTTTAGGGCTCAAATCATCAGATTCATAAACATATTCTTTTTTTAAAGCAACCTTCATGTGTCTGCATATCTCATATAGTTGCTACTACAAATTCTATTCCATAGACCTCCATTGTCTTCTCTTGATCATATGCCTTATTGCTTGATGATCTAGAATTGGAGGTAACATGTATTTCATCATGGTGTGAATTGAAATATGGTTTGGACTAGAATTTCTTTCCACATTCCTATAATACATGACATTATGATGCAATACAATAGAATTGGTCCTTGTATCCAAACTCTTAAATAATCTTGTAACCATGCTTCTCATAATCAAAGATAATTTACACACATCAAAAGGTTCAAATTAAATAAACATCTCCAATTTCAAATTCATAGGATATATATCTAAATTGAAAATATAAAAACATGGTAGAATTATCCTTATACAATGTGGAGATCATAGCATGTCACTACAGAAATCATGTGACAGTTAATATTTGACATCATCCTCACGCTCACATGAAACATGCGAGAATATTTATTGCTCAGAGATGGTAACATGTTCCTATGAAAGTAAAATCACAAAAATAATATCACAATCATGTTTCTTATCACTTTAAAAAACTCGCAATTCCCCACATTATACCTTGTCCTGCGAAGGATGCCCATGTGCACCCAAAGAGGTTGAATACGTAATTTGTTCCATTCTTTTGCTCTTCCTATGAGGGAGGATAACAAATGCCTATGCAAGTAAAAAATATTAAAATAATATTAGAAACATGTTTTATATTACTTAAATAAACACATGCAAATCCCAACATATTACCTTGTCATTTCATCTATGCCCATGTCCATGAAAAGAGGTTTTAAAGGTCATTCATTCCATTCTTTTGATCTTCCTACAAGGGAGGGTAACAAGTTCCTATGTAGGTAAAATCAATAAAATAATATCACAATCATATTTCATACAACTTAAAAAAAACTCGATCCCAATATATTGCCTTATCCTTTCGACTAGGCTTGTGTGCACGGGTAGAGCTTGTCGACAAATACTTTGGCAACTCATAATTTACAAATTCCTTGACCTCCAATAAAATAGGTGTACAATCCTCCTCAATACCATTATTTACCTGGCAAATAAGTGCAACAGTTATAAATCTCAAATAGGCATACAATAAGATATATGTGTGAATTAAAAATGGAAGAACGTAAAATAATAATTACCTTTGTATCATGGGAATCATTTACAATGTCGTAATCTAGATCGTCCTCATCCTCTAATGAAGCAGGTGATATTTTTATTCCTTAGAGACAATAATAGGTTCCTTTACAAGTAAAATAAAAAAGCGAATATCACAATCAAGTTTCATACCAATTTCATAAACTTGTAAACCCTAAATATTTCCTTCTCCCATATTACCTTCTCTGTGGGAGGAGGTTTTCCATGTGCATAGAAGGAGGTTACAGAGTGCGGTTTCATCCATTCAACTCTTTTGCTCTTCCTAAAAATGAGAGTAATGAATCTATCCTCCTGACCATTATTGTGCTAAAAAAATAATGCACTAGTTATAATTCAAATTTATAATTAAATAAAAGAATATTAACATTTGAATATTAAAAATTAATAAAAACTTACCACCTTCCCCGATTATTCCCCTTTTTGATGATGTTATTGGCTGAATTTAGGGAATATTCTCCTAGGTTTGGCATTATCATCATGCTCCACATTCCCATTAAAATCATGAACAAAAAATGAACCAGTTAAAATTTGAAATCATGATTGACCATAAAAATATAACAGTTAAAATTTGAATACCATCAATTCACGGTAATAACATTTTCAACTAGGGGAGACTGAGGTCCAAGTTTAGTAATATTAACATCTTGTAGTGGATGTGAACCATCAAAAGTTGTCTATATCCAAGTTTAAATTAGAAATGATAAATTGTTAGCATTGTGCACAACTTATAATCTCTTAAATAATTTTAAAAAAACAACCTAAAACAAAACAATGTTTTCATATTACTAAATCAATGTCATTTAGTTTAGCTAACATTTCTTTAATTATTTGGTGTCTCTTTTACACAATCAAATGATTGTCTAAATCTATACAAATTATTCACTCCTCATTCATTTGTGTCATGTAACTTTATTGGAGACAATTGAGTTTTCAATGAGTGAATGCTCTTGAAAAGAATCGCAACCATGTTTTGTGTCAGGGATAGTCATGAAATCTACTGATAAGATAATATACCATTTCATAGACACTATATTAAAGTACTGTATTCTAATGATAAGATAATTTTAATAATAACAAAGGCATACACTCATGTAGAGAGAAGAAAACAAAACAACAATTGTTTATATGCAATGCATTTTTATGGAAGGGATATAAGTGCAATGCATTGTCTGTATTATGTGAACAATTTATATGTCTAATTTATGTATGATAAAAGTGCATTGCATTATATGTCCAATTTATACATTTAAGGATTTGTAACCCCAATAAGTGAAAATTTTATATCATGATTGATTAATTAAAATATCTAGTAAAGTAAAACATACTTACTTGGCACTGTAATGTTCTTCTTCATTTCTTCTACCATGGCCAAAGAAAAGGCATGAAAATCCATTCAAGAGGGAGTGTATATGTTGTGAGGAAATTTGTATCTCTTTGTTGACAATGTTATTTACTCTTCCTCATACAACCTATGGAATTACGAGGTAGATAATTGAGATATCAAACTTTTTCAATCATTGTATCCAAACAAGAAGAGAATACCCCATATGATAGTCAAATAGATGTCAAAAATAGGATTAAATCTATATTATGATGGTAAAATGGAAAAAAAAATGAAATATCACACTATTGCCCCACTACCACTGTGGATGCCATTATAGTTTACGTTGAACGTTCTACAAACATGACATCATTACATGACATGATATATTTAGTTGTCAAAAGAAAAAAGAATAATATTTAAAATAAGATTGTCTATCAAAATTAGTATAAAAAAATACAATGTTGCACACTATAAATTATAAAATTTTAAATACAATACAAGTTTAAATAAAATATAATAGAAATTAAAAAAATACAATGTTGTCCATGATGAACGTGTTACTTTAAAAAAAAAATTACATTTTATTGTTTGCTTGTCTGAAAATGTAAATTTTTTGCCCTTATTAGATGCTAAATTGAAATTATGCTAAACAGTGTTCAAGATTCAACAATGTAGATAGTCCAATTCATCGTAGATAAGCAACCAGTATAGTAAATGCCTCTCTAGGATGATCCTATGAATGTGATACATGCTTATAGAACCAAGTAATGGGCACACGAGCTCATGTAGAGGTCGAAAAGGAATAGTGTAATGGTAAACTAGAAATGGAACAACAGAAATACATGCAAGTAATTGAGGATGTAATAAGTGGGGCCATCGTAGAAGGGATAATGGGCCAATAGAATGGATGGATAGGAGGGACCCTCAGAGTATCCAATAGGTACATCCATGAGGTTACACTAATAGATGACCTCTACATGCCTCCTAGATAATTTGTTTTCCCTCAAAGTATCCAACAAGCACATGGAGGTCATGCTGATAGTTGACCTCCATGTGCCTGTTGAATACTCCATCTATCCTCAAAATATCCAGCATGCACATGAAGGTCACATTGACATTTGACCTCCATGTGCATGTTGGATACTCTATCTACCCTCCCCTATCCATCCATTCCATTGGCTTGTTAGTCCTCTGATGATGGGCTTGAATTTTTACATCATTGATTCTAAGGTAACCAACTGGAACATTCATCATGAGCTCAAAATTGAGGATGTAATAAGTTATACCCATCAATAGAGGGATGAGGAATGACTGAATGAGGAATGATAGTCTGAGGTTAACATTTGATTTTCCTTCACCCTTAGAATTTGGCTTGACCATTGTCATTTGCCTTAACCATTGTCATTTATCCTAACCATTGTCATTTACATTATTAGCTAACACGTTATTGCATAGGTAAAAAAGGAATAGTGAAATAGAAAATGAGAACTAGTATATTCATCGAACAAGGGAAAGGTACTCAAGTAACAAGTCAATGTTCAATGGATATTAACATTTATTTTTCAACTAGCATTTGGCTTAACTCCTAGTATTTGGCTTAACCATTGTCATTTGCCTTAATTTTTATTATTTACCTTAACCATTATTGTTTGCCTTAACATTCTGTTAACTAATGTTAGTCTAGCCATGAGCGTTGGACATTCACCAATTTCGTGGGTCTCATAGACATGTCAACCATAAATGTGAATGCACTAGTTAGTAAGGTACTCTGACAAACATTTGATGTGGACCTTCATGTTGTACGTTAACCCTCAGTTGGTCACACCTCACTTATCCATCACTTTTCCCCAATCCATTTGGCTTAACCATTGAATGTACCTACTGGTTATGCTCATAATTGAGGATGTAAGAATTTAGGCCCATCATTAGAGGACTTATGGGAGAACATAATAGATATATGGGAGGGACCCTTAGAGCATTCAACAAACACATGGAGTTTAAGCTAACAGTTTACCT
Organism: Torreya grandis; assembly: GCA_037957365.1. Lineage (NCBI taxonomy): Eukaryota > Viridiplantae > Streptophyta > Pinopsida > Cupressales > Taxaceae > Torreya > Torreya grandis. The sequence continues at coordinate 851,522 of JARHVA010003220.1, read as the reverse complement.
CCATGTGTTTTTTGGATACTTCATCTATCCTCAAAGTATCTAACAATCACATTGAGGTCACACTGATAGTTGACTTACAATTTTTTGCTAGATACTCCATATACCCTTAGATTATCCAACATGCATGTGGAGGTCACATTGATAGTTGACCTCTATGTGCCTATTGGATACTTTATCTACCCTTAGAGTATCCAACAGGCACATGGAGGTCACGTTGATAGTTAATCTACATATGCATGTTGGATACTCTGACTACCTACCTCTTTGTTCATTTCCTTGGCCAGTTAGTCCTCCAATGATGGTTCTCACTTCTTACATCCTCAATTATGAGCATAACTAATTGATACATTCATCATGAGCTCAAAATTTAAGGATGTAATAATTGGGTCCCATCGATGAATGGATAACAAGTTAATGCAAGTGACGATAAATTGAATATTAAATCATCATTTTCAAATCTCACACCCCTTCATGTAAGATAAAGTTTTTAACTAGATAAAAGGCTAAAAAAATGGATAGAGCATTGGTAAATTAAGTAATTAAATTAGATGTGGAGGTTGACTGCCATCATGATATCCCACACTAAACATAACACCTAGTTATGCTCATAATGGAGGATATAATAATTGATCCAACCCAAATAATTTATGAGCATTGAATGTAACTAGTCAAAAAAATTAGCATGCAAAACCATGTTTGTAGTTGACCTCTGCATATTTGTTACTCCTTCTACTAGTGCTCTCTCTAACTAATTTCTTTATAATATAAATAATAATAAATAAATCCTTATATAACATAATTTCTTCACAAGATAAGGCTTTCTTGCTAAGTGTAACCAACTAGTATACTTGGTATGGCACCCCATGCTGGATTTTGACCCCTAGTTGGTCGAGATAATTAAAATTTAACCTTAGTTAAATGCATTATGCTCCCTGACTGGAAAAATTAAAAGCTAGACAAGTTACTTTTACATCATTCAGGATGTTCTATTTAGACATTTGTAGGATCTTGTGCCCCATTACCCTATCACAGTCAATGATAATGAACAGGGTATTGAACTAATTGTAACTTATCCTAGTTGTGTTCAATGTCGATCTAATTACATTAGTTCAATGCCATGTTCCCTATAAGATAATACATTAAATAATTGTATGTAATTGCATGCTTAATTAATTTACTGGATTTTATGCAATACATATCTTCCTCCAAGCAATCAAAAATACAATCAACATAATAAAACCCAAATCAAAATTTATAAGCATAGTAAGTCCTACCAAGTTCTAAAATCAAAATTCTAGAGAGGATTAAGCAAATAATAAACAATATTAACACATAGTTCAATCCTATATAACTATTCAAAATTAAAGAATATAAGATTCTAAAATCATTCAAATTATTTTACAGCATAATCCTGAGTACAGTGCTATTCAAATTCACAACTTCATTACCATCTACAAGTGCCATGTGTGTATGGATCATAATGAAATGTAAAGGAGGTTCATGAACTCTAATGTGCCATGTTATGTTATGTTCATATTCAAAGGTTGAGTATGCATGTCCCCATAAGAATGCATTATTATAAAGCAGAATGATAATAAGAAAGTGATCATGACAAAGACCCCTATGCTCCCTCCATAAGACAACACCTAGATTTCAGAATTTCAAAATTTCCCCTCGGTATACTATCACACTATGAGTTTATATAGCCACACCATCAAAATTGTAAGGACTTTATCCACTTTCTTGGAGGTAAGAGAAAACTCACAACATTTACATTATTTCTAATGGTATACACAGATCAAGTATTGGCATTCTTTTAAAAAAAGAGTTTGTATATATATTTATTGCTTGTATTATAGTTTATATAATGCCTTGAATCTTGCTTGCCTATAAAATACCTTTTACATCATGTATATCATTCTCAGATATGTTACATATAAAATAATTTAAACTCTATACCTTTGTATTCTAGTTTTACACTATAAAAGAATTTGAATGTTTGGAATTTTGACCCCTAGTATATTCACACTATTGTCCATATTTTTGCATAAAGGAAAGGAACCAATGAACCATCAGTCTGTATAATCATCTATTGTAGTTCATTATTAATATTAAATATTATTTCAAAGGGACCACAAATTATAAAATAAACATGTTATGAACTCAATATCACATGATCAACTAAACTACTTAAGCATGCAAGGTAAAGACAATAATTTAATGTATTGTCCTATAGGGAATAGGGTATTAAACTCATGCAATTAGATCAAGATTGACCATAGCTAGGTTAAGGTATAGTGGTACCCCTGTCAAAGATATTTTTTATGTAGATGTTTAGGGATCATTATGCCAATAGGGCATTGAATTCAAATTATAACTTTATAAATCAAATTATAACTTTAATATTTTAGAAATCTAAAATGCAAATAGATTTATCTCATTATCATAGCAAGACAAACAAAGGGTATTATACAATAGACCATTATACAAAATGTAAAGGGTACTATACAGACAATCAAGATGTAGGGAATTGTGTAGACTATAATAAAATGGACAACAACAGACTATTAGATAGAATGATGATTCATTGATTCCTTTCTTTTGTGTACCAAGATGGAAAATAATAGACTATTATACAGAATGTAAATGGTATTATACATATAAGCATCAAGATGGAGTGCCTTAACTAGATAATGTGTTCACATTTATAGCTGGCATATCCATGGAGCCCACAAAATCAATCAATGTCTAGTGCTCATGGTTGGGCTAACATATGTTAACAACACATTAAGGTAAACAAAAAATGGTTCATTGGTTCCTTTCCTTTATGTATCAACATGGACAATAGTAGACCACTATATATAATGTAAAGGGTATTATACATACAATCAAGATGTAGGGCACTATACATACTATAATAATATGGACAACAATAGACTATTATACATACTAATAGTTCATAGCAAATAAAGACATATGTTGTCCATAATTGTATAAAAAAAGAAAACTTTTAACAAACATAAACATCTTCAAGATTCATATAATCATCTTATGTTAATGAAGATAAGCTAGCACACCCTAACCTCAACACTTTGATAAAGATATTCTTAGAGAGTGTGAGCAAATCAAAAACTGATAATGTGCATATTTACCATACATTGCATTAAAAATTTCCATATAAAGGTACTAATGAAAACTTTCAAATTCCAATTAATACTAGGGTACTCAAGAATTATCTCATTACATTCTTATCTTTACTATAATTCTAAAATTAAATAATTAAATTAAGTGATAGCAACCCAATAGGGCGTAGCATCAAACATATCACATATCATGCATCTTACTTATCATAGGTAAACACTATTCACACAAAACTCCAACTCTGCCCCAAAAACATTAATTCATTCAAACAATCATGAATGTAGTTAATGGGTTTCCATGATCCTTCTATTATTAACTTGATAGAGTTATCAACAAAAACAAACATAATAAGTATTTTGTAAGCTCACAAAAAATACTAATACTAAGTACTAAGTTAAGAGAAATATAATATTGATAGAAATATAGTACTAAGTTATCCACCACCTATGTCATTGTTTCTATTAGTAACAAAAAATTAAACATTAAAAACATCCATTCATATCACCATTTAAGGGAATAGTTATAACCACCCTCAGCATGAGATGAGTCATAAAATATAGATGTCAGTTTAAAAATATAATAGGCTAAGATCCTAAAATCATTACCAAATAAGTATACCATCAGGTTCAATCAGTCAATAAGGCAGTCAATGGGTTTCCATGATCCTTTTATTATTAACTTCATTAATGTTAACTACTTTGACAGAAACATAGTACTATGTTATCCACAACCTATGAGGACATGGTGCTATGTTATCCACCACCAATAATGAAAAAAAGTTGGCACACCCATAACCTCAACATTTTGAGAGGGTGATCCTTAAAGAGTGCGAGCAAAAAAAATGACAATGTGCATCTTTACCCCACATTGCATTAACAGATTGCATATATGGTTATTAATGATTTTTTTTGAATGGCAACATATACTAGGGTACTAAAGAATTATCTTTTTAAATTATCATCTTTACTATAATTCTAAAATTAAATAAATAAATTGAGTGATAGAAACCCAATAAGGTGTACCAGGAAACACCTCACATCTCATGCATCTTACTTATCATAGCTAAACATTATTGACACAAAACTATAACTATGCACCCAAAATATGAATTCCTTCAAACAATCATATCATAGGGGCATATCGATTTAGTTTTTGTAATACATTTGGATCTGTTTTATGTTGATTGTAGTGTTGATTGCTTGAAGGAATTAATGATTAGTTAGGGCATAATCATTCATTCAATGCATAGTTTATTGAATAATTTGTGTAATTACATGATATGCTACATATAATTTAGTTAATGCATATAAATTAAATGCATATTCATTGTTGGATATGCTACATATAAATAATTTTTAACTCTATACCTTTGTATTCTAGCTAAACACTATTCACACAACTCTAACTCTGCCCCCAAAACATTAATTACTTGAAGCAGTCAACAATACAGTCGGTGGGTTTCCATGATCCTTTTAGTATTAACTTGATAGAGTTAAGAACATAAAGGAACACAAAAATTATTTTTCAATTCCACAAGAAATAGTTATACTGAGTACTAAGTTAAGAGAGAAACATGATACTAAGTTATCGACCACCTATGTCACTCTTTCAATTACCAACAAGAAATTAAATATTAGAAACATCTATTCATATCACCATTTAATGGAATAATTGAGTCACAAAAGATATATATATGTTTAAAGACATAACAGGGTAAGATCTTAAAATTATTCACAAATAAGCATACTATTAAGTTCAAGCAGTCAATAATACAATCAATGGGTTTCCATGAGCCTTCTATTATTTGATTGAGTTGTCAAGAAAAATGAACATAATTAGTGTTTTTCAATCCCACAATAAATAGTTATACATGCACATCCTTCACATTAGCATAATTATCACTAAAAAACTGAGGAGTATTATGTTGATAGATATTATTGATTGCTTGAAGGAATTAATGGTTAGTTAGGCATACTTATTCATTAACACATAATCATTATCTACAATTTTGAATATCTAATCCTTGAGTATAAAATCATTCACAAATAAGCATACTATCATATTGAAGCAGTCAACAATACAGTCAATGGGTTTTCATGATCCTTCTATTATTAACTTGCTAAATATTTTACAATCCCACAATAAACACTTATACTGAATATTAAATTAAGAGAAATATAACATTGAAAGAAACATAGTACTAAGTTATCCACCACCTATATCACTCTTTCAATTAACAACAAGAAATTAAACATTAGAAACATTCATTAATATCATCATTTAAGGGAATAGTTATAAGCACCATCAGCATGAACTCTGTCACAAAAGATAGATGCACATTTAAGCATAGAATATGATAAGATCCTAAAATCGTTCTCAAATAAGCATACCATAAAAGGTTTAAACAGTCAACAATACAGTTAATAGTTTTCCATAAGCCTTCTATTATTAACTTGATTGAGTTATCAAGAAAAATGAACATAATAAGTGTTTTACAAGCCAATAATAAACAGTTATACATGTTCATCCTTCACATTATCACAATTATCACTAAAGAACTTAAGAGTATTATGTTGATTGTATTATTCATTGATTGAAGGAATTAATGATTAGTTAAGGCATAGTTTGTTTTATGTTGATTATATTATTGTCTAGCTTGAAGGAATTAATGATTAGTTAGGGCATAGTCATTCATTCAACGCATAATTTATTTAAAAAATTTGTGTAATTAGAATATGCTACATATAATTCATTGAACACGTATTCATTCAATGTCAATTACTACTTGAAATAGAACTCACACACCTATATTTTACCTCCTAGAATAGGGCATTAATACATAGAGAATTATAATAGGGCATTATAATAGTACAGTCAAGGATAAAATCAATTAGGCATTGGTAAGTTTCAAGTAGTAATTGACATTGAATGAATCTTTGTCTACATTGTTGAATATCCAACCTTTGAGAATAATATTGGTTTGGGTTTGTTTTATGTTGACTTAATTGTTCCTTACTTGAAGGAATTAATGATTAGTTAGAGTATAGTCAATCATTTAACGCGTAATTTATTTAAATAGTTTGTGTAATTAGGATATGCCACATATAATTTATTGAATGTATAATTCATTCAATCTTAATTACTAATTGAATCATATTTTACACTCATATACTTTGCCTCCTAGAATAGGGCATTAGTACATAGAGAACTATAATAGGGGATTTTATAAGTACAATCAAGGATAAAATCAGTAAGACATTGGTAAGTAGTAGAATAAGATATTTTTCCTTAACAGTGATTATTACAGTGCTACTAGGCTCCATCGGCACATTCACAAGGAATGTTAATAATCAAGGAGAAGCGAAGTATAGTTTTCATTATACTAGTTCAGATAAGTATAAAATCAATGGAGTGTTTCAATAGAAGCTGCATTGAAGTATAACCAACAGGGTTCATAATTTGAGTGTACATATACGCTTATTGAGTCTAGAGCAGTGGTCAAAATTATAAACATTCAAAACCCTTTACAGTATAAAGCTAGAATACAAAGATATAGAGTTCAAATTCCTTTATATTTAGTATATCCAATATGGTTAAGCTAAACCCGACGATCAAGGCAGATGACAGCGGTTAAGCCAAACCCTAAAAATGAAAAATTAATTGAGTCATTACCTAGTTAAAACCCTACGCTCCCATATCAAATTCTTAAATGCAGTGGAGAGTATAGAACTTACCTGGTTGGGTGAAAACAAAACTAATTCTAGTATTTGTGAATTCTTCGATTGATTTGGTCTAATAATGTGGTGAAGAGGACGATGACAACTGTGGTCGTGAAAGGGAGGTACTAAAGAGCTTGAAATGCGCACGAGATTTGAAAATAGTGAGAAGTGAAAGTCGTTTCTCCTTGATTATCAACATTCCTTATGATTGCATCAGTGTGACCCAATAGTGCCTTAACAAGACAAATCCATGTGACTAGTATAAAAAACAACAACTAAGACAAATGCACATGAATAAGCCCAATGCAGTGGAAAATAAAGTGACAATAAATTAGATATGACTAGTTGAAGGTCAATGTCCAACGTGGCAGCCCATGCCGAACGCACGCACTGATTATGCTCAACAGAAAAGCACTATCAAACATTATTTATAGCAAGCAACATCTATGTTCCAAAATATGGACGTAGCAAGACATGGGATAAAGAAAGATACATATGAAGGCTTGATATGGTTACACAATTATCATGTATGCGTAAATTGTGAAAGAATTCAATTTCTAAGGAATAATATGAAACAACCAAGGTCAAGAATTCATTGCCCATTTAATAAATGCGCACTTCTTCCTTGAGATATGTTATCCAGCAATAGGACCCACTTGGCTCATGATTCACAAAGGCGTGCTTTTGAGTCGGAAATACATGGTGAAGCAAGAAATGTAACACGCCCAACATAGCAGATGATATCATTGTCGGATATCCAAGAGCAGTATAAAATAATTCTAGTAGTTGCATTAAAGAAGAATGTTGTTACTGAAAATCGATTTCCTGCTGCAATAACAAGTAAAGAAGCAGCTGAAAAGAGCCTCTCAGTTGTTTTAAAGTTCAACAAAATTCTGAGGTGGCACTGTAGAAGGCTTGAAGGAAATTTTGAAAACTCAGATCTGTTCTAATTGTGGGATGTGGAATTGCCAGCTTTGGTCTATATCGAATTCTTCTTGATATTGTGGCAATGTCACTTGCACCAAATGATATTCAACGCACCAAATGATATTCACCAGAATCGGATCCAGTTTGCTTTGGAAAGAAGGATTCACTCAACTCTTAGTGTATTGGGAAGCATGAGACTGCCTTATCCAAGCAAAACGTTTGAATTAGCAGGTCGTCCTATATCCAAATTGATTGGTCCTATATTCAGATTGATTGATCCTGTATCTCATGTAATTTCTGTGGCTTGGATTAGGATATAAGCTTACAAACAATGTGAGAGAATTTTTTCGAATGCTTTTGTTTTGGTGGCAGCTAATAGTGTTTTGTCAAATCAATTGCCCCTGTGCAAATCTATTCAAGGCTACCAGCATTCACCCTATCTTTTATAGACTGATTTTAACCAGCACTTACAAATTGGTCATAAATTTGTGGGTTTACACTCTCAATCAATCATAAAAATTCATATCAAAAAATGTTAAATATTAAAAAAGAAATTGGTTGTCTAACTAAAATTAACCAGTTTACGAATACCGGGCTACGCGCATCCGTCTCTATGTATGTACTTACAACAAGATATATGAGTTGGGTCAGCACATGAATCTATTGCTGGGATAGAGGAATATGTGAAGACACTCTTTATTGCTGGGATAGAGGAATATGTGAAGACACTCTTTATGGATTTAGATGCAGACGTGAGTGATTAAAAACCAAATCATTGGCGTATTTGGAGTGAGGATCCTCTGGTTTGGTTGAATCAGGCCTGGTTAAGGGTGACTTTTGTTCGTTATTTGGCCATTTCTTTTGGCTTAATTGTCTTGCTATCAAACATGTGGAGGTGGTGCTTGTATTGCATTCAGATCAATATTGAAAGTAGGAAATTGGATCGGGTGCTTTAGTTGGAGAATTTTATTTGATATATGAGACACAGGTGAGAGGAAGACAGTCCCAGGTGTAAATTTCATTGGAGCATTTTGTCAAACAGTTCGCCTTCATCAAATCATATTTGTTGAAAAGGCTTTAGAGACTCGAGAGAAAATGCATTTGGCAGATGTAAAGCCAGTTTCAACCTTTAAAGCATCTTCCCAGCCCGTACCAATATGGTAACTCGTGAAGACTTTTGAATAATTGGGGATCGAAGTATAGTCCAGCAACTTCGAATTTTTTCAGTTCTATCAAAGCAAGCTTCCCCTTCCCAACCGACTTTGTAAATGCAAAGGTGACTCATGAAGCATTTTGCATGGTTGATCCTTTTGGCCATACCAGATGTTTGTCAAAGTGTCAATTGAGTTGAAGAAGTTACATGAGCTCTACCAAGATCCGTTTGAGGTAATGTTGTTTTCAAAGGTATTCAAACATTTAACTTGTGTTTTTAATCACAGAGAAATTTTGTCCTCGTGTATTCTTCTAAGCGTCTCAAAATGTATAGTTTTTCAACTTGGTGGTCTCAAAATCAATGTTTTGAATAATTTTGCACATTGTTTTGAGGGTATCCCCTACATCCGAAGTTTGTTATGGGTTTCGTTCGAAGTGTCAAAAAGCTCTTTCTGCGAGCAACTTCACAACAAGCTACGTTGGATCTAAAATTAAACAGGAGAATATTTTATTGCACTTCCAACAAGAAAATAGGGAGAATTTTCAAGAAGAGGATATTGTCAAGCAACGCATGTTTATTCCCATACTAGTGGGATAGGTGACTTCGCTCCCAGTTGCCCTGATCAAGCCCTGAGTGTGTGTTATACGTCAAAAATAGGGAGTTATAGTAAGGAAAAAGACAGCTTACACGATAATGATCTGGTTTGACAGTACGTGTTCATTCTTATTCGATTGGGATAAGCAAGATAGTGCGGGTTCATTCTCATATGATTGGAATAAGTAAATTAGTTCCCAATCCATCGAATCAGGGTATGGAAGTGTGCTTCACACTATCCACAGGATGGATGAGGCACAAATCACTAACGAGTTCTAGAGTTCTCATACACTTTGTCAGGAAATGCGGTCCCATAGTCAGAGCCAACTGTTAAAGTGAAAAATTACCATCAAAATTTCACTACCCATTCCATTTATTTTCCCATTAATTTTAATTGTCCAACCTTTTGTAATGATTTACTCGAATCCACAACTCAATGGAAAATGCAATACCATAGAAAAATCTCCATCCAATTTCCTTCGTGGGTGAAAACATTATACTAAAAATAAAATCTAGATTGTAGAGGGGTTTCTTCTTTCTTGTAAGCTCTTGGAGAAGAGCTGGTTATAACTTTGAGTGTGGGTTATATATTTTTTCAGATTTAAGTAATGGAATGCAAGCAAGCAGATGAAACCAATCTTTCACTTTGTGGGTTTTGATTCTCTTTGTTTGTATGATTTGTATTCTTGTTTATAAATAGATAAGCCATTAAAACTCTACATTTTTTCCTGGTTATGTGTAACTCACAGTGTTTTCAAAGTTTGTGTTAAAAACCTTGTGTATGGACTTTGTACTAAGTGTACCCAAGCTAAAGTTTGAAGAGACTTTATACTTCGAGGAAAACATTTTTTTTACTATTGCATTGGTTGATCCTAATTTAATTTTCTTGTGAAAGTAAGTATTTCCTACAATTTCATTTCATTATGAGTTATTCCCACAATTATCTGCATTTGTTCCACCATGAGTTTCTCATTATCACCAACATCATTCTCCCATTTTTAGCTTCCACTATTCCCCAATTTTATTTCATTTGTGTACTCTCTGGTTAAAAATACATATCAAATCCCAAAAAATATATCCTATGAAGGAGCTACCCCTCTCAAACATAGAGGAAAATCACCTTCCCAACGGTGATTTATCCATTCGTTACATAATTTTGTCACTACCCATTGAGTGAGTCAATAAAACCAAGAAAATCCAAGTAACATAAATTTTTGCCAACACCCCTTCATGTTTTCAATTATACGCATCGACCAAATTATGTGGAAGTAACAAAACATGCATGCAAAACAACATAAAATGATTGTGTGCAAAATAAGAGTTGCACCAACTAATTGCGAGTTGTTCATTTCTACACTTAGTATTTTTTTTGTTGATACAAGATTTTAAGTGAACCCAAATGCTCCTACATCAAACAGACTAAACATTTCATCTTCAAGAACACCATTTACTAGATACCATAAAAGTGCAGTGACAAAACCATTATACTCAAATGCTTAGGGTGTTTGTGTTCTTAGATGTTTATAGTGCTTAGAGACTAATTCATCATAATTCTCAAATGCTTATGTTGTTTGTGTGCTTATAAAGCATAAAAAATTGGGTTGTAATTGCCTTAATTCCATATTGGTAATAATTGTGAAACAAGAGTGATTTATAGGGTATTATATACCCTAAAATATTTCTCAATGGAGAAATAGGATAGAGGGTGACAGTCCTAGAGCTGTTGGGTAAATCCATCATTCATCTACCTAGTAACAAATGCTTATGATATTTGTATGCTAAATGGGTCTCCTTGGCCTATGATTACTGGAAAAAATACATTAAAAGGGAAAGTTCATTAGGGTAATGACTACCCACAGAGGTCAGCATGAGATAACTTTAAAACATAGGAGTAGAATGCTCACAAAAAATCAACAATATAATGAATTTTTCTTGTGAAAGTATTCAACTACCTAATACAAATACATGATTGAGTTGTAATTGAGTTAATCCCACATTGGTAATAATTATCAAATAAGGTCATGACTTATACGGCATTACATGTACCAAAATATTTTCTAATGAGGAAAGCGACTAAAGGGTGAGAATCCCAAAGCAATTCAGCAAATTCGGATCCCCATGGCTTGGGATTACTACCAAAAATACTTGATGAAATAAAAGCAATTAAGGTAATGAGTACTCATGAAGGTCAGCTTGAGTGACTTAAATGTACATTAGTAAAAATAAACAATATAATGAAAATTACGCATGAAATCCTTCAACAACCTAAAAAAAATAGATGAATGGATTATAATTGGATTAATCCCACATTGGTAAGTATTGTGAGACAAGCATATTTATAAGGCTTTATATACATCAAAAGCTTTGCCAATGGGGAAATATGTTAGAGTGTGAGAATCCCAAAGCGATTGGGTAAATTCACCATTCCTCTCCTTACTAAAAAATACTTACAGTACTTTGTGGTAGGTCAACTTGAGTTAATAAACTATACACGTGAGTAAAAATATCATTATAATCAATAATATAATAAAAATTGCTCGTGAAATACCTCAACTACCTAATACAAATATATGATTTGGTTATAATTGGGTAAATTCCATATTGGTTATAATTGTGAGACATGGGTGACTTATAAGGCATTACATGCACCAAAATCTTATCCAATAGGAAAAGAGGTTTATGATGCTTATATAATTTCACCATCCCTCCCCCTAATAATAAATGCTTATGATGTTTATGTGTGAAGTGAGCCCCTTTGAATTTTGATTACAACTAAAAATACATGAATAAAGAAATGACATTACTACTGAAAATACATGAGAAAAGAAATGTTTACGCTCATCCATTTTGAATAAATCTTTAAAAAGTAACATACTTAAGATACATGAGAGAGAATTATCATCCTATAAATGTCATCAACATATAAGAAATATAACATCATATAGTTTTTTGGAGTGGCCATGTCATTTTGTTTATGTATCAACATGGCATTCTATATGTCACTCATGTATGTATGAGATTGACTACATTGTGACAAATTATTATACTTATATTATCTCTCATACACATATACACATTGTTATATAAATATAGTAATATGTATGTATGTGTTGTAGAAAAGGGGCTCACAAATATGTCTAAGTTAGTTTTGGGCTTATTACAGCTAGGTACAAACATGGGACATTCATTTTGCACTCAACATTTGAACACTCGGTTGTGTCGGCATCAATTCACATAAGGCACAAGCCTTATGCACTCACCCAAAGCACAGTTGAGAAGGAATCAGGGCTGGCATTGGGCTATTTGTGTAATGGCACATATTAATTATGGGACTTGGTCAGTTCAAAGAAGGCTTAAGTAGATCCATAGATGCAAGCTTTCTGGTGGATTAAACATGATGGCCTATAGGTACAAGCCTTTTGGTGGACTAGTTCTAGAGTCATAAGGGCACAAGCCTTTATTAAACTAGGCCCAAATTCATATAGGTGCTTGAAGGGTCAAATGGCTACTTCTTTTTGAGTGCTCATATTAGGCTCACACTTTCAGTAAGGGTAAGAACACTTGGTGCATGGTATTTATATACTTAATCTTTATGCAAGTTACGGCTTCCATCATCATCTATTACAGGGATACCATTAACATTGTGAACCAAAAGCTCATTAACAACATTCTTAACATAAATGTATTGAAATTGTAACATTATAATCAATTTGCATTCAAATAGTAATACAAAAAATGCATAGCCTAGATTCATCATGTTTAAATGCAACAATTCTTGTCATTAACCAAGGTTTAAATAAAATAGAGACATAGTATTGAAAATAGAGTAAACACTTCACTCAAGCTATTTAATGGCCCAAAGGCTCATAAGTGAGCTTGGTCATATACAAAGGGAGCCTTAATGGCATCCATACTACTTCTAGATCTAATGGATGCCATTAGAATGTATACAGAGCATTTTAAAATCACCAGAGCTTCACTACAATAGTTTCATGTCCTCTTACTTCACTAGTTCAAGCTCCTTATAAAGCCCTATGGAGCAGCTTTGCCAGGGTGGAATGCGCATGTGAAGTGCCAATATGGAGCCTTAGTGATCATTTTCATCAACTCCATCACCTTGAAAACTTCACACTATAGTCACCACGTATTTCCCAACCTAGAAGTTGCCCCAAAAATCTTGAAATTGGTCAGCCGCATACCAGATGGCACAAGGTATACGTTAAAACCTCCAACTGGTGCTAAGATGCTAAAAAGTCATCATCAACCAAAATGATGCCTCACACCGATTTGGATGTTTTTGTGGCATGAATCTTGTACTTATCAAAATAAGGGGCCCAACATTACCCCATATAAAATTTATAGTCCATCCTCAGACTAGGTTGTTAAGGTCATTAGGGTGTAAAAATTGAGTGTGCTCTCCTTAAACTCGATGTTAAATTCTTCAAAGCCATTTATGGTGAGCTTGATTTCTTTAGTAGCACTATTTATTTTGGTTGAGGCCACACTAAGCACAAGCACATCGGTCTTTTCCATCTCCTTTCTATAGGCCTCTACATTTTCCTTAGCCTTAGTCACACTTCCATCTAGGATTGCTCCTTATTCACAGGCCTTAGTCTTATAGTGTAGAAGAGTGCTTCCAGGTTTTGCTCTTGGTCTTTGATTTGGGTAATTAATGCACTGATGTTTCTCATGATCTGCACGTGATTTGACCTATTCATAAAGTAAACCTATGCCATCAGCTTCTCCTTCTCCTCCTTTGCTTGCTTGAGGCATGCATCTATGAACGATGCTTATTTGGAAAAGCTCAATAAAATGGCATTGGTTACATATGCACCCTCCTATAGTTTCACGAAGAGGTATTCTACCTCTTCAAGCTTAGTAGTAAGCTCCTTCTGTAGCATGGTGTAGGGATCTTCTTCTTCTTCTTATGTCAGCTTAGGTTTTAATCTTAAGAGCATCTGTTCCACCAGCACACATATTTTATCAACCTCAGAGAGGTTCAAAGTATCAATGTCAATCATAAGGTATGGTTCAATCATATTTATGCACTCACATAGATGCTATAGTTTGAACTTAGTGGCATGTGTATCTTCTTAGGCTTCCTTCTGGAGTTACTTCTATTTTCATGCCCTATCGTCATTGATTATATTTTGGTATGCAATCTCGGTGGCCATCTTAATCAGTGCATTTACAGATTGAATTGGGTTTATGGCATGAGGGTTTATGAGGAGGGATTCCTACGCCTCTTTAGGTTATTCTATGCCCAAAATAGCCTTTCTAGGTGCCTCAAAGTGAGGCTCATCCATATAGTGATCAAATGTAAATGCAAGTTATTTATGCATCCTAGTTGTGACAGCTTGGGGGGGCATGGTGTCAAACATGTAAAGGTATTTGTCCTCCAATCCCTTCTGTGCATTTTCCCTTTTGCTCAATTCCAAATCACCCTTCTCGATGATGGCCATTTTTGTTTGTTCTTCATCCTCTTCATTAGCACCACTGCTTTCTTCGACTCTCTCCTCAGAGGACTCATATGCTTGTTCCTTAAGGGTTTCTTCCTCATATTTTTCCACTTTGTCTGCTTCATCCTCTTGGGGTTTTTCAATGTTCACCTCTAGATTAATTCCCTCAGCACTAGCATCACCTTGTTGCTACAAGGGTTTTACTGTTGATGCCTTTGTTTGTTATTTTAAAGTGTTAGTATTGCCTTCCTTTTCTTTAGGCACCTTTTTACTACTTGGGTGCACCTCTTGTATAGCTTTTTTTGCCTTCTTGGTGGGGGTACTGGGTGCTCTCTTGGCTACTTTAATGGTTTCTCTCATGCTTACGGGAACCTTATTGGTCTTCTTCTCTTCAAGCGTCAGCGCCATCTCAATTTCTTCCTTGATTAGGCCCATTTTCTTCCACACCCTTCTCTTCCCATCCTCTATTCACAGAGGTGATGTGTAGGGTTCTTCACTGGATGAGGAGCTCACCAGATCTTCTGCTTCTTTAAGTGTGATAGTTGTTCTGATTTGGAGGACCTCTTATACATCCTTGGTGATAGGCTCTTCTTCTTCCTGTAGGATATATGTCCTTGTGCTTTTTTATTCTGCCTCCACCATTTTAGGCGTGAGTATTTCTCCTTTCTCCATTTCTACTAGAGTTATAGTTTAGATTGTAATTAGTCCCTTAGTCTTATTTTATGCTTCTTGTTAGAGGAAGTAATCTCTAGCATGAAGGTTACGCATTTCTTGGGAGTTGGAGGGGTATTTTGTTCTCTAGAAGAAATCTTCAACTCGATGCACTTTGTGATCTCCTCCAATGTCTCTCCCCTTTTATTTTAGGGAGTCTTATCCTGTATCTTTGGTGCTAGATTCCCTTCATCACCAATCAGGAGGGTGTGATCATCATCTTTTTTCAGATCGTTTCCCTTCTTGCACAACTTCATCTCATAGTATAGGTTGAAGATGTGTTTGGTTATTTTCTCTCTTTGGAGGGGATGGAGATCCATTCTATCATAGTCATCATCCTTAGTGGCCTTGGCTCTGGGGTGCACATATTGGCACCTCAACCTATTCCTATCTTGATCCATGATCTTCACTGGGATCTCTAGCTACTTTGCATTAGGAATCCTTCTTAGCATTGCCATGAAATACTTGGTGTAAAATGCATAAGGTAACTTCAACCATCTAGATAGGTTCCCCTTTATGAGCACTAAGTACACTACATAGAAATGTTGCATTATGGTGAAGGTCGTTGTTCCTACCATGTGTTGGGGGAGCTCCTGAAGGATGCACCATTCAATCCTAAAGGCCTCGATATATTGGTCACACCACCCTTACACCCTTGTCTTATATTTTTGTGAAAATTTGGGTGGGCAGATGAAGTCTTGATACTTCAGTGTTAGGGAGACATTTTGGGGTGGGAACACCCATAGATTATTGTCATCACAATCAAGCACGTCGATCTCCTCCATCACAATTAATATCAGCATGGATCCCCACCTAAAGGTTTTACACACCTTTTGGCACTCCAACACATTCTTAAAAATCTCCTCAACAATGAATTTGGAGATGTTAAACTTTTCCCCTTATGCCATGTGATGGGCGATGCACAAGTAGGTCTTGTTGATGTCAAACCATCAGCTGCCCAACATAGTTTGGAGCTAACTAGGCATGTTGTTGCTCTCATGTTGGGGTCTTGGATATCTTTAATAGGGAATGTGAACCCTACCTTGTAGTATCCTAGGAGATTCATGACCCTCTTAACCTCTGCTTCATCCTTCATCATCTGGCATGTCTACTCCTATACCTAGAAGTCCCATGATCCTATTGATGAGGTGCACCAAGATCCTCATGTACCTCCCTATGAAATAGAACCTATTGCCATGGATGTGTGAGAGAAGGAATTGTACTAATTCCTTTGACTTGCCAAAATTTGGTAGCTTATACAATTGGGTCGCACTTGTTACCACTAACTTATCTCAGATGGAGATGTTGAAAAGGATGGTGCCCACCTTGGTCTTCTTCCTTGTATCAACCATCTAGTCTTGGTTGAGTTCTTGCATGTTACTAGGCATCTGATGGTTTTACTCCTTCAATTTACACATGTGTGTGAAGGATACCATTTCTCCCACGCTATGACGTTCGGTGGGAACTGCATCTCTATAGGCAAGATTTGTGCTTGTTTTAGGATCAATTATAGTGATGTTAACTCCTTCTACTAGATAAACCTCTTGCTTTGTAGCAGTTGCTTATTTTACAACATGCACCTTCTTGGTGTCTTTCTTTGCCTACAACAAACCTATACTTAATATTTTCTTGCAAATCCTGAACTAGTTGCTATCAATGCATGCTAGGTTGATCTTTTTGAAGCCCTTAATCTTGTTTGGTGCTTATTCATAATAGTGAGATATGTGACTGTGTTTTTGGCTCTCGAGCTTCATTCACCATTAATGGTAGCCTCGGTGTTCTAAAAAATTTATTGTTCTTGGTTTATCTCTCAATTCCTCTCTATTAACCTCCTTTCAAATTCGAAACAAAATGTAATTCTATCACAATTCAACCGTTCTCACTTGGCAGCTGTGGATGTTTTAGTTTTCACTATGGTAGCATTTTTTTGGTTTGTGTGGCTTCGGCTCTCTTTGTCTGGTTTGGATTCACACAAGGTTTGCAACCTTTCAAATTTGGTCATTCGCCCCTTTATACCTTAGTTTTAGCTACCTTATTAATGGCTAGTGATTAATGGCATGGTTGTGCATGGATACTTAAAATATTCTAAACCCATAAAATCTACAAAAAATTGTCACCATATTCTCATTTATTATGGATCTTTGTGCCTCTATTGTAATAGTCATTAAATTTTCTTAACGGCTTATTTGGTGAAGTGATAGGTGATTCAAATGGTCACTTCCCATCAATCATTTGGTGGCTTCCATCTATCTCGATAATCTCTCTTACACTTTGTTTACCTTTGTGTGACTTTCACCCTTCTTATAGTAATTTGGGCACAGCATTTCACATGCACGTAATTCATCCTCCTCAGTTTCATCTCTCCTTAGTGTTGTATTTATTTACAAGCATGCCTCTCTTTATTGGTCAATTTATATTCACTTTCATATCTTGCTTCAACCTTCCCTACCCCATAAAAATCCTTGCACTGGTCCTCCAGCACTTCATTCTTTCTTCTTGGTTTCTTGTGCACTAGCATCTTGTACTCCTCCCTTCATCAACTTGTGCTCACATATTTTTGAATCTGGCAACTTCATGTGCCCATAAACTTAGGTGTCTGGCCTCAGGTGCTTAGAGAGCATCTGTGCTTGACTCACCAGGTTGGATTTATGTAAGTACCAGAAGTGTTCTCTTATGAGCCTGAAAGTGTCACGATTATTACCCTAACACAAATGAAACAAATATAAGGAAATATTTGGCTTGCACCAAATTTTATTATGGTCAATACAAATCAATCGACTTGTGATCAGAAAGTCAGTATTTTGCTAGTGCAAGCACCATCCTATTAACTATAGGGCTTTAATCTGTTACCATTAAAATTCCTAGGGAGAATTTCACCCATCAATATTCATAGCTTATATGCACCAGCCTCCAATATATTATGGATGATATAAGGTCTCATCCACCTAATTTATAGCTTTCCTGGGTGCTTGAGGTACTTGGAGTCATATAGCAAGACCAATGCTCCTTCAATAAGTACCTTGTGCTTGATGTGATTATCATGCCATAGCTTCTGGCATGCATTTTCTATTTGCTAGCTCCATCTTGCTTGGGCATGTGTCTCCTCCAAGTGACCCAATTCTTCCAAGTGTGTGCTCAAAGACTCTTAGTCATCCAATCGACCAATACATGCAATTCACAATGAGGGCATTACAAATTCCATTGATAAAATGACCTTTGTACCAAACACCAGTTGAAATGGTGTAGCCTTTTTTAGGCACTTATATGTAGTGTGATAGGCCCGCAATATTGTTGACACATGATTATCCCAATATTTGCAATCGACATCGCATATCTTTATGAGGCATGTTCTTAATATCTTATTGAATGCCTTGGTGGTGTCATTCACTTGGGGATGATAAGGTGTCATATTATGGTGCACCACCATGTATTCAGTCAACAAGATGTGAATGGTGTCATTGATGAAGTGCACACCATGATCGCTAGTCAAGCTAAATGGGCACCCATAATGATTATTGATATTATCCTAGATAAACCTTGGTGTAGTTGTGGTTGTGCAATCTTTGGTTGGGGTTACCTCAACCCATTTAGTGAATTAGTATGTGGCCACTAGAAAGTATCATGCATATATGCACCTCATAGTGGGAGTAATAGGCCCAACAAATTCAATGGCCCATTTTTCAAATGGCACCTGAGCAAGGATTGGGATGAGAGGCATCTCATCTCGATGGTTTGGTTTTCCTATGCACTAGTAGATGTCACATGTTTTGGCACAATCTTTTACATCTTGGAATAGATTTCACCACCACAAGCCTGATTATAGTACCTTATGTGTTGCAGCGTCTCTAGTGTAATGGCCTCCATCAATCCCCTCATGCACCTCATGCAAGATTAAGTCTTGTTCATGCTCTAAGACACATTAGTGCAGGACCTCAACTCGGCTCAACTTGTATAGTTCCCCACCAATGAGTTGAAAAGGAGTGACACGAACTATGAGTTATTTCTTCTCCTTAGTCGTCATAGTCTGGGGCATAGATCTAGATGTCAGAAATGTGGTGATCTCTGCCAAGTCTTTTGGGATGTGATGGACCCTATAAAATTGCATGTTAGACATATCATCTTCAATAGGTGCTGCCACATTGTTAGAGTTAATGCAAGATAGATGGTCAGGGCCAAAGTTTTGCTTTCTAAGTTTTACTATAACAGAAATTTGAAACTCTTGAAACAACATGATCCATAGACAAATACACCCATGAAGAACAAGCTTGTTCACCAGGTACTTAAGCACCTAATTATAATTGAAGAACATGAAGGGGGTCACCAATAAGTATTGTCAGAACTTTTGTATGGCGTAGACCACAACAAATGCCTCGTGTTCAATTTTGGTATAGTTATGTTCTACCTTGTTTAGTTTTTTACTTGAAAAATAAATGGGATGGTCCATTTTGCCTTCGCCTGGTTGCACCAGAATGGCACTGATCATAGAGCCAGATGCATCAACATGGACATGGAATGGAGTCATCTAGTTGGGAAATTATAATATTGGCATGCTTACTTGTTTGAGCTTTAGGGTCTCAAATGCATCTTCTTGCAATGCACCCCAATAGAATGGGCCATCCTTTCGTAAGAGATCTTCTAGCGGTGTTGTAATCTTGGTGTAGTTCCTTATGAACTTCCTATAGTACCTATAATGTCCAATAAATTCACGAACATATTTATATATTGATAGGATCTAGAGCTGAAGGATAATGGAAATCTTCACTGGATCAATGAGCAAACCATCTTTACAGATGATGTGCCCGAGCAAAGTGCCAAATGGCATTGTGAAATCACACTTATTTAGGTTCAAATAAATATGTAATTGTTGGCACCATTCAAACATCAGGTGCAAGATATCATAATGATCCTTTACAAACCCATACACAGTCTAGGCATCTAAGTATACTTGGAATAAATTGTGAATGAATTATTTGAAACCGGTGACCACCACTCAAGAGAATATATTGGTGCATTATTCAGTCCAAAGGGCATCACATTATATGAAAATCAACCCCATTTTTTCATAAAGGTAGTTTTGGGCTTGTCCTCCTCCTCGATCTAGACTTGATGGTATCCTGAGAACCCATCAATGAAAGTGTATATCTCACAACCTGTAATGCCATCCAAGACTTCATCAGTGAATAGAATTAGAAATTGGTCAGTTATGTAGATGGAGTTCAATAATCTATAGTTGACACAAATCTAGATGCACCCATACTTCTTAATTATAATGACCATGGGGCTAACCAATTCAGATTCTTGCATCAAGTAGATGATACATGTGGTTAGCATGTCATTGATCTCCATCTTGACCTTGGCATGAAGATTAGGTTTCATCCTATAAGATCACTTGTTGATAGGTCTTACATTGTCTACTAGATTGATGATCATCTTCCCAAGGGATAGGTGTGTGCCTTTCATTTATCTATAGTTTCAAGGCAACAAGTCTTGGAATTCCTTTAGGAGGTCAAAAATATGTCCTTGCTCTATGTCAGACCAATCGGTGCCCAGGGTAGAAATATTTGGTTCCCCTTCTGAGTTGATATCTACCTTGGTAGTTTTTAGTAGTGCATGGTAGGGTTCATTCTTATCCTGGTGTAAATCCTCAACTTGTCTGTTTCCCCTAGTTATTTCTATCTGAAGGTGGGTAGGGTCTTCTTCTTATAGGGCACTGTTCTCAACTTAGTGCACTAACTTTATTTTGCCTGTCAAGCTCTTCTAGTTGTACACCTTCTAGGATTCATCATCTTCATCACTAGAGTCACTATTAAGGGTTTGTTCTTCAAAGAAAGTCAAGAGCACCAACCCTTTTTCACTAAATATGTCTTTTAAGTGCTCCTCCAATATTGTAATGTCCTTGAACACCGACCTTCAAACTACCTATAGTGGCTCAATAAATTCAATATTTTGTGAAGAAAAGGAAAAAATGTGAAAAAATCACTCATTAAGTGCATCCAAGTTAGTTGTCTCATAGTGCATCTCATTGACAATGTACCATGATCATGCCCAAGTATTTAAGTTCCTATAGAAGGCATGCACCCATAGGTTCCTTGGGGTGTTTTTGCCACAGATAGTACATGTTTATTCACAAAGGTGCACATGCACTATGAGTTTAAAGTCATCAGAGTAGGTTGAGATGTCTAGGTCCTCGTTTCTCTTTCTGAATCTAGTGAAAATGGCTACCTTCACATCTTGCCAAGTTGGCAAGCTAGGCCTTTGCACTACCCAACAATAAGCACAATGCTCTTAAATATATACATTAGTGTGCCCATTCTATCCACCTTTTTGGATGCATGATTTGGGGTCACAGATATAATATTTCACTATATTACTCCCTTCATATCTTGAGAGCACTACAAGTTTTCCCTTACTAAGGTGACACACTCTCTTTCCCTTATTTTTGGTATAAGGGACCCATATTTTAGAAGTGTAATCAATCTAGACCTAGCCTATCTTTACTAGTTTTGGTGCTTTCACGTGTACCAAGTAGCACCTTTGACCAATGGTCTCATATGCTTCTTCGACCCAATGGTTGCAAGTAACATCGGTGGTGTTCGAGGTTGATTATCCATCTTCCCAAAAGAGGACTCCTTTATTATGGGGTTTATAATCTTGGTGCCTTACACTGTGATGTTATATATGTGGTTAATCTCATCTTCAAGGTCTACACTCTCGACGTAGGGGGGTCCTTGGTCTTGTGAGAGGGGTATAGCTACCCTCTCCTTTCTATTTTTAAATATCATGTAGTGCCTCTTGAAGCACATATCTACATTCTTTGCATAGCACCATGGCCTTCCTAAAAGTGTTGGATAGTTGTCTTGTTTTGCTAACTTGATCACTTTGAAGTCAGTGCATAATTTGGTACCCATGATATCTACAATTGTGCTCTTCATAATTATGATTGGATACACTCGGTTCTTATTGGCCATGAAAATTACATGAGGAGAAGGCCTCAAGGTTGGCCTACCCATTTTCTCCTAGGCATTCTTGGTCAAGATGTTGACCTCGGTGCCTATGTCTACAAGGACTTCACAGATAGACCATCCATCACTAGTGGCATTCATGAGGAGTTTTTGGTCATACTCTACATTTTATGTATGTTAAACTTCTTTTGCCCTCTCCATGTGTGGTATAGCAACTTCATCTTGATTTTGACTCGCATGCTCCAAGAATAAGTTCTTCAATAAGGGAAATATTCCCTCTATTTGTAGAAGGCATAGGATTTATGTTAGTTCTTGTATCTCAACTTTTTGGATGTCCTACTTCTTTCAAGAAACATCAGCCCATGCTTATAGATATTGTGCTAATTGGATCTCCCCTTGTACATTTTGTATTACACTCATCGCTTATTACAATACATCTTTTTAGCATGCAGGATCTAGGTAAGGCATAGATTTGGGTTCATGATGCATTATGTGCTCAGTATGACCCTTATCCCTATACTCTAAGCATAACTTAGATATTGGTATGACTGGTGATTGAGTGGTGAATCCAATACGAGTAGTTGATTGCACCTTGATTATCTCTGTGCAGGTCAGTTGCACCATTGGGGTCCATTTTTTCATTTTTGGCTCACGCCTGATCATTCATGTGCCCTTGTCTACACTAGGGCTACCTTGGGTTAACTTTTTATACAAGTCAGGGCATTCCTAGACCTTATGGGACCCTCGATAATACCCACACATGGGATGTGTAGGGCAGTCGCACTGATAATGTTCTATATAGCCATACTTATAACACGAACATGGTGGGAATATTTCACCACTACGATCTCTAGCTCTCCCTCTAGTGCCTTATTGCATCCCAAAGCCTATATTTTGTTGACCATAGACTTCATTTCTTGGTTATCTTACCCTTCAACTACTTTAGTGGCCTACCTTGTGCCTCTTTCCATGTTCTCAGACATCTCATCAATCACTTGATAATCAGTAGTGGTATGGATGTAGGCATCGAATAACCAAAAATATATGGTTGTGCTGACCTACATAGCATGTTGCAACAAAGGGAAGTTACAAGCATCATGTGCCTCTCTACAAACTTCGTAGTTTAGAAGTAGGGTGCACACATTCTTTTATGGGTAGTTAGTTTGATTATGGCCTTCTACTTCACAGTCGGTGCACCATAGTCTACTTTGAGTGTCTTATGATGAGTTAGAGGTAAGTTTTTGGATCTAGGAATCCATAGATGCAATTTTTACCTCCATAAATGGGTTGATCCCTATATCAATGCTTTTGACTGCCTTGACTCTGAGTGCGGCTTTAAGCACTTCTTAAGGGTCTGTAAAAGTCTTCATGAAAAGTGCTCTTAGGAATGGCACTGGTAACCCTCCAATGAACCACTGTGCATGTTGGGAAGGGTTAATATCATATGGGAGCTTCAAAATGAGACTTTTGAACCTTTCATCATATAGGCACACACTTTTTGAGAGTCCTTGGGTAATATCTTTAAGCACGATGATGCTCTATTGTTCAAACTCCATAATGTTAAATTCCTTAAGGAATGCCTCCTTTAGGGTATCATAATCAACCATATCCTGGTTAGGATCAAATTTTATGTACTAGGTATGGGTACGATCTAGTATATTGGTTGTGAACTGGGTCACCTTAAACTTCGATTGGGTTATGCCCTATGCGCAACACTATAGTTCACACTTTAGAACATGCTTTGCAGTATTTTCCACATCACGCAAGGAAATTTCATAATAGATTTTCTATGAGGGGTATTTGAGATTTGAGACACTTATTCCCCCAACATCTGTCTTGCTGGTGGTCCTCAAATGCCTCCAGTAACTAGGTTAGGCACTAATCCCATCATTACTATTGGTATAGTTAATGATGATGGCACTGTATAACTTACTTGTGGCACTGGACCACTTATTATAGGTTGTTGCCCACTTTGCATTGCTAACATTTACTGAGATGGTATGCTTACACTTACATTTTATTATTGTGAGCTAGTGCCCAATGGTATAGAGATAGTCACACTTACCTATATGGAATGATCTATTTAATTACAAAGTTGCACCCTAAGTTTGTAAAATGTCTAAGGTCTACATCGACAACAGGATCAAATATTACTTCTATACTTTCTTCAAGTAGGGGATCCAACACGTGAGCATGTACCATAGGTTTAAAGGGGGTAGGTGCATCAAGCGTATCTTCAGTCACCAAATCTTATAGAAAGCCAGTGAATTCTACACTTGTCAAGTGTTGATCTTGATCCATCATTTCATTATATTTCTCATCCTCATGTTTCTATATTTTAAGATATCTTTTCCCATGCCCTTCCTGCTCTCTAGGTGTTCTCTCAGCACTTCCAAGTTCCAAATCATCCATTAGTTTATGTCATCTCTTATTATAGGTTTGTCTTTGGATCTCTCAAGTGTCAATCTGATCATCCCCTTCCATTGCATCTCACCTACACATCCCCTTTCCCCCCTTTACATTGGTCATACATGAAAGGAATTTAGCCTTCTATCCCCAAAATTTCAAGACCGTAATCCACCATTAGATTTTTGAACTTTGTGTTTAATTCCTTCACAAACATGCCTCTAGGGTCATGTAAAAACTAGTACTATGCTTCCTTAGGGCATGCGTATGTTGAGATTACGAACTCAAGTATGTAGTTTTTCAACACTCCTTGCCACCATTTATCTACTACTCAAGTCCAAGTAGCATCTAGGGTCTCAAGCCTCTCTAGACATTCCTTCATCCACTCATAGCGTTGTCCATAACTTCTTCTGTGGGTTGAATATACAGCCAACCATCGATACACATGCTTAGGTATCTCACAAAAAAGACCTCGTACAGAGCATCATGTAGGTTATTCTGAACCCACTTTCTTGGCTTCTACCCTTTGCATATTGGATGCTTCAATGCAAATCTATCTTCCACATGTCGTAACTAGTGCTTGATGTTTTTGAGGCAGAGTCAATACATCATTCTACTACACAATTACAACAACAAAATTCAACATGGGTCCCAACAAAATAACCAAAATGTTATAGAAAAGGGGCTCACACAGTTGTCTAAGTCGGTTATGGGCTTATTACAACTAAGCATAAACATGGGGTACTCCTTTTGTGCTCAACATTTGAACACTCAGTTGCACTGACATCAATTCACATAAGGCATAGGCCTTATGTGCTCACTCAAAGCATAGCTGAGAAGGAACTGGGGCCCACATTGGGCTAGTTGTGCCATGATACAAGACATTAAGTGTGGGACTTGGTCAGTTCAAAAAAGGCTTAAGTATATCCATAAATGCAAGCCTTTTGGTGGACTAATCCTGATGGCCTATAGGCACAAGCCTTTTGGTGGACTAGTTCTAGAGTCGTAAGGGCACAAACCTTTGTTAAACTAGGCCCATATTCATATAGGCATTGAAGGGTCAAAGGGTTACTTCCTTTCAAGTACTCATACTAGGCTCATGATTTCAATAAGGGTAGGAACAATTGGCACATGGGATTTATATACTTAGTCTTTATGTAAGTTACAGTTGACATCATCTATTATTAAAGGGACACCATTAATATCGTGAACCAGAATCTCATTAGCAACATTATTAGCATAAATGTACTGAAATTATAACATTATAATTAGTGCACATTTAAATAGTAATACTAAAAATGCATAGCCCAAATTCAACATGTTTAAATGCAACCATTCTTTGCATTAACCAAGGTTTAAATAAAACAGAGTCATAGTATTGAAAATAGAGTAAACACTTTGCTCAAGCTATTTAATGGCCTAGAGGATCACAGGTGAGCTTGGTCATATACAAAGGGAGCCTTAATGGTGTCCATACTACTCCCAGATCTAATGGCAATCATTACAATGTATATAGAGCATTTTAAAATCACTAGAGCTTTGTTGTAATAGTTTTGCATCCTCTTGCTTCACTAGTTTGATAAATTATAAAGCCTTCTAGAGCAGCTATGCCAAGGTGGAATGCACATGTGAAGTGTCGAACTAGACCTTAGTGATCATTTCTGCTGACTCCATCACCTTGCAAACTTCACATTGTAGTTGCCACATATCACCCAACCTAAAAGATGCCCCAAAAATCTTAGAATTGGTTAGCCACCTATTAGCTAGTGCAAGGTATGTGCTGAAACTTCCATCTAGCGCTAAGATGACAAAAAGTCATCATCAGCCAAAATGATGCCTCGCACCGATGTGGATGTCATGTTGGCACGAATCCTATACTTACCAAAATAATATGCCCAATAGTATGTACGTTATTATATATACACATTAAATATAACAATGTACATGTTTATATACGATAACATATGAATTACTATATAAATATAACAATGTGTGTTTGTATATATATAACTATGTTAATATAAGTATAATAGTTTGTTGCAATGTAGTCAATCTCATACATGTGTGTGTGACATATATAAAATGCCATGTCGACGCATAAACAAAATGACATAGCCATTCCCAAATAATAAACCTATAAAAAATAGCTAAGCATATGAATCCCCTCAATCCTCAAAGATCTTTATATTTGTACCTCGAGACATAGAAGGGTCCTTATCTCCCCTACTCCCTCAAGACAATGAAGTATATTACTATATCATAACATATGAGGGAGACTATGAACACCAAAGACAAGAAAAAAAATATTCTATGCAATTCTAAATTCTAAAAATAACTATATATGAACTTTAAAAATTGAAAAATAATAAACTTGTCATAGGAGGAGAAGCAGATAGGTTGGTATAAGGTGGAACAATCAAGTTGAAAGGAGGAGGCAGGCTCATAGAAGGTGGAACAATCAAGTTGGAAGAAGGAGAAATAGATAAGCCTCTAGAAAATGGAGGACAAAACAAGTCAGAAGAATGTGATGTAACTGCACTTAATCCTACATTCACACCAAATCATGCATATATATTTCTTAAAAATTAACATGCAATACAAGTGATAAATAAAAATGTAATTGGAAAGTTACTATTAATTCCCAATTACCTCAATATGCCACCTGAGAAATATGGTGTCCTAGTAAAATTTAATGAGAATGGATGTATTATATGAATATCAAGGACACTCTGCTAAATTTGAATTGGCAATAAGTTATTAACAAAGCATTTAATTGAAAAAATCTAAATGTACAATAAACTTTAAATTTAAAATTGAAATTAAACTTATACCAAGAAAGACTGCTTAAAGTCAATGGTTGACAATGTGGCATGTTCAATCTCTTATTGTTCTTACCCATATATAGACTCAATCATCATTTATTTTAAAACAAACATCAAAATATTAGAAAGCTGTGAAACTAAAAAAATATATTATCATTGAACAAATTTAGATTTCTTCAAGTGTAATAACCCAGTTGCCCTAGTGCCTAATATTGGTCATGTGGTTGTGTCGATGCAAACAAGTCCTAAAAATCAATGGAATCTATGAGATCATCAAACGAAGAACCAAAACAAACGCATATACTGTGGCATGCACTGCATTAGTGAAAAGTGCAAACATGATGTTGTGGAAACCTAAAACCCCAAGTGGAATAAGAGGTATAAGTGCCAAATCTATCTCCTAAGAAAGCATTCATCTATGAGCCCTTTGCTATTAGATAATGTGTGATAAATTTGATAGCTACTAAATATTGTCATGCGGCCTTAGAAGTAAGTATATGATTAGGGATGAGAAGAGGATAAAAAATAAAGGAGGAACAAGTGGCACATATACGACTCTCATCATCCCTACTCTATGTCGGGGTTTGTTAAAGCAAACACTCTATTAATCTCTCATATCAAAATGATTAACCTATCTTCCTCACACAATTTATGTACATAGTTTACGCAAGAAGTAAAGCAACATGTTGAAATTGTTGTTAGGTTATTTATCAAAAACTATATACCAACAATTCCAAAAATTATTAAAAAAAATTACTTTTATGTATACCATTTAATTTAAAATTTTGTTTTTATAGGGTTTACCAATTGTCATGTAACATGGTGAGAAAAAAATTGATCTAACATCTATTAAGGAATGTCTAGTTCCTTCACTTGATCATACGATTAAAAAACATGTACTTTGTTTATTTTTAATCCCTTGATCATATGATTAAAAACATGTACTTTCCTTCATTTTTAATCCCTTTATTCGGTGGCTTTAAGGTTTTAATGTTTTTGACAATTTCAATTAATGTTTGTGTGATTTTGTGGATATTATGAGAGGTGTTTGTGTACCTAAACTTACAATTATTCGGTGGTTTTAAGGTTTTAATGTTTTTGACAATTTCATTTAATGTTTGCGTGATTTCGTGGATATTATGAAAGGTGTTTGTGTACTTAAACTTACAATAATTTTCTCAAAATTTTTTTATTATTTGTAATTTATTTAAGAATTGAGGGAGGGTTTTATACAAGAAAGTTTGTTTTAATGTTTGTTAAGGGTTTTTTTACGGGTTTACATGATGATTTTAATTTACACAAGAATAATCAATAAGGAGGTTTAACAAAGAACAAATATTGATTTTACTCTTCTTTACGAATAGATATGGAAAAAAATTACATTGAGAAAATGGAATGATAAATCTCGTCCGTATTTTTTAAACAAGAGATAACCGATATCCATTTTTATTTCTATACATATAACTAAAAAAATTATGACACTACTTTTTAACCCTTTAACTTCTTACACTCACCTTTAAATTAAATATTAAAAATAAAAAATTAATTAAAAATATTATTGACATCAAATATCATATTTTTACAAAATTTGAAGAAAAAATATAAAATAATAATAAATAAATAAATCATTGAAATAAACTATCACAACTTAAATCATACTATAGGTCTATAATAACTAAAAAACACACACTTTGAGGCGAGGGAGTGTATGAAATTATTATGCTAACAAAGTTTAAGTAGTAGTCCAATATTTTCTTTAAACTTTTCCTACCTTAACTAAACTATGAAATTATGATGCTAATAATATTTGAAGCAATTTCACTTAATTTTATACCTAACTAGACTCATATTATGACGACTTATAAAGGACATAAAAGACAATAAGAAGGGAAATAAGAAAAAAGATAAAATCCAATGATACAATGTACAATAAATTCAAAAAAAAATGATAGTTGAATTATATGACCTACAAATCATTTTTTTTAAATAAAAAAAGTTTTAATTCTTTCACTTATAATAAATGTGTTAGTATAAGAATGTAATGAGATATTAATTTGGAGGGATATGTTTTGTATTTGTTATATATTATGTTATTTAATATTTTTATTTTTATTTTTCAAAAAAAATATTTGATTAATAATAAATGACTTCAATTTAGATGTATCATTGTATGGGTTCAAAAATATCTTTATAAAAAAAATAGATTCCAAACTTTATTTTATGTTAATGATATTATAATTTTTCAATTTTTTTTTAAGCAAATACCAAAAACTTTCACATAACAATTAATTAGACACAAATTTAAAATCAAAAGTACTTTATTAAAATCAAATAAACATCAAATTTAATATCAATCATTAATTTTTAATATCTCGCAAATATTACACTTTACTATCATATCCAACTATTATTATAAATTATGTGTATTAAAATAATTATCAATCTGAAATAATAAAATCAAAAATATTAAATCAAAAATTAACCTTAAAAACTCAAATTATTCACTAAAACTTATATATATATATATATATATGACGAGAGGATTTAATTATAAACATAACTTCTATTTGATATGAATGAAAATGAAAGAAAGGCTATTAAAAACGTGTTACTTCTCCTTTAGTTGAAATATTTTATTTTTTAAGTTTTAAAAAAAAAAGTGTACATTTTAATGGTTTCAATAAAACCAAAATAATATTATATATATATTCCCAAAATCTTTTAGTGTGTTTAGAGGAGTTTAATTTAAAATGTTGGGAGTTTGATCTAAATAGTTTTGGAAGTTATTCATATTTAGTCTTTTAAATTGTTCGAAGGTTGACCTTTAAAATATTTTAAAATGTGGTTATAAAATATCTTAAAACATGGTTATGTTATGTTTAAAAAGTCACGTTATAATATTAAGTGAACAAAAAAATATTTGAGATATTAAATAATTTTGTAAATTTTGTGTAGATGTAGATGTAGATGTAGATGTAGATGTAGATATAGATATAGATATATAGAGAGAGAGGGGATGAGTTTTTATATAAATTATTGTCTATAAATTTTATTGTGAATATCTTTCTTTTTTTCAACATTACAATTAAATTTCTTTATATTTTCAATTTATAAGAAATAAATAAATAAAAGAAGTGTTCTATGAATTCTATTCCATCTTGTTTTTTTTATGATGGCTCCAATGATTTCATTGAACAAAATAGGGTGATTTGTAATATCTGCATTCCAAAAAAGTGTCACATATGCATGCGACTTCCCTTGATGAGGATATCATGTTGGATGAAATCAAAATAACCATAAACTCTCTCAAAAATGACAAAGCACCTAGTATTGATGGCTTCCCTGCTAAATTTTACAAAGCCAATAAGGACTAGGTCACCAAAGATTGTCTAGAGGTCTTTAAAGAAGCTATTGATGTTGGTTCCCTGGGCTCTGATATTAACAGAGGCATCATTAAGCTCATATCTAAGGAAGGAGACCCATCTTCAATCAAAAACTGGAGGCCAATTACCCTCCTTAATGTCTCCTATAAAATCTTGGCAAAGAGGCTCTCTTCACTACTTCCCTATATTGTTTTTGTTGAAATAAGATTCAATCTGGATAAAATGATTATTAGCTAGGAAGGGATGTATTGGGCCCAATATTCTAATCAATATGTAGGCATGATTCTGCTTGACTTTGAGAAAGCATGTGACAGAATTAAATGGCCCTTCATTGAAAGAGTTATAAGAGCCTTTGGTTTTTAGGATAAGTTTTGTAGAATGGTTAATGTTCTCTTCAAAGACGCCTCTATTGTCGTCAAAGTAAACAGGGAATTGACTGACTCACTTGAGCTTCAACGCTCCATCAAACAAGGATGTCATCTTGCCCCTTCATTGTTTGGGTTCGCTGCTAAAGCCTTACACTGTCTCCTTAGATTTTTTTATATTGGACCTCCTATTAGTGGCATCTCTCTGCCCAATGAAGATGTTTTAATTGATGTCTTGTTTGCTAATGACACTACTCTATTTGTCAAACTAGAGAAATGTAACTTGAATCAAGTTTCTACAAGTTTGGATATGTACTACTTTGCTTCTGGTTCCAAAGTCGCTATGTATAAATCATGTATGTGGGGGTGGAAGGACTTCCCTCTTGATTGGCTTTCAAAGTTTGGCTGGGCATGGAAAGGGCCAGATGAAGTGCTTAGATTTCTAGGTATTCCTTTTGCACTTACCCCTTCATTTAAGCTCATGTGGGAGTGGATTTTTGTCAAAATTAATAAGAAAATTGCCAAATGGTAGGGACAATTGCTTTCCTTACCTTGAAGGATTCAAGTCTACCAAAAATTTATTTCCCCATACATTATATACTATGCTTCTTGTTGGCTCTTCAATAAGGCACAAATTAATATGTTACACAGAATAATAAGGTACTTCCTATGGTCGGATGGCAAAGGAGGAAGGAAAAGGCATGCTATCTCATGGCAATTTTGTTCGAAGCCAAAAAATATTGGGTGTCTTGGCCTAAAAGATTTAAGGATCTAGGGCATCACCCTTGTGGTTAAATAGATGATTAGAACATTTAAAGGGGATGAACCCTAGAAAATATTGGTCAGGAATAATATATTGAAAGGTTTTCCTAGAGAAAAACCACTCTAGAAAGGGCTTAATATAACGGATCTCCTCATTGGTCATTTTTCTATTTAAGTTATTGATTCACCCATTTTTTCTTCCATCTAGTCTGCTTGAGACTTTGTTAAATCATATATCACTACCAAACATATCTTCAATTGGTTTATGTCATGCTTCCAAGGTTATAGATCTATCTGATGGAACCTGTGTCAACAGAAGGCCGCTGCTCTCACTAGAGGTTGTTCTACCTTTGAATGGTTCATAAAAGGATTGAGGGTTTTCAAAGATATTTTCTCACAATCTGGATCAACCTCTTAGTCAAAAATTAGATTCAAATTTCAAATTCCTGTTACTCAACATAGAACTTACACTCTTATTCAAGAATCACTACAGGGGAATAATAACGTCTCCTTCATGGATGAGGAGGGAGAATTTTGGGATAGTGCTAAGTGGTTGAAGGGCCCTCCCATGTTTGAGTTTTATACTCAGATGCTATACAATAAGCTCTCTTTTTCCAAAGTCCCCTATCTTAATCTTAATCATATTTGGCCTGTATGTGATCCTCTACGTTCATGGTCCTTTATATTTTATGTTATCTAGGCTTTTTGTCTTGAACCTAAAAAGTCTTACTTTCGATGGCTCTTGATTTATAATAAACTTGTTGTTGGCTCTATTTTGATTAAAAGTGGCTTTGGCCAGCCCTTTTGTTCCTTTTGTAGTGATGTTGAAACTATTAAACATCTTTTCTTTTTTTTTCCTTATGCTTCTAATATTTGGGTATGTTGTCTTTAGGCTGAGATAGTGTTTTTGATTGTGAGATTGAATGGCTAAACATTGATTTTGGCTATATTTATCCTAAAGTCAAAGTTTGCCCCTTCTTTCATAAATTTTGGCTTATTTTCTCAACTGAGATTTTATGGTTTTTATGGAAGCAAAGGAACTTAGAGGTATTTTAATCTAAGGTTAAGGTTCTTACGGATTTTTCTTTTGAAGTCATCCTTCATCTTGTTTCCTTGCAAATCTTTCTTGAATTGAAGGTGCCTCAAGCACAGTTGGAACAGTTCCTGAGATATGGAATTCTTAAAATCATGTCAAACTATTTGATTGATTCAAGTGGATGTCATAAGCTAAGTCCTTACTCAAATTGGAAAGTTTGTCATGAGTCGGCTGCAGAGGTTAAAATTACTGAGCATGAATGGGAGTGCATAAAGGAGTCTTACTTTGATCAAGCAAATAATCTAGTGCAAGATTGGATCAACTCCTCAGATTCAAACAAGAATGGTGTAAACAATTGGCTTATAGCCAATAATGATATGATGTGGGATGTACAAAATGATGGACTTGACAGTTATGTAATTAAGGATGCTGAGGATTCTATGGTTCCTCTTGACCTGGATTTTAACCTATTCTCCAATGATAAGGAAGACTTACAAATTGATTGAAGATAATGTTAATGTCTTAGATGAGAAATAGGTGAAACAAGGGAAACTCATTGACAAGGGAGGGTCTACTGAAATGGATGAGGTTATTGAATATGTCAAATCTAATAATATGAAATCTCAGCTTAACAAGTTTGACAATTTCATATTGATACACTCCTCCGTCGACTATGGGATTGGATAAGTTGGGACCTGAGTTGAATATAATCTTTGTTGAGGAACCTATTTGCCTGGTTTCAGATGAGGACAGTGAGATGGACTGCGTTGCTTCTTGGAGGGTGCCTGAAGATAAACACATGTGATGATGATTATTGGTGCCACCTTTTTTTATGGGTGGCGAATGTGTGTTGGTTCCCTGTTATTTTTTGTTTATTGGGCCACCTACTTGGGACCATTTTTTTATATTGTCTTATCGATTAGTATATCTAAACTGTTGGAGGATTGCCTCTTTAATTATTAGTATTTGAGACTTTTATAACTGTTTCTGCATATTTGATGCATATATTTTGTAATTGATATATATATATATATATATATATATATATATATATATATATATATATATATATATATATATATATATATATATATATATATATATATATATAATTTAATAAAAAATAAAAACAACATAATATTAATGTAACTCATTTACTAATCACTATATATAACTTAAATACTAAACACAATTCAAAAACTATTCCTATTCAAATAAGAGAATGGTTAAAGAAAATAATTTCTTAAAATAATCTCCTTATCGAACCAAAAATTTATTGTTATGAATGCAACAAATTAAGTTATCTATCTAGTTTTTTGTGGATTTAAAGATGATCTTATGAAGCTATTAAGAAGGTTTGTCAAGGATAAGTTTTTGAGTAATTGTATTTCCACAGTCCATTATATTGTTGTGAATGCTTCTGGATATAACTGTGTGTGCATTTTTTAGATCTAAAAAGTGCACACACAGTTATATCCAGAAGCATTCACAACAATCTAATGGACTGTGGAAATACTATTACTCAAAAACTTATGCTTGACAAACTTTCTTAATAGCTTCATAAGATCATCTTTAAATGTATAAAAACTAAATAAATAGATCTAAAAAGTTCACACACAATTATATCCAGAAGTATTCACAACAATCTAATAGACTATGGAAATACTATTACTCAAAAACTTATCTTTGATAAACTTTCTTAGTAACTTCATACGATTATCTTTAAATCCAAAAAATTAAATAAAAACAACTTAATTTATTGAATGCAATTCTATAATATATTATGTTATATCTTATCATATTGATAAATGATAGAACTCTCCCATCATTATTCTCATAAAATAAAACATAATCACAATTGTAAACAGAGAATACAACACATTCAACACTATTATCAATTTCTTACCAACCATAAAAATTGTTACTCGAGATGATAATCTTATTCAGATTTTGGGATGACCAATTTACCACTAATACATTGTTGATTAGTAAATGATCACAGTTGGGCATGTAGAATAAATTTGGTCTTAAAACATTTTCTTTTACCTTTTCCATTGCATAGAATGCTTATAGAGCCCAAGTTTTCTCGAACTTCTATTTCTATAGGCTTGAGAACAGGGTCATAAATAAATGCATCCTCTATCAAGTAATCAAAGTGCTCTTTCAACAAAATTATTAAGGAAAGTTGTAAAGTAGATTCTATTGACTTTGAAAAGTTCCCTATCCCATGTAAAACTACTTGTAGTTTTGAATAGGGATAAAACTACTTGTAGTTTTGAATACTTTGTCTCTCTTTCTAAGACCCTTTTAATATGGATCATGACATCTGGGCCTTTCATATTTCTTAGAAATACTTGTAAACCAACGACCTCTCTAATTGATCAACACATAGGTCTATGTTGCATTATTGAGCAAACATTTTGGGTCCATTTTTCTCTTGAACTTGGCTTAGACTAAACCTTGTTTTTTTAAAAGCTACTTAAAAAAAAGTATTTATGGGTGCCAAAAGGTGCAACCATACAATATTTGTTAACACTTTTAAGAATTGGTATTTGCAATAATTATGATGATATTAATGTTCATTAAAATTATTCTAATTTTATAGAATTGGAAAAATATAATTTTTATTATATAATTTTTTTTCATCTTTTATTATTAAATTGTTATTTTTATTTTGAATTAAAAAAATAAATTGTTAGGATTTTTTTTAATTTTGATGTTTTTTCATATTTTTTTATTTAATAGATAAATATAATTTTTTAACATTTATTTTATGTATATATTTTTAGAATAAAGAGTTTATGGATAAAATTATGTTTTAGTTTTTTTAT
Source organism: Torreya grandis (assembly GCA_037957365.1). NCBI lineage: Eukaryota > Viridiplantae > Streptophyta > Pinopsida > Cupressales > Taxaceae > Torreya > Torreya grandis. The sequence goes on along the minus strand of JARHVA010003220.1, from coordinate 815,251 downwards.
TGATGTTTTAGTTCACATTCCATCAACTATTATCAAAATAAAATAATAGTCAAAGTAAGCGAATGATAATTCTCTTATCTTAATGATGATTAATGGAATATAAACCAAAATATTAATCAAAAATTAAAATACATATACTTACATATTTTTTTTAAAAAAATTAAAAAAATACCATCAAATTAAAATAAAGTATATTAGTATATTTTAATTGTGTGAAATGCTTTATAGAAAAATCACATCTTAATTATCAAAATAAAATACTTTTCATTTACAAGATCAAATGTGCATTTTTTATCAATTAAAAAATTTGTGTCAATGAAAGGTTGTTGATATATTAAGAAATTCGTTATAATAAAGAAATCGTGTGTTTACTTTAAAAAGAAATAAAAAAGACTTTTAACTTATAATATTTTATTTGGTTAGAAGTAATTTCTTTTAGCTTTAAAAAATTAATAAAAGGTAATATTTTACTATGTGATAAGTTAAAACTTCTCTTAAATAAATTAATATTAGATATTATCTTTACCATATAAAAGGGTTAAAAAAATATATAATTTTTTATATATTAATAAACTTGTTATATTGTGTGTTTATTTTGAGAAGAAAAAAAAGGATTTATAATTTGTATAGGTTAGAGATTTTAATATTTTTTTTCATGAATAATCTTTTTTTGTCGGAATTAAAATTGGATTTAGAGTATAAGGGCCTTAGTCTTTAAAAATACAAAAGCCAAGAAACTAGGGGAGGGTCATTCCATAACTTAAAATAAAATAGTCGAATAGCCTTTATAAAAGGATGAAACCAACCAGTAAAGAGGGGCAAGGAACCCACATGACAGAGAAAAGCCATGTGTAACACAAAACAAAGGAGGAGCAATTGTTGGTTGACGAATTAGCAAGAAGACAATCACATTGATGGTTTACCATTACCCCGAAAAAAACTTCCAGCTCCCTGAACTTTAGCGTCGAGTCGTGAAAGTTCACCTTCCCTTGCTAGAAAGAAGGGCTTCCATTGTCCACTAGGTACCACCATCAATGGAGCTCAAATCATCCATTTACAAATGTTCAGCATCCATCTTTCTTCTTTTGATGTTGTTTTTTCTTACCACGATTCAGTTTTGAGAGCAAATAATTTCACTAAGCAAGAGACAACACCTCTCTAGAACTAATAAGCTCATCTTCGACCTCCTGAAAAGAGGCCTCAACCTTTGCTTGACCATCTTCCTACAAAGAGACTTATTTTTCCTCCAAACATTGGCAAAAAAATGACCTCCTTTCTAATAGGAGTGATCTGCTCAAAGTTGTAATCTTGCAAACACTGCTCAAAGTTAAATTTTTGTAGACCTGACTATGCTTCAGTGACCCAATTCCCCATCAGGGAGCTCTTATCAGCCAAGGGTTAAACCATCAAAGACTCTGTGCCATCTATTGGTGGAGAAAGAGACTTCTTCTCAGATGAGCTAGTGAAGACCAACCCTGCTTATATAAAAACTCCTTACCTAGGTTAGCAGATCCAATCAAAGTATCATTCATTCGACCTGGAGTGCGGCTACAAGAAGCAATAAGATTATGAATGTTGTTTACAAGACCTGAATTAGTTCATTCAATATTTCTCCTCCATTTCTTCATAAGAGGGGAATTTGAACCTGCACTAATTTTCCTTGGACACTTCATCACTTTGTGTCCACTTTGATTGCACCTGAAGTCCTTGAAGGGAAACCCTTCGTAAGTGATGAATTATGTCTAAGAACCATGGGATAATAGAATCTTGATGTAATGGTGGAAGGGTTTTGAAAAATTAGCCAAAACACAAACCCTTACAAACCTCTATCGAACACCCAAATACTGATCAATTTTAACAAAACCCCCAATCTTTTTAACCAATTACGGATGCAACCTTGGATCATGCATAGCCAAAGGGAGATTTTAGAGTGATGCCCTACCTAACTCAAACAACTTGCTCTGATACAAAAATTGTGTCAATGCACACACACCTCCTCTAAACCTTGTTTATGGATTCACAAAACCTCCCCTATGAAAGATAAATTCTTTCCTTGATCTAACATCTTTGATTCATCTCATACATATTAACACATATATACAGACCTATTAATTTCATTCATTCCTTTGTTAGAAGGCTTAAGATTCTCAAGATACCTGTTGGCTTGTGCACCTCCCTTGTAGCCCTTTTTCTTTGTTGTTAGGCCATATATTTCCATATATTATCTTAAACACAAATGTAAAGACACTTTTGGATACCCATTAAGCTCTTATACAACATACTTGAGACTTAGATGTGGTTCCTTTGTACATATCTATACTTCTATTTATAAATCATGCTTCAATTAGCCCTCCTTTTATGCAAAGCTCCTAGTCTTGATCATTGTACAGACTTCCTAGCCAAACAAAATACCTTTTTAGATACCCATTAGGCCCTTATAGGTGAATCAATCATTTCATGGCCTTCTCCTTTGGACAAAACCACTTTTTGAGGTAGGCCTACTCTCTTTACTCTCCTTACACCTAGAACTTGATTTCAATTGGAATTTTTCCGTACTTGCCCATATAGTAATGACATGAAACCACCTCAATCAGCTGGACAACACTCCTAAGGGAAATATTACAAAATTTCAAGCAATTTCACTAGTGGAATCTCATTTTAGTAACCAAACCCTAGTTCTAGGGTTTTCTAACCCTGCACAGGGCTGAGAGCACAATAAATTATCTTGGGAGCATTTTATAAGGTTTCAAATGGTCTAGTTTAATGTTTGAGGTCTGTCTAGGGGTTGTTCACCTTTTTCATTCATCAATCTTACCAAGCTAATCCTTTGTTCATCCCAAACAAGAGACTTTAGTTTGTCTTGACTGTGTGTTATGACAGTGAGCAGGGGTTTCTAGAATTCCTTCATAATTCCTTTGTCCAATAGACCTTCAACGTGACATTTAAGCATGTTAATGATCTAATACCTCACCTATTCATATACTCATGCAAAAAGAGTCTTGCCATCCTGTTTATTACACAAAACATCCCAAACTCTGTGCACATACTTGTAGACTATCACCTACAGGCCAAGAGCAAGCATTTTATGATCTTTAAGGCATCTGAGGGTTTCTAAAGTCCACTTCCTCATCATTTGAATTCTAACATACCTCAAGGATATGTTCCCATACTCCTATAACTTCCATGCATCTACTTTCACATGGATCTACTGTTGATCCTTGGACTATGGACTGTGAGTGTGTTTGAATGCCCTGTCACATACCTTGTTTATGATCCTTTATACATTCCAAGAGCCTCACACCTTTTTGTCACAAAATACCATTTCTAACTTATTCTTAGTATACATCTGAAGGTTCCTCATGCATGTATTATTCTATAAAATTATCATTGGTTCCTTAAGCTCTAAGGGAGATACATGCATAGGCCTGTACATTTCCTTATCACTGTCTAGACCAAAATTCTACAAATGAAATCATTGTTTGCATAACATTATCATGAGAATCAAACATCATTATTATTAATAAAACAAAGATACTTACAATCACATTTATCAATATTACATGATCAATGATCAATGGCTTCCCAAAGCCTTATTGGACATCTTCATACTTCTTCTTGTCCTCACATCCAAATCTTCTCTCTCTCCTTCATTCTTACATTCTTACATGCTTTGTTCTCCTAGCTCTCCTCTCTATCTCTTCTCTCTAAAGGAGGTCCTCACTCTCTATCTATCCTCTCCTTCTTACAAGATGATTTGAAACATTATACATATAACACTCTGAAGGAATAAACTCCTTCTCTCTCTCCTACGCCCATCTTGGGCTCTAAAACAAACAAAAAAGATTTTCTAAACCAACATGATAATTAGAGAAGATTTCCTAACAAATATCCTATGGTTGAAGATCTCAATCGTTTTCCTTATTTGATCTACAAGCCAAGATTGGCTTCCAATGTGGAGATTCTTTTACCTTGTCTTCACCTTTTTCACTTTTCACTTTTGTTAATTACATTTACTCCTCCTTAAAATAACATTTTGGAGGGAAACAAAATTTGAATTTGAATTCAAACATGATTGGAACTCTGCATGCTTATTGAAGGATAATCTCAACTCGACCATGTCTAACATGAAGATAAGTGAAGATGCTCCTGCATCATACTCTCCCTGTAGAAAGGATTTGAACCTTAGTTCAAATGAAATGCTTTCTCCATGCATTAGTCTTCACTATATGCCTGGATGCCAAGGTCTTGTTGTCAATGCCAATGCTTGTGTTTGTCTTTGATAGTCTTTGTCTTTCATTTTCTTGTTTTTCTTCCTCTTTTGGTATGTTCTTCTCCTCATCTCCTTTTCAACTGACATGTCCCATCTCCATGCTTCACTCTCATACATGTAGTCATCTTCTTCTTGATCTTCTTGGTTCAAGAGTGTGTCCATTGAGATATGGACTTCATTCATATCCATCTCTTTAAAACATGCATTCAAAACATCAAAAGCCACCTTAGAATCAAAAACTTGAGACCATGAAGTATCTTGGCTGCCTCCACTCTCTTGCTCTGCCTTTGCTACCTTCCTTTGTTCTTCCTTTGCTTCACTCTCACCAATGGTGTTTTCATCATGGCTTGTGCCTATATACATCTCTCTTGAATGACCAAACATATCCTCTAACATTCTCAATTCCTCATTTAGTGAGGTCTCATCTATCTCTCCATTCTCTTCATCAAACTTGGGCTCATCGTCCTTAAGGATTGATTGTCCTTTACTTGTTTTGTACCTCATTCTTTCCTTTCTTGGCTTGTCTTCATACAAATCAACTTCTTCATCAATATATTTATCAAAAACAATTAAAGCACAATTACCTTTTGTATCCTTGCTCTCTTCAATCTCTTCTTGAAGCCATCTTGTTTGTTCTTTGCTTTCAATGGGGCATTGATTTGCTACATTTTCACTTCTTTCCTCATCATCCATCCATTTGGAACACTCTCCTTGATACATATTAGTCCTCATAGACATCTTCCATTTCTCCTTTTCCATAAAGAGATCATTAAATGATTCAAAAACATCATCATCCCATTCATTGAAAACAATTGTCTTACCTTTCATCTTTTTGGTATTCTCATGCTCTTAATTGCTTGGATCAGCTTCCATCCTCTTCCATGGACTCCTTTGTTAAAGCTCCTCAACACTCACATCTTCTTCACTTTTTGTCTTCTTAGGTACCCATACTTGAACCTTTCTCTTGTCTTTTGAATTCTCAAGCCATTTAGGCATCTTGTAACCATGCTCTTGTGCCAACAAATCAACTTTGTTTGTCCTTCCATCTTCTTGCACACATATATTCATATTAGGAATATTATAAAAATCAATCTTATAAGGTAAACTTGCTTGCTTGCTTACTTTTTGCTTGGGTGTGTGCTTCATCATCCACTTAGGCACTATGTATCAATGATTGACTACTTTGTGTGAGGGATCCATCTTCATCTTACCTTTTCCAACCTATACATCAGCATCTTCATGTTCATAAGAACAATCAAAATCAAGTACTTCATTTACCTCTTTGGTAGTTTGACCTATGGAGAAATCTTTCTCTTCTTTTGTGTTTGGTTTTTCTCTTGTCTCTTCTTGGTATTCCATGGCATCATGGAATTCATCTTCATCTTTCTTCTCTTCTCTTGCTTGTATAAGGTTATCAATACCTTCCTCATGCATTAACCAATGCATCTCTTCTTCTTTATCAACGACAGCAATTTCTTCCTTCTTTCTTGCACATTCACTTGCATGCTTGGTGTCTTCTCTTGCACCAATCTTCTCACTCTTCAAGGCCTTTCTCTTGACCTTCATAAGGCTGATCATACCTGCAATCACCCATTCAAAGACAACATTAGATATAAAAACAAGAAACCACAAGGTCCCTATGAGTGTTCTCTTTGCCAACACTCTCATCTTCTCAAGTGCTCTTCCTGGTACTTCATCTTCTCTTTCTTCTCCTCTCTAGTTCTCCACAATGAGAACCTTCTTCACAATCTCTTTCTCATCTTGTTGCTCACTTGGAAACTTGTTCACACTCTTGCCTCTCTGGGATTCACTCTTCTTGGCAATCTCCTTTTGTCTTGTGCTCCTCTTCATTAAGAGAACTATTGGCCACTTCAACCTCTTCCTCATTGGCCATACCCATGCTTGCCTGTTCAACTACATCCAAGACTCATATTTATCTGCAAACTTAGCTAAATATTTCTTCAAACTGGCAATATCTTTATCAATTTCACTACTAGTCATACCTCTCTTCTTTTGGATGCTTGCTTTCAGCTGTCTTCGTAGTACTCGTGTACTTTGTTGCTCTGCATTCTTCTCAACAATATCTTCATCTCTGAGATCTTCACCCAAGTCTTTTCCACCTTGGTCTCTTGATCCCTTCAGGTCCTCACCTAGGTCTTTTTCACCCTAGTCTTTTGGTGTACTTGGCTCACCCAAGCCTTTCTCCTTGCCTGGTCTTTAGAAATTTTCTTGGATCTCACCTAGGTCTTTTGCACCCTAGTCTTTTGGTCTTTTGTCTTGTTGATCCTTTTTCCAAATCCTGTAACAACTCATTAGTAATCACCATCAATTCCCAAATTTCCAAGAGAATCAAGCTCTGATACCAAAAATGATGCCCTGCCTAACTCAAACAACTTGCTCTAATACAAAAATTGTGTCAATGCACACACCTCCTCTAAACCTTGTTTATGGATTCACAAAACCTCCCCAATGAAAGATAACTTATTTCCTTGATATAACATCTTTGATTCATCTCATACATATTAACACATCTATACAAACCTATTAAGGTCATTCATTCCTTTGTTAGAAGGCTTAAGATTCTCAAGATACCTGTTGGCTTGTGCACCTTCCTTGTAGCCCTTTTTCTTTGTTTTTAGGCCATATCTTTCCATATATCAACTTAAACACAAATTTAAAGACACTTTTGGATACCCATTAAGCTCTTATACAACATCCTTGAGACTCAAATGGGGTTCTTTTGTACGGATATGTACTCTTTATAAATCATGCTTCAATTAACCCTCCTTTTATGCAAAGCTCCTAGTCTTGATCATTGCACAGACTTCCTAGCCAAAAAAAACACCTTTTCAAATACTCATTAGGCCCTTACAGGTGAATCAATCATTTATTGGCCTTTTCCTTTGGAGAAAACCACTTTTTGAGGTAGGCCTACTCTCTTTATTCTCCTTACACCTAGAACTTGTTGTCAATTGGCTTTTTTCTATACTTGCCCGTATAGTACTAACATGAAACCAATCAGCTGGACAACACTCCTAAGGGAAAGATTACAAAATTTCAAACAATTTCACCAGTGTAATCTCATTTTAGTAACCAAACCCTAGTTCTAGGGTTTTCTAACCCTGCACAGGGCTGAGAGCACAATAAATTATCTTGGGAGTGTTTTAGAAGGTTTCAAAGGGTCTAGTTTAGTGTTTGAGGTCTTTCTATGGGTTGTTCACCTTTTCCATTCATCAATCTTACCAAGCTAATCCTTTGTTCATCCCAAACAAGAGACTTCAGTTTGTCTTGATTGTGTGTTATGACAATGAGCAAGGGTTTCTAGAATTCCTTCATAATTCCTTTGTCCAATAGACCTTCAACATGATGTTTAAGCATGTTAATGATCTAATACCTCCCCTATTCATATACTCATGCTGTCTTAAGATTCTTAAGATACTTGTTAGCTTGTGCACCTTCCTTATAGCCCTTTTTATTTATTTTTAAGCCATATCTTTCCATAGATTAGCTTAAACACAAATGTAAAAACACTTTTGGATACCCATTAAGCTCTTATACAACATATCTAAGACTCAGATGTGGTTCCTTTGTACAGATCTATACTTCTCTTTATAAGTCCTACTCCAATTAGCCCTCCTTTTATGAAAAGCTCCTAATCCTGATCATTGTACGAACTTCCTAGCCAAACAAAACACCTTTTCAGAAACCCATTAGGCCATTATAGGTGAATCAATAATTTCTTGGCCCTCTCCTTTGGACAAAACCACTTTTCTGAGGTAGGCCTACTCTCTTTACTCTCCTTACACCTAGAACTTGATTTCAATTGGATTTTTTTCCATACTTGCTCGTACAGTACTGACATGAAATCACCTCAATCAGCTAGACAACACTCCTAAGGACAAGATTACAAAATTTCAAGCAATTTCACCAATGGAATCTCATTTTAGTAATCAAACCCTAGTTTTAGGGTTTTCTAACCCTGCATAGGGTCGAGAGCACAATAAATTCTCTTGGGAGCGTTTTAAAAGGTTTCAAAAGGTCTAGTTTAGTGTTTGAGGTCTGTCTAGGGGTTGTTCACTTTTTCCATTCATCAATCTTACCAAGTTAATCCTCTTTTCATCCCAAACAAGAGACTTTAGTTTGTCTTGACTGTGTGTTATGACATTGAGCAGGGGTTTCTGGAATTCCTTCATAATTCCTTTGTCCAACAGACCTTCAACGTGATGTTTAAGCATGTTAATGGTCTAACACCTCCCATATTCACATAATCATGCAAAAAGAGTCTTATCATCCCATTTATTACACAAAACATCCCAAACTCTGTGCACATACCTTTAGACTATCACCTAGAGGTCAAGAGCAAGCATTTTATGATCTTTAAGGCATCTAAGGAATTTTTAAGTCCACTTCCTCATCATTTGAATTCTTACCTACCTCAAGGATATGTTCCCATACTCCTATAACTTCCATGCAACTACTTTCACATGGATCTATTGTTGATCCTTGGACTATAGATTGTGAGTGTGTTTGAATGCCATGTCACATACCATGTTTATGATCCTTTATACATTCCAAGAGCTTTAGACCTCTTTGTCACAAAATACCATTTCCAACTTATTCTTAGTAGACATCTGAAGGTTCCTCATGCATGTCTTATTCTATAAAATGATCATTGGTTCCTTAAGCTCTGAGGGAGATACATGCACAGGCCTGTACATTTCCTCATCACTGTCTAGACCAAAATTCTACAAATGAAATAATTGTTTGTATAACATTATCGTGAGAATCAAACATCATTCTTATTAATAAAACAAAGATACTTACAATCACATTGCTCAATATTACATGATCAATGATCAATGGCTTCCCAAATCCTTATTGGACATCTTCATACTTCTTCTTGCCCTCACATCCAAATCTTCTCTCTCTCCTTCATTCTTACATTCTTACATCATTTGATCTCCTGGCTCTCCTCTCTATATCTCTTCTCTCTAAAGGAGATCCTCCCTCTTTATATCTCCTCTAGTTCTTACAAGATGATTTGAAGCATTATACATATAACATTCTTAAGGAATAAACTCCTTCTCTCTCTCCTACGCCCATCTTGGGCTCTAAAACAAACAAAGAAGATTTTCTAAACCAACATGTTAATTGGAGAAGATTTCCTAACAAACATCCTATGGTTGAAGATCTCAACCGTTTTCCTTATTTGATCTACAAGCCAAGATTTGTCAGGATCGTGAACAGCACAAAGCTCTGAAACCAAGCTCTGATACCAATTGTCAGGATCCCTTCTCCTTAAGAGCACAATTGATTACCTTTGTATAAGCAACTAAACACAGAATTAAACTAGAATAATAAGTAACTAGAATTCAGAAACAACACAGAATATGAGAGACAATACAATATTGTATTAACACTCTTCCAGACGGAAATACAATGAAGAAATTACACTCTTCCCACACCTCTTGGGAATACCAGTAATTCTCCCTCAAGAGTTCTCTCTCTCACACAATTACAACCACAACTCAAACACAGAGTTGTACCCTCCACCAGTCAGTAACAATACTGTCAGTACACCAAGTACTGAAAGTACTCCAAGTAGATCTCTCTGATCTTGCACACCTGCAAATCAACTAATCTTACTTACCATGTAGATCTTCTACCTAATCTTGCACAACCTGCAGATCAACCTGATCTTACACTCGGAAGAACCCTTGTCCTTGCCTTTCCAAGTCCTTATGATCCTTCCTCAGAGGATCCCTTCTTTGATCCCTCACAATCCTTCTATAATAAGGATGAGCCTTCTACTTGAGGATGATTACAATACAGCCCCCATGGGTCTCTTAAATAGATCCGCAAGCAAACAATAATTAGAAATGCAAACTGAAGACTAAAATTAGTCTTTACATGCAAAGAACCGGTTCGTTAAACTAACTGTTTGTTTAACTCACAGTTTTAGAACCGCACAGGCGACCGACGTCAGTCGCTGTTTGTCTGGAGATGACCGATGTCGACCGATCCATGACCGATGTCGATAGCTTTCGGTCTACCTCTGACCGACGTCGGTTGGCCTGATCGATGTCGGTTACTCTAACACTCAGCAACCTCTTCCATGTTTGCATCAGTGAAGCTTTTAGCTCCACAACCTAACAATCTCCCACTTGGAGATAAATTGCTGCACATGTACCTGTACCTGTACATCGTCTAATTTTGTTTCTTGGCTTGTATCCCTCTTCAAGGTCAATCTTGAAGACCAACCACCACATATCCTGTGGTGCTTCTCCTGTCATCCAAGTAACCTGCCATATCCGAATCTACATACCCATGTAGAGAAGTGCCTGACCTTGCATAGCATGAATTCCTGTTGCTGGTCCCTCTCAAATACTTGAGAATCCACTGAACTCCTTTCCAGTGCTCTTTTTCTGAATTGGCTACAAACTTGCTGACAACTCCCACTGCTTGGGTAATATCAGGTCTAGTACACATGTACTCAACCTCATCATGTGATTTGGGACACTGTTCATGTGAATTGTCCATCCATAGGTGTGCTAACCGGTTCTGCATCCTGCATATTGAACCTCTCCACTACCTTATTCACACAATCATCTGGAAATAAAATCAACCTGTGACTTTCTCTGTCTCTAGAAATACTCATGTCAAAGATTTTTGCTCCTCCTAAATCCTTCCTGGCACACCTCTGAACTAATTTTACTCTTAGCTCAGCAAATCCCTGCATGTATGAACCTGCAACAAGCATATCATCCACATACAGTAACAGGATAATGTCGCGACCATTATCCAACCTGGTAAAATAAACACAGTGATTACATTGACATTGACTAAAGCCATGCTTTGTCATAAACCTGTCAAACCTATACCACTGTCCTGGAGCTTGCTCAAGACCATATACCCTGGCCTTTTGTCTCACGTGTCCATTCTCTCATTTCTTTAACCTAGGAATCCATTCGTCTTTCAGTGCTTTCATCCTGGCTAACAACTCTACTAAATCTCTCGTTTGGTTCTTTCCCAAGGAATCAATCTCCTCATTCATGCCATGCTCGCACTGTTTCCTGGATTCTACCTGCATTACCTCTTCAAAACTTCCTAGTTCTTGACCATTAGTGAGCAATAAGTTCAAGTAGTATAAAGAAGGGGAATAACAAATTTGAGGCTTACTTACCTTTTCAGTCCTCCATATGGGCGTTTGAGACTCCTTGACAGCTTACTGTCTGCCCAAAATTTGTTCTCTGATCGACCCTGGTCTGCACCCGATCGATGTTGATTCCACCTAATCGCTGACGTTGGTTCCCTGATCGACGTCGGTCTCCACCTCCCCGACACCACCGACTCTGGTCTGCACATGACCGACTTCGGTACCTGCCTGATCGACGTCAGTTCTCAACTAATCGACGTCGGTAACTGTGTTTTCTTGTGAGTGATGACTTTTACCCACGAGCTCACTTTGGATCATAACCTTGTCCAAACTGCACTGCTCAATTTTATTTAGCCTCTTTAGCTGATCACTGTCCATCATCTTCTCCATGAAAATCAAGGCTTTTCAGTTCTTAAGTTTGTCAAAGACATCAAATTTCCTCTTAAGAACATGCATTCCCTTCTTACTCATGTGACCAAGCCTACAGAGCCACATCTTCGCATCTACATCTGAAGTAGATAAACCAGAAGGAAAATCAGTAATATAAGTAGATAGATAAAGAGTACCTACTTTCTTGCCACATGCTAATTCAAGTGCACCTTTGGAAACTTTCCAAGATTCTGCTGTGAGAGTTAATGTGCAACCCTCATCACCCAACTTTTTTGTAGAAATTAGACTCCTCTTCAGGACTAGGACATGCATGACCTCTTTCAACACCCATGTGTTGCCCGTCTGCAATTTTAGCTGCACTTCCCCTTTGCCAACAATTTGACAAGGCTCACCAACCCATAAATAAATCTTTCCAAAGTCTCCTTGGACATAAACATGGAAAAATACTCTATTTGGGGTTGCATGAAAATAGGCAACAGAATCTAAAACCCAAGATTCTACTTTATTCAAGGAACATACAAGAGCATCCTGTGCAACAAAACCTGCAACACCTACTTTTTCATTTCCTTCATGCTGATCTTCTATCAACCAACAATCTTTTTTTACCTGCTCTTTCTTTCCATAATTTAGTAATTGATCATTCTTGCCATTGAATTTCTCCATTCTTAGCTTACTTTCTTCTGCCATTACTTCATTCCCACTCAATCAGAAACTCTTGAGAGTGACCTGTAATCAACAAACACTTAACACGCTCTACCGCCTGTTAGTGTACCTAACCAAGCTCTGATACCACTTGTCAGGATCGTGAACAACACAAAGCTCTGAAACCAAGCTCTGATACCAATTGTCAGGATCCCTACTCCTTAAGAGCACAATTGATTACTTTTGTATAAGCAACTAAACACGGAATTAAACCAGAATAATAAGTAACTAGAATTTAGAAACAACACAGAATATGAGAGACAATACAATCTTGTATTAACACTCTTCCAGAAGGAAATACAATGAAAAAATTACACTCTTCTCACACCTCTTGGATGTACCAGTAATTATCCCTCAAGAGTTCTCTCTCTCACACAATTACAACCACAACTCAAACACAGAGTTGTACCCTCCACCAGTCAGTAACAATACTGTCAGTACATCAAGTACTCAAAGTACTCCAAGTAGATCTCCCTGATCTTACACACTTAAAAATCAACTGATCTTACTTACCATGTAGATCTTCTACCTGATCTTGCACAACCTGCAGATCAATCTGATCTTACACTCAAAAGAACTCTTGTCCTTGCCTTTCCAAGTCCTTATGATCCTTCCTCTGAGGATCCCTTCTTTGATCCCTCACAATCCTTCTACAATAAGGATGATCCTTCTACTTGAGGATGATTACAATACAACCCCCATGGGTCTCTTAAATAGAACCCCAAGCAAACAATAATTAGAAACGCAGACTCAAGACTAAAATTAGTCTTTACATGCAAATAACCGATTCGCTAAACTAACTGTTCGTTTAACTCACAGTTCTGGAATCGCACAGGCAACCGACGTCGATCGCGGTCTGTCTGGAGATGACCGACGATGACCGATCCATGATCGATGTCGGCAACTTCCGGTCTACCTTTGACCGACGTCGGTTGGCCTAACCGACGTCGGTTACTATGACACTCAACAACCTCCTCCATGTTTGCATCAGTGAAGCTTTTAGCTCCACAACCTAACAAGATTGGTTTCCAATGTGGAGATTATTTTACCTTGTCTTCACCTTTTTCACTTTTTACTGTTGATAATTACATTTACTCCTCCTTAAAACAACATTTTGGAGAGAAACAAGATTTGAATTTGAATTCAAACATGACTGGAACTTTGCATGCCTATTGAAGGATAATCTCAACTTGACCATGTCTAGCATGAAGATAAGTGAAGATGCTCCTGCATCATATAGTCTGACCCAAATCGGAGCTTTAGAAAGCACAGTGTCTAATGGGTCAAAAAATGGATCCTAAGGGCACATAAACACACCAAGAGTTCCATAAAACCAAGGCCCATTGCCCCACATAAAATCATGATCCTTCATTGTCTAAAAATTGACCGGGAAAAAGCCATTAGAAAGTAGATAAAGGGAGACCTCATACATGTTAAGCCAGATAACTTTTGACCATTGAAAGAGCTCCTCCAAAGAGGGGTGTTCCCCATACATCTACAAATAATGGTTTTACACCCATAGTTGTATTTTGGTTGAAAGATACTCATCATTGATCTTTAAATTAGGGGAATCATTGGAGAAAATCAAGGGAACATCCCCAAAGTAAGCAGGCTCAAATCCTGACTATAACTTCTCTTCAAGTTCTAAATTCACCTCAAGACTAACAATGGCTACATTTTTCACCATGGCATTCTAGAAAAGCTTATGATTTGTGCAGGTTTGCCTCTGAACCAGCTGAGGCTCAAGGTTAGGGTATGAACGAATAATCGTTGATTTGCAGAAATCCTCACACAAGTGGAATGGATTTTTCATATTTTGACATTCTAGAAACACTAATGCTTTATTTTGTGTTGCCTTCCCAAGAGCTACTGCTCCATCCCCTGACCTCCAACCACCATGCAAACTTACACCACTACCTAAGCCACCCACTTTGACAACAACTTCCAAATCTTTCCCAACAGAGACCTCCCTCTTTCCAAGGGCCACACACCCTACTAATGTACTTAAAAGTTGTTGAAGCTCTCTACAACCTTCTTTATTTCGTATGTCGCTATTACAAACCCTTTCACTTCCATTATCATCATCACCACTCACCAACAAATTTTCAAAAAGAAGAGTTTATTAACACATACAGATTTTAATATTTTCTTTGGTTAAATATAACTTCTTTTAAATAAAAATTAATAAAAAGAATATTTTTTACTATATAATGAGTTACATTTTTTCTTAATAATAGTAAACATTATCTTTCACTATATATTAAAAAAAATCTTAACCAAAGAAATTAAAATAAGGCATTATCTTTTACCAAGATTTTACTATTATGTTTAGTTAACATGTGACTTCTTTTAACTAAGAAATTAATAAAAGGTATTATTTTTTGTTTTGTGATTATAGCTTTTATGTTTTATTTTCTATTCGTTTTATATATTGGTATTAGATTTAAATTTTATTTTTTATTTTTTGGGACTCTCATAAAATTATTATGAGATTTTAAAGGAAATAATAAATGGATAAATTTCATTTGTTAATGGGTTAATAGTAAGTTTAGGTAAACAAGGTAAGAAATGATGAAAGTTTTTAGATTATTCTATCATTAAGGTGGTTCAAATTAAATTTTAATGAATCCAGGGATTTTCAAGGTTAGTTGTATTCTCTGAGATTGTAATGGATCTTTGATTAGGTTAACTTCTAAAAAAATTTGTAGATGGAACAAACAATGAAGATGAAGCCCAAACATTGGTCATTGGGATTGATCTTACCATTCACTATAATATTGACAAGTTCATTATTGAAGATGATTCCCATATTATACTTTTTGCCCTAATTGAAAAATCTGCCACCTCTTGAAAAATAGAAAATATCTTGTCCAGTGTTTGGGATAAATTGATCAATTTTTCCTTTTTAGAATGCAAGCATTGTTTTTAACTTAAAGAAATCAAAATGAATAACCTTTGAAATACTTGGGGAGATTTTCCTAATTTACCTTCCATTAATATGGGGTTTTTATTTTTATTTTTTTTTTCAAAAAATAAATAAATAAGGAAAAAAATTAAAGTAAATTAAGAATGAATTGAAAAATGGAAATCGACTTTGAAGTTAATCGATTTACAAAATCCATTTCAAAATCTTGTATAATAATCAAATTAATTGATTATTATTTATGTAGAGACTCTTTCATTCTGTCAACTCATGCCACCTCATTGGGCCTTTTGTCGACATCCCTGTGGCATGTGTGTTCCCTGTGTGATCAAGGGTGGCATTCGATTGCGTTGGTGGCAAGGATTTTGATTGATTTATTTATGTCAGGTGGCAGATTCACATTATTTGCTTTCTCCCTTGGGTTGTGGTTGGATTGTCGTGGGGAACTAGCATTTAACATGGAGCAAGGGGTGGAATTGGCATTGGCAACTCCAGCGGTGTATGGTTGTAGTGCAGTGAGGTAATGGTTTTCGAAGGGATCATTTCTTGGGCAAGGATTAAGAATGTCTTCTGGGTTCCCTCCGAAGACATCTTTCAAGAAATTTTGACTATCCTGGGCAAGGATTACTTAGATCATAACATGCATAGCAGGGTCAATTTCGTAATCGCGGTAATGTTTGCCACAAACATCATGGCTCTTTTGGTAGATGCAGAGGTGGTCTGTAATGTGGGTGTGTTTTTTACTAAACCAAAGCACCGCCTTGGTCTAGTGGAGACGATTATAAATTCTAAGTTGGGTCCCCTACCCAAACTCCCCTTATTCGGCTCTGATGGGGTTGGGTTGATACTTGTTTTCGTGTTCAAGGCACTGAAGACATGATTCATAGTCTTGTTGGGCTTTGTGGATAAAATTCAATAAAAAGTCTATGATAATGATTCAACTGAGGGTTAATTTCTGACTATGCCTCCCCTGGCACAGCTTAAAAGCCCAATTTTGGAAATCTCCCGTTGGAAGGAGACTCGGCACAACAAGGAATGGGTGGATGCAGTTAAGCTTTTGGCAAAACTAGTGGCTCGACGAGGGGGGGAGGGGGCAGTTGCAGCACCCTCTTGGCTAACAAAGGCACCCCATTGGGTTACCACGAAGGCCATGTAGGGTCGTTTGGCCAACAATAGAGCGGCTTCATCATTGGGCGACATCAAAATCAAGCACAAGGGTTCCAAGCTGAAAGTGGTAGGTGGTTCTTCTTGTATGGATGTTGATAGTAAGCAAATAATCATTTTGGATGATCTTAAGGACAAGGTTGCTTTTGACTAAACATGGTGAATCTGCAACTTTTTGGCAATCGTTGTTTTTTTGTCATGTTGGGTTGTCTTTTGGCCCTTCTTGGGTTATCCTTTTTCTGGTACTTGGGTGTATGCTTTTTGATAACATTTGGCACACCATTATGTTTGGCTATGCCTTGGTTACTTGTATACAACTAAATTTCATCATACTTTGATGGTTTTTGTTATACTTTTTTAAGTTAAGGCACCTATATAAACCCAAGTAACAATCCAAAAAAATAAATGGATTAATTTTAAATATTGATTTATCATGTTTTAAAAAATAGAAATATTAACAACTTTGATTCAAGTAATGCAAAATAATAATAATAATAATAAGTCCAAAAAAATAAAGGATTAGAAATTTTATCTTTTCTAGGTGAATAATAATAGTACATTAATGGTGAAGGTGAAAGTAGGTGTCACGGGCCCAGCACGATGGACCTGACCATCCATGCGGCATCGCTTGTCGTAGCTCAAATCCCTCATTACGACGGATTCTACAAGAACTACGGATTATGTCTTTAGTGTTTACCTACATAAGTACACCTACAAACACAATGGACAACTTGTATAATAAAGGATTAGCAGCGGAAAGAAAACACACACTTGCAAAGATCGAGAAATCGACTCAAACACACATGAGCATTCACACAATGCAAGAAAACTGGAAGTAATGTGTATTTTATTAACTGTTCAGGACAATCCAGTCCAAGTACAATAAACGGGCCAACTAGCCAACATACACAACAACCATCGAGTTGGGCTCAGTCGATAATACTCGAAACCACTTGAATGATTACAATGAACAATTCCCTCTCAAGCTCTGATTACTCTCTACCTAGGACAACCCAACCCCTACTTCATGAAATCTAAGACCAACAAAACTGCTCACAAACACCCACACGATGCTTGCACGGACACGTGCCCACGGTCCACATAAACTTGGCACTGACACATACTGCTTCACAATGATTCACTTTTCACCACTTCGATAGTTCAGACTTGCATTCACTCAAATCATTGTGCAAAGAAAGCTAACCATTCGCTTGATCAAGGCAGACCAACTCGTGAATGTAGGTAGGGATGTTGAAGCAACACATCCCTCATAGTAGGCAAGCCAAACCCTATTGCGGGCAGCAACGAGCAACAGAAGGAGATCACAAGGGAGGGTAGGAGCGCTGATGATAGTCAGTGGGCAAAGGTTAGCGAGGGTCTTCACCTACCATTTCATGTCTTAAACAAGGATGGCAAGAACGATGATCGGTGCATTGATAGGAGGCTAGGGTTCTTTTCCCCTCCCATCATATCTGCAACCAAGCCTAGGAAAACAAGGTGTAGGGCCTCTGGGTCTCTACGGGGAGGAGACAATCCTCTAATTTCAAGCCATGAGTAGCATGTGGAAAGCACCAACATTATATATGTGGAATGCATTAACTCAACAAACCCTTTTCATTATCTTAGCACTTTCTGTAAGGCACAATTGGAACGATCCAACCCTAGTCTCTCTCTTAAGCTTGTCTCTTGGCCTACTTTGGTGGATTATCTTCTAGATGGAAGTTGTGTGATCAAGGGTAGGGCAGTCTTGGATGGTGCTGGAGAAGTCTCTCCAGCTGGATCAGCCAATGGTGTTTCAAAGTCACATATTGAGCTGGAGAAAGTTGCCTTGGGGAATGTCTCAGTATATTTTCTGAGGAAATTCCGGTTTTTATTCTCAACGAGGAGTTAATCAAAGACGTCGAATAAGACATAGGGAGTAAAGCAGTAATTTGCAGATTTATGCGTAAGCGGCTATCCTTGAGTGATTTAGAGGCTTGGGCTAAAGAGGGCCTGCATAAATATCCCTGCTGCAAATTTTATTCGTCTTGCAAATGATTTTTTTTGGTGGTAATTTTCAAATTTGAAGATGATAGGCATTTTGTGAGCGATAATGGTCCATGGTTCATTGGGAAGCATGGGCTCTATCTTTGCCCTGGTCTCTTTTTTTCGATCTTTCATCAACAGTCATTGAAGAGGTACCAGTTAGGGTTCGGCTATACAATCTTCCTTTGGTGATGAGGAAATCAGGTTTGATTCAGTTCCTAGTTGGGGTTTTAGGAGATTTTGTTCGAATTGACAAGGATTCAGAAGCTCAACCAAGTAGATTTTTTCGGATGTGTGTTATGATCGATTTGTTCAAACCTCTTCATCATTCCATTAAGATTTCATCTTCAAAAAGTTTATGGACACAGTTCGTAGCCTTCAGATGTTTTAGGTTTAATCAGTGAGTCACAAAGTAGCAGATTGCAGTGCAAAGTGTCATTCAAGAGTTATTTCTTTTCATTTACATAAATGGGTAAAGAAAGATCATCGCTGAGTACCTGCCTCTGATCCTAATGTTGCTGCTTCTGCTGATATTGATTTGGATAAAGGTTTTGATCCTCAAGGCAATGATCCTGGGTATGATGTTGTTAAAGGTTACCTCCGTGAGTTTACAGCAGATTTTATCCTCTCCGATTTCAAAGAGTCCTAGACACCAAGGTTTAGAGTCTTCATTTGAGATGGCTAAGCTTTCCCCACTCCCTCTTGAGCCGAATTTGGGGGAAGCTTCTTTTGCTTCTAAGAGAAAAATGGATCTTGGTTCCATGGAGATTCAGTGGTTGTTGTTTTCAGCAAGGAAGATGAGGCAACAAAATCCCAAGAGCAACAGTGGAGCAGGATCGGTTTACTTTGGAGACGAAGTAGATCCATTTCATGAGGATTCAAAAGAGGAATTGGCTAGTAGAGAAGTGCTCACCATTTCCCAAAGAAAGTGTTTGCTATCAAAACTAAATTATAGATCCAAAAAATATAAGGGAAGAAAGACAAAAGCAGAAAAATTGCAGTTTAAATGTTCTAACTTGGTGGATGATGGCTCACAACAAAGCATGGAGGCCCTTCTTTCTCGCAGGGGAAGGAGGGTAATGGCATAGCATCCATGGCGTCCTCTTGTTGTTGAAATAATAGTTGTTGGCTTTGTCTATAAGGAAAATTAGTGTGGATTTTGAGTATAAGATATCTCTGGCGATGTCCAAGATTTTTTAGCCTTTTGACTCTTTATTTTTTTCGAAATTTTCAAATTAATTTGCTGTTTTTTTTTATTTCTTTCATTTTTAGTGTTTGGATGAGGGACCCTCTAACACTCAATTACGTATCAAAAAAAATAACATTAAAATATATTATTTTTTTGAAAAAATAAATATAATTTTTAAATTAACATTATTAATAAATATAAAAAACATTTTTATTTTAGAAATTAATATTATTATCTTATCTTATTTATCTTTTAAAAAATTTAGAAAGTAAATAAACTATATGCCTTCTAACATATACCTTTATAAATTTATTTATTATTTTAGAAGACCACGCCATTTTCTTTGATTCACATCGTTTTAAAAAGATCATATAAGATATCAAATAAGTGAATGGAAAATAAAATATTAATATAATAATTAAAGGTGATATTACTTAAAATATAATATAATGGTGTGATATATTGATACTTTTTGATAAATTTTTGTGTTGATGTGATATGGTTATCATATTTATTATTATGTAAAAATTTTAATTTAAAAGTTTTAAAGAGTTTATGGGAAAATTGTTATATCAGTATACATTAGTTTATAAAGATAAATTAAATTTTATAAAAAAAAATTATTTTTTAAATATTTTTTATAAATTTAAAAAAATCTTGATTATATGAAAAATTAATTTTTTTTAATAACATAAATTATTATACCAAAAAAAAAAAAGTAAACACAATGATATAATAAACAATTATATAAAAATTAGATGTAATTGTATTAACAAAAACTAATATTTAATAATAAGAATTTTGATAAATTTTATTATATATATATATATATATATATATATATAATATTTTTTTTGGTTATTCTATCTCAAAATATATGTATTATGAATGAAGTTCCTCTTTCATATATGTTCCATTGAACTTTTTCTTTTATATCTATGTAAATTTTTAAACACGCTTATTTCAAGATTTTGAGGTTTTTTTAATATAATTTTATTTCAAAATACAAGTATCAAGAATGGAGTTCTTTTCTTATTTATGTTTCATTTATTTTTTCTTTTGAATCCCACCAAATTTTTTTATAATCCCATCAAATCCTTTAGTCCAAAAGTTTTGGCCAACTAGATTTAAACTTTCAATTTTGTACTTTTTACTAAAAAAATATTTTCGTTTTAATCCTAACAAATCTTGTAGTCTAAAAGTTAACTAAAAAAATTATCTTTTGTATTATAATGAGTGATTGCAAGATTTGGTTGATTATACTAAGAGGGGGTAAGCAGCCTCATACATAGAAGGGTTTGTGGGGCCCTCATATGGAGAGGGTTTATGCTTTTTTTAGAGAGGGGTCCCAGGTGGGCCTCTCATCCGGAGAGGGCCATATGAAAAGAGATTTTACATCCTCTTGTGGAGAGGGGTCCCAAGTGGGCCCTTCATATAGAGATGGGTTCTATAACTTATTGCAGATAAGGGTCATAGGTGGGGCCCTTGTATAAAGAGGGGTCCTCCATCCTCTTGTAAAGAGGGTTTGGTCCTCATACAAAGAGGGGTTTCACACCTTCTTGCAAAGAGGGGTTTTGCACCCTCTTGTAGAGAGAGGTCTCAGGTGGGCCTCATATGGAGAGATGTCACACATCTCTTGTAGAGAGAGGTTTTAAGTCAGCGCCTCATATGGAGAGAATTTTTGCACCCTCTTAGAGAGGGGTCCTAGGTGGGTGTTGTTGGCCAATTCTGGCGCACATATGAAGCTTTTGCATGGTTTGATGAAGTAGTCGATCAAAGGCTTAGAAATGGTTCCAGCAATGCAAATGGAGGGATCCAAGCAGGTTCTCATATGTTCTGAGCATTCAGAAGCATGAACTAGATTGCACAAGCCTTAGAAAATCATTAGCACCTTGAGAGATTGATCAAAGGATGAATTTGGTGAAGTTTAAGGACCAGACCATCATCAGGACATCATGAAGAGCCACACTAGTCAGCTTCTTTGTGCATTTTATAAATGCACCTCAGAAAGCCTTGTGAGCCAAAATATTGCAGTGCCATGGATTTCTTCATGGCAAGAACATGCTTTGTAAATTTCAAGTCCGCAAAAGCTTTCTAGCTCAAGTTATGGAGCTTTAAAGTGGAACCTATAGAGCAAGATGTCCGCATGAGTGTCAATTTTGAGCTCCTTAAAGTAACCATTTGGGTTCAAAAAACCCTTAATGAGTTTAAAGTTGATCAAGATCTAATGGTCCACACGAGCTCGCATATTGACTTGCAAGATCCAATAGTTCGCGCTGGAGTCAAAAGAATCAAAAGGTCCCCAGGTTAAAAGCCCTTAAAGAGCTACAAGTTGGACAAGATCTGACGGTGTGGATCAATCGAACAGAGATATAATGGTGCGTGTTCATTGACAAGAAGGTGGGTCCAGGGAAATCTGACAGTGCACGTTCATTCATACCAATGATCTGATGGTGTGTAAGAACTGACAGGGAAGTGGGCCCAATGAGATTAAAGGCTTGCATTGCATCATACATCACGATCCAACGACACATAGGAGGTCAAAATGGTCAAGATCTGACAACAGGGATGATTCGGGCAACAATTCAGGCGATAATGCAAGGGACGGGCCTACCCCAATTGATGACGAAACTTTTGGGAGCCATAACTTTTGCACCATAGCTCCAATTGACTCGTTGTTTGAAGCGTTGGAAAGATAAGAACGAGGAGAACGCAGCGAGATGGCATTGATATCCACTCGATGAATTTTGACCCCCAAAAACCCAATGGAAGTGCCCCAAATTTCAATTTTAGTAATGCAGTCTAAAAATAGTAAGTTTCTAAAAATAGTAATTCATCGAATTTAGTATTGTTGTAAATCGTGGAAGTCGAACCACTTAATCTCCCTCGAGATTGGTGACCTTCCACATCCTCCTCATACCTTCAAAACATGTATAAATGAATATGTAACCCGAAATGGAAAGCAGACATCTCTTCTTAGAGATAGGCATATGTTTGGGTCTGCAAATTTGATCAATAAAACATCTCTTCTCAGAGATAGCATTATTTGAATTGTGTTGTTCTTGTTTCTTGAATTATCTTTCAACCAAAGCTTTTAAGTTTTGGATCAATCTGTGAGACCAATGAGAGCGAAGACATGTTGGAGAATTTTGATTGGCCCGAGTATTATTCGACGGACAAGTCAAATCAGGAGTCGAACGAGAACCAATTTTTGACGGAAGCAAACAAGGTCTTGTAGGATCATCCCGCCGCCATTAAAGCTTGATCCAATGCCACATAGCAAACATAGCCATGCAACCAAAGTGATCAAGAACATAAAGGGACTGCATTAAGGCTAAATACGGACCTCTGGTTCATAAATTTGTATCATGCAATGTTGTTTTATGACTGTGTTCAGTTTTTTAGAATAAGGATTCATGCATATGGTGATTTCTCGGTTCCTACAGATGACATAATGGGTCTATTTGGACCTATTATAATCAAGTAAAAAGCTATGTGGTTTATAGGTCCCCATCGACGTAAAGACTATAGAAAACCAATAGTCTGAGATTGGTTTTCCGTCAGTAGAATGGACCTATGATCCAAACATGGAAATGGAGTAGATATGTGATTAATGCAAAGGGTCTCATTTATCAATGTGGCTCCGTCCTCGATAAAGTAGGTATTAACCATTGTTCATGGCATGGCAGTGTCAGATTCAGGGTTCGAGAATTTAATCCTCGTGAACACGTCAAGTGGACTTAGGGTCCCAAGGTGGTGAACTGGTAGTTGGAGAAGCAATTAAGGGCATTGATTCTGTTGAAACAGATTTTGTCACCATGCATAAGAAACCTTTATCTTCTAGTGAATCTCTCATCCAATAAGAAGAGCTCGAGGACTATTGGAACAAAAGGAGGTTATCTTGTTGATAAGGATTAATCTTGATTGAAGGAAGGCATGCATACATAAAGGAACAAATAAATTGTCAACATGTTTCCTGACGAGTAGGATCTCTTCTCCACTCTCCAACAGAGGTTCCCATCTCTCTCTCTCTCTCTCTTTCTCCCTTTCTACTGTATAAGGAGGCTTTGGAGCCTGAAAAATGATCCCTTTGATCCCTCTCTTGGGCATGACTAAACTCTGCCAAGATGGAGCTTGTAACCGTAACCTGTTGAGATAAATACAAGACTGCTTTCAGTTTTCATTGTTATGGTATAGTGTGTACATGTCAATTGATTTGCATATGTGGTAGGGCCTTTTCTCCCTTGTCAAGTCTTGATCTCACCTAGTTACTAATTGATCTTGTTAAGCAAGTCATGTTTAGTGTTCAAATATCTTTTGATCAAAGCTCGCATGTGGATACTTCGACTGGTTAGTGTCTTGCATTAGACCTCTCCATCACTTCCCTTAGCTCTTGATCATCTGGTGAACCTGTGCATGAAATATTGATGTATGACATATATTTGGAGTCTTGGATCTAGTTTTTTACTTGTTTCATTAGTGTTTTAAGAGTTCAAATAGAGTGAATCAACCATCTTTTAGGTGCATCACCGTTGTTAGGTTAAGTTTCCCTTTCATGTTACCCCTCTCTCCCTTTTCCTTGGTCATTAGTAGGTCTTAGTAATGAGAATGAGCTAAAATGATGCATCAGAAAAGCTAGCCTCATTAAAAATCCTAGAGGTTTGACCCTCTTATAGGATACCCATATCCTAAAGTCAATCCCATGTTGAGTTAGATTTGGAAGTAGGACCTGAATACTTTTACTTCCAACTAGGGTACAATCTAAACCTCCAATAGGCCCCTCATATAGAGAAGGGTTTATTACCCTCCTGTGAAGAGGGGTCCCGAAGAGCCTCATACAAAGAGGGGTTACACATTCTCTTTGAAAAAGAGGTCTTAGGTGAGCCCTTATACAGAGAGGGGTCCTATGTGGCCTCTCAAACAAAGAGGGATTTTATGTCCTCTTATAGAAAAGGCTCCTAAGTGGTACTTTTTCATGAAGAGGGGTCCCAAGCATTACCCATTATATTTAACCTTAAACATTGATATCTCAATAATAAATGTTTCATCTTATCACTCCACCAAAACCTAATATTTTTCTATTTCCCTAAAATACTTATACAATGTTTTTTTTTTTCAATAAAAATAATGTTCTATACAACATGATTGAGAACTCCATTTACTATTTCAAAATATATGATATGGAAAGTTGAAATGATTACAAGAGCTAGTTACATCCTCTACCTTGACAAGTGTACATGTCTTTTATTTTTTTATTCTCAAAATTTGAATATGAAGGTTATAGATCTTTAAATAGTTTTTAAAGATAAATATTAAGCATATTAGCATGTGTAGAATAACAAGTATTAATATAAATTGAAGATCTAAGAAATTTCTTTCAAGTTTAAAAAGAAATCCCTTTCAAATTTAAAAGAGAATGGATGAATGAATTAATTAAATTTTTCAATAACGTTTATGAGACCAAATAATTAATAAGATTAAAAATTATAATAATGTTGTTCCATATTAACATTTTTGTTTGACATAAAGATTTCTTTATTAAATTTGTAAAATTTCCAATTCTTTTTTTATAATCTTTTTTTTTTATGTTGAATCTTCGACTATGTATCTTAATTTAAAAAAATATTTTTTCCAACTTCATTTCTTTAAAAAAAATGGTTAAATTATTTACTCTCAAATTATTGATATACATAATATAAATGTTATTATAAACTGTACACTCTAAAATATAAAATATAAAATATATATTAAAATAAGATTTTAAAAAAAAATTAAAAACCATTTTTAAACCAATTTCGAATAAAATGAAATGTTTATTTGATATAATCCTAACACCTATATAAAATTGACAGAGAAAAAAGAAAACAGGAGAAAGAAAAGAAGAGAAAGAGTAGAGTATGGCATAGGATTGATCAATTACTTTAAACATAAATGCCCCTCCGGATTAGACTTAAAATGACCTGCGAAGAAGTTGTAAAATATATACTTGTACTAAATAGATGCAACATAAAGATGAATATAAGCATACATGTTTGAAATGCATTAATAGGTCACTTTTAATGTTATTGTGTCCATGCATTCAATGTTTAACCATGTCATCATGGACGTTCATGTTGTTTAATAGAATATAAAATACTTCTTTTTTAACTTTAAAAAGTATTTATTCAGTGTTATTTATACTTATTTTAAATATGAGAGTAATTAGTTTAAATTAGATATTATTAATTTATTTGTTGATTTTTGATGGTTGAAAATATTTTTTATATTTACATGTATTCTCTTTATTTAATTTTATGGTCTCCAAATCTAATGTCGAGATTATTTGTACAAACCTAACATTTATCAAAATTGTACATATGGTCTTGGCCTCTTCATATGTGCCTCCTCCAAGTGTTATTTGAGTCCATTCGCTTTTTTATGATTTTCCCATTTTTAATTATTATAAGGTTGACATGTGTGTCTATGATATTGAATTTGAAATCAATCCTTTATATATAGACAAGTGAGATAGTTTATTTGGAAGGAGGAAGGAGACACATATCACATCTAGCATTCTATTGTGAAGCGTTTGTAGTACACAAGTTGAAGTTATTTTTATCATGCAATTTTTATTATCAACATTTTTGTTATTATATTATGACGTTTGATTATTAGATGGCTGATTACTTCACACTAACCACTCAAATCATATTGTAGACTCTCAAACATTGTTTTCCTTAACATTCTAAATCAATAAAAATTAATTCATTATAAAGGAATAGGATTTGCAACACACAAAATTAAAGTAAAGAGTGAAGGCACATGAATAAGAGAATTAACCCAAAAAATGAAATTCAACGAGTTAACTACTTATCTATTTACTTCCAAATTTTAATATGACAATCATTACAATTCTAAATCCACATTTCTAAATGCACATCGTCAAATCCAAATTGTAAAGACATATTTATGATAATATATAAAAAGATATAAAAACCTACTATTTTTCATTTTTTTTACATATTTATTATTATACTTAATTAAATATTATTTATTGTATTTTAAATATTTAATTAGTCATAATTCATTTATAATACTACACATCCTAACCAAAAAAAATAGCCTTCAATTACAAATTGTTTCTAAAGATAATATCAAAGTTACAAATGAAAAACTTCTATCAAACGTTGATAGTTTTTTAAAAAAAAGAAAAAATTAAAGATTTTATATGTTTTGTTGTGTATCTATTATCTTATTTTATGAAGCTATAATTTCATAATTTTAATAATGTTGAAATGAAATAATGGATTACACTTATACACTTGCGAATGTTTAGTACTTTTGTGAAATAAGTCATTATTTTTTTATTTTTTATTCTTGGTGGATGGTATAATAAATTATCATTTTTATTAGTTTATTGATCATCTTTTCAATAAAATATATTTAATACGAAAAATTAAATGGTTAGGGTTAAAATTATTTTCTATATAATTTTAACAAATTAAATGTCTTAGTCGTGACTACTTAATTGAAGAAATATTCACATTTAACTGTATACTTACTAATCAATTGTAATCAATGATATATAATCCAAAATATAGACAAAGATAATAATAGTTATCTAATTCAAAAATTCTCAATTAAAAAAATATATTTAAAATAATTTTCAAAATAAAAATAAAATTTATATGTT
This sequence comes from Torreya grandis, assembly GCA_037957365.1. Taxonomy (NCBI): domain Eukaryota; kingdom Viridiplantae; phylum Streptophyta; class Pinopsida; order Cupressales; family Taxaceae; genus Torreya; species Torreya grandis. The sequence continues at coordinate 787,760 of JARHVA010003220.1, read as the reverse complement.
TAATACTTATAAAATGTTACCAAAAATCAATACTATTAGAAATTCATTTGAGATAGTTTATAATTATATTGCAAATAAATATTGAGTACATTTACACTACCATTAATGTTGTAAATGAGCTTGTCGACGAGTGTGTAGATTTAAATTACAATTTTGCATTGGTTAAAGCCCATTACTCATTGTGCTTAGTTGAGCTTCACCATGAATGTCTCGATTAAGACCATTATTTATTGTGACTACGTGACATAGTATAGATTATTCACAAGTTGATTATAACAAAATGACTCTTCCTTGCACTTTCAAAGTACTAACAATTTACAATGATTAATTATGTCAATAGGTATTCTACAATGGTAACATAATGGATGTAATGTAGTGAGTTGTTCACAGTTATGTTGAACTTTAAATTTGACATCTATTTGACCATCATAGAGCAATGTCAACGTTATATCTAACATTCATTTAACTATTACTTTTAAAAATATATATAATTGGTTAAGTCGATCTAAAAGTTGTAATATCTTGATCATTAAGTAAAATTTGGAACCCCCTTTTTTCCATAAATTTTTTCTAAAACCTAACACAATAGTGTAATTAGATTCATGTCATTTGTCATTAATAAATAGATAATTAAATTATTTATCAATAGAATATGTGAGAAGAACGTTAATATTAATATCCTTCCACATTTTAGAGAAATGTATTTAAGTTATTTGTATGGTCAATGATTATAAGCATTCATAAGATCAATTTTATTCCTTTCTACTTTAAAAGAATACTACATTCATATATTCCTTTGACTCAGTTGAATTTTATGTGTCATAAGTATGACATGTACTCATCCATAGCAAGGCCCAGTCTTGTTGTAGATAGCTTATTGGAATACATTTATATTTATTTGTTGTATAACAATTACAAGGTTTAACATTAGCTTATTTAGTTATCTAAAGATTGTTTTTATTGAGACTAATTTTTTTATATGGAATTCCGTTTTAACACTGGTTTATTTAGTTATATTCAATTAATTTAAGGTAAAGATTGTTTTTAGTGAGACTAATTTTTTGTATATGAAATTCCTTTTGTCGAAGCTCATAAGAAGATTATTTTTCATTTACCTTATATTGTTGGCATCAATAATATTTAAGGTGAAGATTGTTTTTCAATCATTATTAAGTGAGACATCAATTTTTTGTATATGAAATTCCTCTTCTCGAAGCTCATAAAAAAATTGTTTTTGATAAATGGTTGAAGTGCATATACCTTACTCTACCCCCATCCAAATTACCTCTTCTATAGAACACACATCTTTCACCACCAAACCACACTCATCGTATACTTACCAACTGTATCTCCCATATAAAATTAAAATGTCAAGAATGAGTAATAACCAATAGCATCAATGAGCATCTAACATAATTATATCAATGAAAAATATCACTAAAATAACTAGATCAGAGAATATATATTCAAAAACATTATAGCTATAATTAATGAAACACCATATCATGATAACATCTTACCCATTTCCTTAATCACCAATCCCTTAACAAAAAGGAATAAAAACTAAGAGTAAGACACGGATGGAGTTGCACAACTTTTTTACCCATTTCCTTAATCACCAATCCGTTAACAAAAAGGACTAAAAACTAATAAAGAGTGAGACACGGATAGAGTTGCACAACTTCCTTTTGCCGAGTTTGGAGGCACCTTTATGGCAATGGGCACATGAAGAGGTCACCAACCCCGCTAGCATAGGAATTTTCATTGTTTTCCTGGATAAGTGGCGGGTGAGTCCTATTTCCAACAATTTCCTTTCTAGTATCTTTAAGTGACATGTCTTTCAAGTTTCCTGGTTTAATTCTCATCAATAAGCAACAAAGGAAACGATAGCAGATAGTTGTGTAGAGTAATGACAAATGAGGGGTGCTGTTCCCAGCATCCTCTCATTTTTAATCCCAACAATTGTAATGAGTTAACGGGGGAACCCCTTGCCCCACATGTTGGGAGGCTATGTATATGATATGTACTATTTAGTAAATTTTCTTATCTGTTATGGCGAAGAGTAAGGAATATTTTAAGAGATATTATTCTTTCACAGTCCATGATATGATAAATAGGGCTTTTGAATAAACTGTGAAGATTTCTGATTGACACATTTTGGATCACAATCCGTGATCCATCAGCAGGAAACTTATTACAGATTGTGATTTGAAACACATCGATCAAAAATCTTGCACACAGTTTAGCCAAAACCCTATTTATCAAGGAATGTCCTCTTTGTTCAAGGATTATAAAATATAAAGGGACAAAACATTTAGTCAATATAACGTATGCAGCATATATGTCGATTGATGTGAAGCAAAAATATTACTTGAATGCATCTTCTCTTTGGCCAATAACAAAAACATCAACCCACTAAGAATATGAAATATACAAATAAAATAGTCAATATGAAAACTAATAACTACCAGGTAGTGCAGGTCCTATTTATTCAATACCATACTACGTTATTGCTAAATATCAATTTGCAATCTTGGCAATACAATAGCAAGAACCAGGTATGAGCTTAAAGCAAATTTTAGTTTCTAGGCTAGCTCCAACTACTACATCTTAAGTTCTAACATTGTTCTAATGAATGTTTTTCGGCTGAAGCCTTAAACAATTAATTATTCGAAACTAATTGGAAATCCGTTGTACCTTACAACCTCCAACTACCACCATTCACCATTCTGCTCGTAACATGGGCGGCACTTTCCTTCATACGAACCACAAAACTCTTTGGTAAGTAGCCTATCTCAAAGCTCTAATTAGAATAATGTATAAACAGATGAATGTAAATCATCATTTGGCAAAAAAAAAAATCTCCTCTTTTTGTAAAATAAAATAACTTGTTAAGGGGGAAGTTGCAATTACAAGAATGCAAGGGACTATTTTGGACCACTGCCTTTAGATGGCCCAGCTCGTTCAACCATGACATCATAGAGCTGCTTTCCATTCTACAATATAAATTGGAAATTAGTAGCCTATTATAAATCCAACTAAATTTAAATGTAAGGGCTACCATGAACTTAATGTTCAAACTTATAGCTATTACAACAAATTAAAAGCAATTCCATTTGATGCGTCAGAAAATCCAATACAAATGTTTGAAAAAGGCTTTTTTATATCTCACCGTTCATCTCTTAACAAAATAGTTTGTCTATACACCAAGGCAAGTCTAAAAGCTCCCTTCACCTATTTGTAAGTTTCTTAAACCCAAACGTTGCAAATATTTTTTGTGGTCAAACATCACAATCACATGGGTGATGAGGGATGTGGTGCATTTCCCTAAGAAAGTAGAAACCCAAATAATGGTGAGAAAGCTAGCAAGTTTTTGTTAAACTAGTAACTGTTGACCATTATTGCAATCTGAAAATATTCCAAGAACCCAGTGCAAGTAATGTATGCATCATATGTGAGTTTTGGGGTGGTGGGGGGATAATAAACTCCTTGCACTTTTGAGGCAGCATGTTGTGTTTACCTTTAAAGTTTTATATGTACCAAGCAAGTCTATCTGAAGCAAATGGTTATCAGCAGAGCAGCAAAACTAGTGGTTAAATTATGGACGCAAAGGGATCAAACGCGAAATATGCAATCTATTACTTTAAAAAAGACACCAAAATTTATGCTTAAACATAAAAAAACATTAGCTTCAAGTTCCAAGACCCACCTCCCAAATTCCATGTAAGGGGCAGTGGTAAAGGGCAATCCCTTCTATTATATTGATTAAAGTTCATGGAAGATTGTATTACGCTACTGTAGATGCAAAAACGTGGATGTCTGTAGAGAGCTTATCAAGACGGGACAAGAAATATGCAATCCACAAACAAGGATTTTCGGATATCCTATTGCAACTAAAATTCGGTTTTTCAGGGTGCACCACTATCGACTGGAGAGCACATATCTAGCTAGAAAACATATAGGGAGATAGATCTAGGGTTTGGAAGGGTATAGTCTAACCAATAACACAATATCTGCTACCATATGATATTGCAATAAATTTTGCAAATAAAGCAGCAATAACAAGATAACAGTAACTTCAATTCAACCACAAGATCTAGAGAATATTTTTGTATTTTTTACATAAATGAAGAAGGGTTAGAAAATGCAATATTCGTGACAATATGAGATGCAATACATAAATATAATCCCTAATGCAAATCTAACACACTAGAGACAATGCATGAACCCAAACCCTCAAATATACAAATTTAGCATGAATATTAAGAACTTTCACCTTGTGTAACAAGGAACCCTCATAGCCACAAGAATGTATAAAGAGTACTAACCATCTTCAATAATTCCTAGCCATGCAGTATTGTGGGATGAAGGATTGTGTCAGCAATCTGAGGTAGATATATGGTGACATCTCATGATCCCTACTGGCAAACCTAGCACAATGTCCGTGAAGATGTGAGGTAGTGAGATGCAGAATCAAAGGCTAGAAAGTGCTCTATAATCACTGTAGATCTGATAACTCTAAAGTAGACAGTTGTAGAAAGCCAAGAGAGTTAGTAGACCAAGCGATGCTAAGAGTAAAATTAGCTTGTGCTAATTGTATATGGGTTAAAAGAGTTTATAAGATTAGACTATATAGGAGACCTACAAGATACGGAGGGGCGCATCACCACATCACTATCTTAAAAAATAGGGACCTCAAAGATGAAAATCTAGGAAACTAGTCGTTAATAGTGCCTTGGGATCTCAATAAGGGTCATAAGTTCAACCTGCTGATTTCCCAAAAAACAACGGTCAGGCTGCCTATGGCCCCATTTAGAGGGGCACACTAACAGATGAAAAAAGGAACAACTGAAAGGAGGATAATCACTTTGTAAGATGCGGACACCAATCATAGGGAGGTTGGTCCGAAACCAAAATAGAGATTACAACTACAAGCTACTTGATTTACAAAATAAAATAATACCAATGCTAGAGAATAATTGTAGGCATATTTTAGATTCTTAGAATACATACAATAGGATTGAAAGGCTAAGATCTTAGAAAATATAAGCTCTAATGAGAAACAATATGAAAATAAACATAAAATTCTATCTATTGTGGGAATCACCCCCAATGGATTGTATAGAGATGCCCATAAATCAAAGCAACGGCTACCCTTCATGTGGATTTTGTACCTTTCCAGTACAAAAATAAGTATAAAACACCTCAAAAACATTACCTGGGCATTTCTCAAACCAAAAATGAAAGAGTAAATGTTTCAAATGTATTTACGAGTTGTTTCCATTGGAAAATTATGTTTCTAATGCTCAAAATCCACACACACACACACAAGAAAAGACAAAAGGGCAGCTGCACCTTCACAGTCATTTAGATTAGCATGCCAACAATAGATTAATCAAGAGTATATGATGCAAGAGCATTCGGGTTCACAAACAATTTTGCATCATCCAAAAACATGGGTTTCAAGTAATTGTGCACATTTGTTTTGAATTGTGTGACTTGTCATCTCTTGCGATAACATTGCATGTGTGGATAAATATCAACGTCAAGCCGAAGAACATCATCAAGAGTCCCACAAGGCAAGGAAGTGCAAGAAAGATGGTTTCAATCATCTCCCATTGGTCAGAATGACCTTTTGGTGGGAGCAAGCCGAAGCCACCACTTCATGAAGGGGTAAGTTTCGAAACCACCACTTCATGTAGGGGGCAGTTATGGAACAGTTTCACCCATGTTCAAATAATGTGCAAAGTAACTACCTAGATCAAGCAAACATGATGTGTGGACCGTTTTCCAATACAAAGGGAGATCAAAGGGTGTGGCAAGATGTCAGTGTCAAGCAACCAAGATTCGAAAGTAGTTTTGGGAAAGAGTGGGAGAGTCAACTCAAATCATCCAAGATAGAAAAAGGAGAATCAAGCAAGTTCAAGAGAAAAGCCCAACTCTTGAGCAAAACAAAACTAAGATAGAGCTTAGAGGAGCTCAGAGAGTGTGCGAACAGAGCTAGAATCTTGTTGAGTGGTGTATGTTCATTGTAACCCAATCGTTGGATTGAGGGAGTCTTTTTCATAGTCATAGGTGAAGGGACTGTGATTGTGTCTATGTAATATCTATAACATAGCTGAACATCAATGAAGAGAGTCTTTTGCTTTCCATTTTGAGTCTTGTGTCTGCAAGTGTCCTTAAGAGTGAGGAATTGTAATGCAGCTAGGGAGTAAGGCAGCCATTCACTTGCCCCCTCATTCTTGTTTGCATCAATTGGTATCAAAGCAAGGTTTGCCTTGTTGAGTTGTGTGTGATACTCTTGTTTAGCGAGTTGTGAAAGAGAAGATTGCAATTTGATGAAGATATGGCACATAGAGGTAATCCCGTTGGAAGAGTAGCAAGACCAAGGCCACCTAGAGTTGCAAACTTGGCAGAGATAATGAGAGGAATCCAAGTAAGATGGGTGCAATGGAGACAATACAAAAAAGAGGAACCTGAGAGTAGATTTCTCAAAGCTATTGCAAAGATGGGTAATAAGCCAAAATTGGATACCCTTTGCTACAGAGGAAGCTTAAGCCCCAAGGAGCTTATAGATTGGATCATGGATATGGAGAAATATTTTAAATATTTTGACTACGAGTTAATGGAGGACCCCAAGAAGCTGAAGTTTTCCTATACCAAGCTGAAAGGTCATGCATCCTAATGTTAAGGATCGTGTGCAGATGGAAACAAAAAAACGAGGCAAAGATATAATCAAAACTTGGGAGAGGATGGTGATAAAGCTGAAAAGTAAGTTCTGACCTTCGGATTATCAACTGAGTTTGTTCAAGAAATTACAGGGTTTAAGGCAAAAGGAGTTGAGTGTGAAGGACTACACTAAAGAGTTCTACAAGTTGACTATTATAGCTAGTCATATGAAAGATGTTCTAGAAAAGGTATCAAGGTGTGTACAAGTTGTCTAGAAGACAACAAATGATCTCTAGAGGTAGAGAAAGAGGACAAAATAATAGTGGGAGAGGACAGCATAATCATGAAGGTGAAGCAACACAAAATCAAAATCAGACCCAACGAGGAAGATGGTTTTCTTATAGAGTAAAAGGATATTCCAGAAGAGGAAGAGGTAGAGGATTCATGGGTAAGTGTTATGAATGTAGAGAGGTTGGGCATAGAGCATTTGAATGCCCCAAAGCATTTCAGAACAGCAGTAAGAGGAATGAAGTGAGAAATCATATTGCTCATGTAGATGAAAAGAGTGTTGGATCTCCAACACACAGAAGAACCGGAACATGGTGAAGCTCTTATGATGAAGAGAATGTTGTTAAAACCAGCCAAGGAAAAAGGCGAATCGGTGCAAAGAAAGAACTTATTCCAGACTGTCTGCAAAGCAAGAGGTAAGTGTTGTAAAGTCATTATTGATAGTGATAGCACAAATAATTTGATTTCTAAAGCAATGGTAGAAAAGTTTGGGCTGAAAAAATTAGTGCATCTAAACTCATACAAAGTATCTTGGTTGCTTAAGGGTCATCAAGTGTTGGTGAATGAGCAATGTATGGTCAATTTTCAAAGTGATTCATATAAGGATGATGTGTTGTTTGATATTATGCCCATAGGAGAGTCGTGCATGCTGGTAGAGAAAACACGCACACACTTTTGAAGGATGGTAAGATGCATACATTGAATCTATTGAAGGAAATAGGAGAAGAGGTGGACAATAGTCCTAAAGTTTTGTTGGTTTCCAGTAAATAATTCAGGAAGGAAACAAAGAAGGAGAAGGCATGCTTTGCTTCCATCCCACAACCATTGCAAGTTATGATCAAAAACAAGATGAGTGATATCCCTTTTGAAGTTTAGAATTTGTTGGACGAGTTTGCTAATATAGTTTCAAAGGAGTTGTCACATGGACTACCGCCTATGAGAAGCATTAGTCATCACATGGATCTAGTGCCTAGAGTAAGTTTGCCAAACAAGATAGCATATAGGTTAACACCTATGTAGACTGAAGAAGTGAAGAGACAAGTGAGTTGATGGCGAAGGGTTTAACAAGATAAACTTTAAATCCATGTGCAGTTCCAGTAGTATTGGCACCTAAGAAGAGTGGAGGTTGGAGAATGTGTACGGTTTACAGAGCGATAAACAAGATCACTATCAAGAATAGATTTCCATTACCACAGGTGAATGACTTGATGGATCGTTTGAGTGGAGCATAGAACTTTACAAAGATAGATTTGAGGAGTGGGTATCACCAAAGCAGAATTAGAGAAGGTGATGAATGGAAGACCACATTCAAAACGAATGATGGGTTGTATGAGTGGCTCGTTATGCCATTCAAATTGTCAAATACACCTAGAACATTCATGAGACTCACGAATGAAGTGTTGAAACTTGAAGCCATGTGTAGGTAAGTTTGTCATTGTTTATCATGACGACATTTTAATTTTCAGTCATTCAAAGGAAAAGCAGTTGTTGCACTTGAGGTTGGTTTTGCAAAAGTTGAAAGAGGAGTTGTTGGTCAACTTGAGAAGTGTAGCTTCATGAAGAAGAAGCTAATATATTTGGAATTTGTGATCTCAAAAGAGGGTTTGAAAATGGAACCCTCAAAGGTGAGACCAATTATTGAATGGCCATAATCAAAAGCATGTTTGAGGCTAGAAGTTCTCATGGGTTGGTAAGTTTTTATAGAAAATTCATTATAAATTTCAGTGGTATATGTGCACCCATTACAAAAGCAATGAAGGGTGATAAAAAAAAAAGTTTAGATGGACTATTGCAGCAGAGGACATTTTCCATTTTTGAAGAATAAAGTTACGCAACAGCCATTGTTGGCATTGCCCAATTACAGTAAAGTGTTTTAGGTCTATTGCGATGCAAGTGGAACAACAATAGGAGCAGTATTGAGCTAAGAAGGTAAGTCCATTGCTTATTTTGGTGAGAATTTAAATGATACCAAGAAGTATACGATCTATGACCAAGATTTATGTGCTATGGTACAAGATATTCAAAAAGTGGATACATTATTTGTCGGTCAAATAGTTTGTGTTGTACACGAATCATTAAGCATTGTTGTTCATAAAATGAAATTGAATTTCTTCTAAGTTATTCTTTTGTTTTGAAACATAGGAGCGGTCAATCTAATAAGGTTGCATATGCTTTAAGTAGAAGAGCTCTTGCACTAAATATATTGTGGGTAGAAGTCATTGGGTTTGACTCAATGAAAGAATTGTATGAGGAGATTTTAGATTTCCGAAATGCATATGTAGCATGCATGAATCCAACAAACTTGGACAAAATGCCATGGCTAGAGTATATGGTACCAGATGGATTATTATTCAAGGGAAAAAGGTTGTGCATACCTCAAGGTTCTATGAGGGAGAACTTATTGAAGGAGAAGCATAGTGGAGGCCTAGCTGGTCATTTTGGTGTTAATAAAGCATTGGTGCAGCTGGGTGAGTGTTACTATTGGCCAAGGATGAGCATGGATGTCAATAAATTCATATAAAGAAGTAGGATTTTCCAACATGTTAAAGGCAAATGTCAAAATTTCAGGGTGTATCAGCCATTACCAATTCCAAAGAGACCATGAGAAGTGTTAAGCATGGATTTCATTCTTGGGCTGCTAGGAACTCAAAGAGGTAACGACTCTGTTTTAGTTGTAGTGAATAGATTTTCCAAGATGGCACACTTTATAGCATACAAGAAGACTAGTGATGCCATGAATGTTGCTAATTTGATTTTAGTAGTAAGACTACATGGATTGCCAAGGAGCATTGTATTGAATAGAAATACTAAATTCGTTGGGCATTTTTGGATGACATTGTAAAGGAAACTAGGCACAAGATTGGATTTCAGTTCAACCTATCATCCTCAAAAGAATAAGCAAACAGAAGTAGTGAATCAAAGTCTCCATAATTTGTTGAGATATTTGGTTGGTGACAAGCCCAAATAGTGAGACATGGCACTGACACAAGTTGAGTTTTCATACAACAATTTAGTACAGTTGTTGGTTCGAGTTCGGGTTCAAGTTTAGGGTTGGGCTCGAAGAATCTAGTTCTCCAGTATGGCAATATTTTGCCTTGGGTATGATCGTACGAAAAATATATAAAAATTAAAACTATTAAAATTCTAGCCTAATAAATAGGAATTAAGTGACATTAACCACATTAGGTGACATGGTTGGAAAGATGAATGAAATTGAATGTGAAAATTAAGCAAGAAAATGTGAAAATGACCCAACCAGCGGTGGAGTAAGATTCAAGTCAGGTTGACCAAAATGTAATTGGTGAAGTCGATGTGATGAAAAAGAGATGTAATATTAGACTTGAAAAACAAGGGATAATTTGAAAATAGCCTTATCATTAATAGTGTAAGATTCACGTCAAGTTCACCAGAATGTAAACCTAAAATAGGTCTCTAATATAAGGATCTTCCAAAATAAGAAAAAGTAGAAGACCATTCTAGATCCAACATACACAATATGCCAATCCACAAAGCTTTACAAGGCGTAGACAAGGGTCATGTGCACAAGACATTGTAGGGGATCTATAAGGGGAATCTACACACAATCTCCAAGGAGATAATACATGACAAACCTTACTAGATATGTGGTGTTATTAGATGTTATTCTAGAGCTATCTAAACTAAAGGTTGTGAAGCAAGAGCTATAAGTAACTAAATAGGTGGTAAGCATGAATTATAAGAATGCAAAGATGCCACTAGTTGTACACAAGAGCTATAGATGACAAGAATGTAAAAGCTAGCAATAAAGTAACAAATATATGCTAACCTATATTGTCCAATACATGAGACAAACAATCATCTAATAAAACCAATGCAAAATAAAGAATATAGGGTTAGGGATACTTACATTGGGTTGACTTGTCGACGCATTAATCTTCCCCTCGACTTGTAGTACTTTGTGAGAGATTGTAGTAGGTGAAATCAGGATGTATGGAAGAAGACCTAATTAGACCACAATTGGGGACTCCAAATAATATGGCAAACCTCATTGGTACAGCTCCTATTCTTTATATCTTCAAAGAAATTTTACCCACTTGCCTTCTTTGGTGTAAGCTCCCCTTAGCCCTAATTCGTCTTCTTCTTCCTAAGGTGGATTTGTGAGTGAGCGTAGAAGGAATTGATTTTTCTATCTTGAAAAATAACAAATGGGAACCTTATAAATATGGATCAAATCGCTAAAAGTTAAAACTCAATTTTAGCCAATGTCATAAGCTTGGCCCGACCAATGGTGTATAAATAATTCTGCAAAAAACAATACATCGTCCCTAAAACGAGGTCTACTACAGAACATTGTCAACTAGGCCGATGATGCTAGGTAAGAGTGCACACAGGAAAAAGAGGGTTTGAAGGGGGAATGAGAACCTAGGATGAAAAATAGGTTGATGTCATGATGATTTGAAGGTGATAGGCATATATTGCATGACGAATCCCTCACAAAGTGCCACAAATCGGCCCACCCTAATCTTGGTGTGCACCTTAGGACATACGCTTAAGTAGATTGATACATTGACGAGTCCTACAAGAGACAAGTGTCAATAAACGAAAATAAGGTGTATAACACTTAGATGTACGAAGAATTAGTAATGGAGAATTATTACCCGTTACATTTTGCAATTGAGTGGAGCATGGGTGTAAGAGTGAAATAGAGTCAACAAAGTGCAAGGACTTTGATTCGACCAAGAGAGTAGTTGTTTTTGTTTGCTACTCATTTTGAACATTTTTCCTTTGTGAAATGAGTGATTGGATGGGAGGTTTATATGCCTCAATTGTTTAACTAAGGACGAACCAGATATTGCACATATGTTCGCAATCCTAAGATAATCAAATCATCCTTAGTTTTATAAACATCCTTACTTTCTGGAAAACTAGACATGTATATTAAACTATGTCCTTTACTTTGGGTCCTAAGGGCCATTGAAAAAAAAAGTATTGAAATCTTAGAAATTCGATGCAAGAATTGTATTTTCCTGAGTTCTTGCACTTTGAAGGACATGATAATTTGATCTTGGAAGTTGTTTCTTAAACTAAACAATGATATTGATGGATTTCGGCAACAGACTTGATGCACCTTGCACTGAGTAACAAGATTTTGAGTTTTTTCTGTTAAAACCTTTAACAGAAACCTGATTCTTTTGGCAAGAGGTCAAATGGATCATTCATTATCCCATAAATTACCTGAAACCCTTATTTTATTTTTCAAACTCTTCACCTTCCCCCCACACATATTTTCCCCCTTACAGATGTGAAAAACCAGAACGACAAAACCTGCAGGAGCTAAACAAAAGCAGGTTTTGTATTTCTCTTTTCAAGGGATGATATTATTAGCCCTCCACTTTTCCATGACTGAACTTAGACTGGGAAATGAAGAAATACATAAATTGACAAATGCATTGTGATTTTGAGTTAATTGTTCACATCACATTTCTGATTGGGTAAAATACTGAATGGATGAATTCAGGTTGATCTTATTTCGTTATAAATGGTTTCTGAATTTACTAGAAGAGTTAGGCGTCCTTTAATCCCAAGTTTTAGATCTCATTTGAGGGTTAGGAGTGTGGTGGCGCTACATCCTCGAACCCCACAAGGCACTGATTAGTGAACTCCACAAGGCAATGATATGGTGTAGTCCTCAAAACCCAAGGGCCATTGCTACAATGAAGTTCTCTTATTTCATGAGTCATTGTTATGAGTGGAGTCCTTGTCTCTCAAAAAACAAGAAATTATATTAATGTCCATGAGTGGCTAAAATAGGTCAATGCGACGCGAGAGTATGAACAATTACAATACATAAGTAATAGGGTAGGGACCCTAGGATCAGAATTAACTAAACCCCAAGAACTAAAACAATGAACAAGAGGGTGCAAACCTAAAGTTGTGACACCCGAAACCCTATGATCAAATACGAGTTTAAAATAGCCATATGAGGGAAGGACCCTCCAATGAAGTACAAGGTCTATGAGTAGGCCAAAACAAGATCTGAAAACACGTCATATATCTATAACAAAGCTTGGGCTTGAAGAATCTTCAGTGCCATCATCTACCAATTTTGTAACAAGGCTTGGATTGGAAGATCCCTCAATGTCATCATCTATCACTGTGAAAGGGCCAATGGAGACTCTGATAATGCCCATCAGACAATGCCCAAGGCTGAGGAGACCAGGATGGGTGATCGTAGGAGGAAGCAAAATATGCCCTATAACATCTCCAAGCATCCAAGGCCAAGGAAGCTCTAGTGGCAAATAAAAAACTAGTAATGTATGTCCCCATGGTCCAAGAAGCAGGTGGGGGGAACAAAGGCCCCCCGATGTCGAGACAAAGTTGATCTATAGTGTCAAGAGAGAGTGTGCCAGGTCACCCTAACAACAATAATGTGCAAATATGAGCATTGTCTCACTAACCTATCCCATTTTGTGTGTGAAGCAAAAATATCAAAATGGCTCTCGACACCACCAACCTTTGGGATGCCTTGAAAGAAAGAGGTGATCAAGTTGGTAACTCTAGGGTTCTAGTGCAAGGACCCAAGTCAAAGGGTAACAACCTCTTGAAGAAAAAGGGGCAAGCACTACTAGTCCAAGTACTAAAAGAAAGTGGAAATAGCCCCACCCAAGTCTCTAGATAGACAGTGATATCCCCCCTGATCTCATAATAAATAGGGCATCTGAAAATAAAATGCTCCTCAATCTCCACTTCCTGGAGGGAGCAAAGGTGATAGATCCAATCCCCACGCGGAATATGAAGATCAATCTCAACCCACAGTTGGTGGGAGCGCACCCTCAACTAGTAGAAGGGTAACCTCAAGTTGTGTGACCTACGGTGTTGGAAATAGTCAGGGTGAAGAGTGATACCATCCACCATCCGTAACATATGCTCAACGTAAAAAGCTTGCTTAGGGATAAGAAGCTATTCAATTAGTGGCTTGGAGTTTATTTATCAGTATCAATTTTAGGCTAGTTGAGGAGATTGGTTGATTGTGAATCCCAATTTAATTATGACTTCGCAGCGATGAACAACAAGTCCCAACATTCTTTGGGCGTGGTTTGGTGGTCTTTCTCTGCACTAGACCTATATGAATTTGGGTTATAAATTTTTTATGATTTGTTTTGAGTTTTGTTTTGTGCAGTTATCTAGGTTGAACAATCAATAACACTAAATATCTCATCTCTATTCATTCTTGTCTTCGCCTAATTGTGGATCTAAAAACTTCAACAAGTATTCTACAGGTTTTACAATGGCAACAATCTCACAACCATGAAACTATTGGCTATCGAATGCAAAATAATGTTCAGCTTCATGGCATCAACTCTTTTTATTTCATGGCCTAGGTGGCTAAGCCCTCATCTACTTCTGTCTTAAAATAACCTTTTTGTCAAGAAGATTTTCCGTGCTGCCATTATATTAATACAGTTTAATTTTTCATGAAATGTTCTATTCTAACTTTTTTAATAGCATTAATATGTGTGTGAGAGACAATTTCCCTGTTTCCCAAAACTGCCATTACTGAAACTCAAACCCATTTCCCTACTTCAAGTGGCATAGATCTCTAAAGACAAGTGAATGGTAGCAAGAATATAATTGTATTAGAGAAGTGCAAAAGAAGATTATTCCCATCTATTTCTCCATTGGTTCTATGACTAAACAAGACAAAAAGAACATAATCTTCTCCATGAATTTCATGATCTTAGATTAGTCTATAAAGCCATCATATGTACAACAAATGACATTTTTAGGGTGCATTTTATACATTGAAATATAATGATTGTCTGGACAATTTTGAATTGACTGTAATCTTTGATACAATCATGCAAGCTTACATGCCAAATAAAAAGGAGACTTGCATAATCCAAATACTTCCAATTATTATTGTTAAAAATTTGACCAGTGAAAATGAACATGTCCAATGAGGCTCATGAAAACATCGAAGTTTAGAAAACTCTCAACCAAGATCTCATTTACATCCCATTACCACAAGCTAAATCTCCACACACACTAGATTGGATCAAAGTCTCATCAACCATATACAATCCAGCAGTCATTTACAAAGGGAGTGTCCAATTTAAATAGCCTAGAAAGGTTGTTTCACTCCAACCACTTGGTTGTTGTGAGCAACCTAAAAAATAGGAGAATCAACTATTTATGTGCACTCATCCAATTTGTATATGCACATAAAAGTTGTTACTTGAACAATACATAACAACTCCCTAATTTAAGCTTAACTCTTGTTGTAGTGTGATCTAACACAAAACTAGGCTAGATAGATAACAACTAGGTAGTCTAAGCCTAGTGTGAACACACAACTCCAACACCCTCCCTTAAGTGCAAAATTGGGGAGTGAGAAAAGAGAAAGCTAGGAGACAGATCCTCGAATATGGGTCCAGGCAACTAGGCCAAACCAGGTACCCATTTACAAAAAAAACTGGGAAAAAAGTCACCGTGGGTAAAATACATCACCACAAAGTACTCAAAAAACCAATAACAATAGTGAAAGTGGAGAGAGCTAACATACATTATAAGGCATCCCAAGAAGCATAGCTCAAGACTCAAACATAATGCTGAAGTAGATATTTGGTAGACGGAAAGTCACTTAAACTCGATTCTGCACTAGTGGTCTAGATCCACTACTTGATCACTAAAAACAACAACACTGTATTTCACCAAAATAGCTCCATTCAAGGAGACTGCTAGCGGTGTCAATAGTGCAAGAGTTCGCCAAACTGAATTTGATCAATTCCTTGAAATAGAAAATGTGGTGCACCAAGGGCTAACAAGGGACACAACACCCTACAAAGCAGGGTCAACGGCCCACCCCACCCCCATATTATTGATTGGGTGGAGTGGCGCAAAAAAACTGCATGAGTGGACGAAGCCAACTACACGAACATAAAAATGTTGATAGCATCTGATACAAAACTAGATGTCTCTCACAATAGGAAGACGATCATGTTGTCAATGGAGGTGTCGAAGATACAAACAAAATATCTCTCAAAAAAGATGGCCCTAGTGATAATGGGAGAGCCAAGCAACTGAAGTAGAGAAAATAATGCTCAGAATAGAGCACACACGGATGAAGGTGGACTAGGCTGAAACAACAAACCCTCCATGGCTCTGTAGATTCAGTGCGACTATAAAATATCCCATAAAACAACAAACCCACCAAGTGACGCAAAGAACCCCAGAGTGTTGTCAATTTGTAGAAGACGTCATCAATAACAAGAGAGTTTCTCCTAAGATATGGGAGCAGTGTGTGGACGAAGAAGTTTTATAGCAGGGAAACCATGCTAGTAAAATCCTCGCAAAGAATGTTGATGACGTCATCACAACTAATCTGAAATCCATCCTAGATAAATATGGATGGTGGATGATGATGCCTACATGTAGGTGCAACGGACACAAAAAGTGCATGCGAGGAAACATCCAAAAGTGTGTTAGGTTGATCATGTTGACCTAAAGCAATCTCAAGACTCTCATGCCTGAGTGATGGTGCAAGAGAACCCATGTGTTGCTCAACATCCTCACGAAGAATGGAGCGAACAAAAATGGAAGCTCTTGCATCAAGTGACCCCAATGAAGATGAAACATCTAAATGATAACGAATGTCTTAGTGAGCAATCCAACGAACACGCTGGATAGGAGAAACGATGCTTTGTGAATGTTTGCCAATACCTATGACAAGATGACCCATGGAACGGAGTATGTGGGAACCAAAGATAATAGTATGCTTCTCAAAAGAGCCAAGCACATATGCAGGTGAATCTAAAGTGCGGTGTGCATGAGGTGCAACAACAGGAGCATTAGATACAGTAGGTGACTTAGAATCTGGTAGGTCACAGTCTAAAAGTGCATCAAGTGGATGCGTACCAAATTCAAGAACAAGAAGTGAATCACATGATGGACTAAGCTCAAAAGAATGTATGTCCAATGTATTAACCTGTTCTTGCAGATTAGGAATTGTGTTCTGCAATGTACTTATGAAAGCGTCTTTTATGGATATGAGAGAGAGGAGAATGGAGTTTTGCTTCTTGATTTTCCTATTCTCTCAACATACTTGACCATGTCTTCTTGAAGTGCACAAATCTCATAAAACATCTCATTTTCCGACTGCAGAGTATGTTTATCCAGGCAACAAGTGATAAGAGGTCAAACAAAGGCCTCAAGCAAAAAAGACACTTAAAAGATGACGCTGAAGCCCCCAAAAAAATGGACATCAGGTTTGACCGATAATGCATCCGTAGTTTTTTACAATGATTTGGCCTAATTGGCACAATAAGATGAAGGCGGGCCTCCCCTTTGCAAAACTATACAAAGTCACAAGAATACAAATATGCCCCGATTTGAAATTTATGAGGCTTTGCAAGCAACCACCCTAGGAAAAATGTGACCCTCCTTTAAAAATTTCCCAAAAAAATATGTCCCTATTACAAATAAATAAGGCCCCGTTAAAATAATACCCCCTTCTACAAAATGGCCCACTTACAAAAATTTGCTTTCTTTTAGAAAACTTATTAAAATATCATGGGGGAAGGTGCTTGATCCCTTAACCACTTTTGGTGCAGGTTTTAATAAACGCTTTATATGGCAAATGCAACACAATTTGTTTTTTTAAGTTTTAAAACCTTTGAACTTTAGTAAGAAGAGGGTTGGGAGAACCTACCGATGGTGTTGACGACCGCAATGGAGACCAATGAGTGGTGGTAGTTTTGCGTGGAGGAACCTACAGGATTGAGGTGGTCGAGGTAAACAACTGTCCGTAGTGATATGCGGAGATGTAGCACATGTTGGGAGGAGATTGGTGGTCAACACGGTTGGAAGACAATGCACAATCCCAACACTTCAATTATAATCCTTGTTGGAAGACGCTGATAATGGTGGCCTGACGAAGGGAAGTTTTCGGCAGAGAAGCAGACCACCTAGATCAGCGGCAGTGTGGAGACCGCAAGGTGGTTGGAGGCCATGGAAGGCAGTCCATAGATAAATTTACAATGCCAACAAACAAAATCGTGCTAGTAAACTCGAACAATGCACAGACAGTCTCGTGTCAATGGTGATGCACAACTCAACGATGCAATAAAAAAGTCAATGCAAATATCAAAGGTGAAAGTTTGGCATGAAGGCAACTATGGTAGACTGAGGCCGAGCAAGATGAAATTCGGGTAGGTGTGCCACATGAGCAATGCGAGCCGTTCAATGCAAGATCAAACTCCATTGCCAATGCTTTTGCCACAATGGATGTTAGCAGCTGGCCTGATCCAAGCAAGGAGTGTGCCAGGTGGAAATCTTGGATGATGTGGTCTGGGAGCAGCACTTTAAAACATACAAAGCCAAGAGCTGCAGCAAGCACTATACATGGTGTGTGGCCTTGCTCAAACTTGATGAATGGGCCTGCAAATTCAATGTCAAATGGAAATGGACCACGCTTCACTAAATCAAACAACACCAATGCAATGAATTCCAATGCATCAAGTAGGCCGAGGATGAAACTAAACTCAATGCAAATATGAAGCAGTATGGCTAGATATGGCTAGGGATGCAAAAAATATATTCACCGAGCAATCATCATCAGTTGTTCAGTGTGTTAAGCATGAGATATACTGAGAGGGGGGGTGAATCAGTATATCATATATCTTATAAAACTTTCTTTTAACCAAATTCCACTTAATCAAACATTCAAGATATGCAATAAAACTCAAACAATAAACACCACACAAGATAGAGAGAGACACCAGATATAAAGTGGAAACCCAATGTGGGAAAAACCATGGAGAACAATCTCAAGTATATGAATGAGCACCAACCCAAACAATATTCGTAAGCCAAGCTTATAGGAGCACCAACCCCTTTGCTAAGCACCAACCCAACAACTATTCGTGAGCACCAACCCACAAGAGTGCCAAACCCCTTTGCTGAGCACTAACCCAACAACTATTTGTGAGCACCAACCCATAAGAGCACCAACCCACAGGGGCACCAACCCCTTTGCTGAGCACCAACTCAGCAATAATTCGTGAGCACCAACCCATACGAGCACCAACCCCTTTGCCGAGCACCAACCCAACAACAATTCATGAGCACCAACCCACAGGAGCACCAACCCCTTTATGTATACCACACACCTATCTCTCAATGTTGCTATCTCAACAAATGATAGTTCAATACATCTCTTTCCTCTCTCTCACCTTTGCTCTTCTAAGCTAGATATAACAAAGACAAATCATATTCATCTCTCACAATTGCTCTTCTAAGCTAGATATTACAATATCAAATCAACCTCTCTCTTCCATATTACAAATGGCTTCGCAAGCCTTTATTTATAGCTTTCCAAATGACCTTTGGCCTTCCCCCTTTGTGACCCTTCAATCCTCATGGAAAATGGTGCCAAACTTGTATGACCTTTCATATTTTTGCCTTTGAAAAGTCATGTGGTGACCCTTCATGACCAAAAACGTCCTTCCATCTTTTGTCCTCATCTTGGTGACTTTTCGTATTCCTTAAAGTGACCCTTCATGAGAAATTGCACCCTTCCTCTTTTGTCTTCACTTGGTGACTCTTGGAATTCCCCAAGATGACTCTTCATGGGAAAATGCGTCCCATCCTTCTTTTTTCTTTATCCCGTGGCTCTTTGACTTCTCCATGGGCCCTTCTTTTGTCTCATATGCAACCAAAAATATATTTGTTAATATTAAATAAATATTACCTCACATTAGCCAAGATATATTTATTACAAATAATATTAAATGCAATGGGGCCTTTATCACCAATACTACTAGACCTTTGACATCAATGATAATATTTTCAACAATCTATCCCTTTGTCATTGATGGCAACCTCAATCCTGAAACTGCCACATCCTGTCACCTACACATACTATCATCTGAAAACATACAGTAAATCCCCCTTACTGTAGCAACTTGTACCTGTTCCCTGTACCTATTTTTTGCACCTATACCTGTACCTATTATTCTCCCCCTTTGACATCAATGGAAAAGGGCCTACCTAGAGCTAACACTTAGCTCCACCTCAACTGATGCTGTACATCAATGGTAGGAAGTAATAGAAATTACTCCCAACTCCTCTTGCGTGTCTTTGAGAAGATATCTGATTAAAACATTGACTGTCCTTTGAGAATTTGCAATCAACTCATTTGAATATTTTCTTCTAATCTCACAACCTTCTGCATGAAACTTTAAGGTGTATCCTTGATCACATATTTGACTTACACTCAATAGATTATGCTTATGACCTTTTACATATAAAACATTATTAGTCTTAGTTCTACCATAATCCAAACTCAAAGTACCTTTTCTGGCTATCCTGGCAGTGGTTTTATCTCTGACTCTCACTGTACCACCATTGATCTTCTTTAGAGATATGAATTTACTTTTATCTCCTGTTATATGCCTCAAACATCCGCTATCAATTAACCATGGCTGATCTTTACCTCTTACATGTAGGGCTGTCTGAACCATCATAGAATCTTCAGGTTGTTTCTTCTGCCATGAACATGTCTGAACCTTCTCCCTGATGAATGGAGCTTTGAAACTCTGATCCTCCTTCTTGATGAATGGAGCTTTGAAACTCTGATCCTTCTTCATTGAATCTGCATGAGTATTCTTTTCCTTCATTTGAACTTTAGTAAGAAGAGGGTTGGGAGAACCTACCGATGGTGTTGACGACCGCAATGGAGACCAATGAGTGGTGGTAGTTTTGCGTGGAGGAACCTACAGGATTGAGGTGGTCGAGGTAAACAACTGTCCGTAGTGATATGCGGAGATGTAGCACATGTTGGGAGGAGATTGATGGTCAACACGGTTGGAAGACAATGCACAATCCCAACACTTCAATTATAATCCTTGTTGGAAGATGCTGATAATGGTGGCTTGACGGAGGGAAGTTTTCGGCAAAGAAGCAGACCACTTAGATCAGCGGCAGTGTGGAGACCGCAAGGTGGTTGGAGGCCGTGGAAGGCAGTCCATAGATAAATTTACAATGCCAACAAACAAAATCGTGCTAGTAAACTCGAACAATGCACAAACAGTCTCGTGTCAATGGTGATGCACAACTCAACGATGCAATAAAAAAGTCAATGCAAATATCAAAGGTGAAAGTTTGGCATGAAGGCAACTATGGTAGACTGAGGCCGAGCAAGGTGAAATTCGGGTAGGTGTGCCACATGAGCAATGCGAGCCGTTCAATGCAAGATCAAACTACATTGCCAATGCTTTTGCCACAATGGATGTTAGCAGCTGGCCTGATCCAAGCAAGGAGTGTGCCAGGTGGAAATCTTGGATGACGTGGTCTGGGAGCAGCGCTTTAAAACATACAAAGCCAAGAGCTGCAGCAAGCACTATACATGGTGTGCGGCCTTGCTCAAACTTGATGAATGGGCCTGCAAATTCAATGTCAAATGGAAATGGACCACGCTTCACTAAATCAAACAACACCAATGCAATGAATTCCAATGCATCAAGTAGGCCGAGGATGAAACTAAACTCAATGCAAATATGAAGCAGTATGGCTAGATATGGCTAGGGATGCAAAAAATATATTCATCGAGCAATCGCTATGTAAGGTAGCTCTGATACCATATCGGAGTTGTGAAAACTCTCAATGAGGATCTCTTCCGCATGCCATTGGTCAATGTTTTTTTTTTTTTTACAATGTGAGAATCAACTATTTATGTGCACTCATCCAATTTGTATGTGGACATAAAAGTTGTTTCTCCAACAATATATAACAACTCCCTAATTTAAGCTTAAATCTTGTTGTAATGTGAACTAACACAAAACTAGGCCAGATAGATAACAACTAGGTAATCTAAGCCTAGCATGATCACACAACTCCAACAGAAAAGACTACCCATTTACGTGTAATTTATCAGACATAAGTGAAATTGTTGATAGCTCTCTGCATTCAGGAATAAATATAAACAACGTGCATCAGTTGCATCAACTAGCACAGATAGAGGAATTTGTCTCTGGAAATGACAAGTCAAGCTCAATCTTGTTAAGTTATAAATTCATTATAGCTATGAAGCATCTTGAATTCAGACTAAAGCAAGACCCTTGGAGAAACTAAGCCACGGGAATAAATTCCATGATATTCCCTTGCACCAAAGGGATGTTAGAAATATTGTCATTGATGTCAAAGGTCTGGCATTATTGGTGATAAAGGCCCCAGTGCATTTAATGGTGTTTTTAATATTCATATCTTGGCTAATGTGTGTTAATATTTATTTAATATTAATGAATATATTTTTGGTTGCATAAGTCAAAAAAGGGCTCATGGAGAAGTCAAAGAGTCACGGGGTAAAAGACGAAAGAGGAATGGGACGCATTTTCTCATGAAGAGTCATCTTGAGGAATTCCAAGAGTCACCATGTGAAGACAAAAGAGGGTATGGCGCATTTTTCCATGAAGGGACTCTTTGAGGAATACGAAAAGTCACCGAGATAAAGACAAAAGAGGAAAGGACATTTTTGCTTATGAAGGGTCACCATATAACTTTTCCAATGCAAGGATACGAAGGGTCATGCAAGTTTGGCGCCATTTTCCATGAGGATTGAAGGGTCACAAAGGGTGAATGCCAAAGGTCATTTGGAAAGCTATAAATAAAGGCTTGAGAAGCCATTTGTATATATGCAAGAGAGTGCATGGTTTGTATTTGTTTTCGAAAAAAGAAAAGCAAGAGATATTGTAGAGTTCTATCATTTGTTGAGTAAGCAACATTGACAAATAGTTGTGTTTTATACGCAAGAGGGATTGGTGCTCCTGTGAGTTAGTGCTCACAAATAGTTGTTGTGTTGGTGCTCGGCAAAGGGGTTGGTGCTCCTGCAAGTTGGTGCTTGCGAACTTTGTAATTTGAGTTGGTGCTTATTCATATACTTGAGATTGTTCTCCATGGTTTTTCCCACTTTGGGTTTCAACGTAAAAATCTGACGTCTCTTTCTCTCTCTCTTGTGTGGTGCATATTATTGTTTCAGTTTTATTGCATATCTTGAATGTATGGTTAAGTGGTTAAAGAAAAAAAAATTGATTAAGAAATAAGATATATAATATACTGATTCACCCGTCGCGCGCCCGCCCCCCCGCCCTCTCAATATATTTCGTGCTTAACAAGGGATTCAGGTGAATAAAGCTCAAGAGGTTTTTGAGATAAGGGAAACTAAAACTAATTTGTAAAATATCAGTTCTTTTCAATCAACAGTTAACTGTGGCTTATTTTTGCTTCAAACAGCATATCAGTTTACCAGCAGCCTGAACCTAGATTGAAGCAACAGATAAATCCTTCTTGAAACAAGAAGCTCACAGCATAACGTATTAGGACATTCCATTTCATCAGTATATACTATACTTGAGGTCATCAATCTTCAAGAAGAAATTTGGCAGATCTGGAGAGCTAGAACTGACAGGTGCTTGAATACATTAAACCATTTCATATCTAGTTGAAGATAAAGAGCAAATGCTGAGACTATCTGTCCCTTCTTGGGTTTCATTTAAGCTCATCGAGCACCAAAAGATCATCAGATGGCTTTTCCAATGAAAATATTTAAACAATTTTGATGTCCTCCTGACGACCTGTGTCAACAGCACAGAGAACACAATAATCTCAGCAGAAATGTGTATAGTTCAGGTCAAAACTGTCCTGTTTTCTGCCATCTTGTAGCTCCAAATAATGAAACATCCATATAGTTGAAAACTATCAGTGTCGTGTATTGAGCTTTGTCCTATATTATATGATTTCAATCCCTGATAAGTTGATAACAAGATCCCCTGAGCATGAAAATTAAACATGTAGCATTTACTGTTGAAGGTAAATCACTGGCAAAATCCAGTGGAAAATCGGTAAGAAAAAGTGCACTTACAAAAATCACTGGGAAAAAGTGTATTTGACCTTCTGGCTTTGTCTGTCTCTCCTTAAAATACACCAGAATTGGGAAGTTTGGCCACCAAAGTTCCCAATTTATGAAGGTTGAATACCTGAGTATTCAAGTTCAGAATCAAAGTTTAAAATATTAAGCATTCAGTAGCCACACACAACTAAAATCTGTAAATTGATCTTCAAAATGGTTACTTTTTTATATACTTTCCTATTGAACTATCAAAGCTTGCTTTTCAAAACAGTTTCTATTCCGAAGTACTTACTTCCATTGATTTTTTCCACCAACAAATGCGTTCTCACCAGATTCTTTAAGCTGATCTCCCACCCTTACTTCCTGTACAAGAACACATCTATTACAATGAGATCCCGAGAAACCATATCGTGGGCTTGGTAGTATAAGCTTCTCTTTTTTTTGCGAATTCAGTTGGATGATAAATCTTTGCCAGAGAGAACAAATTAGAATAACACAAGATATTACCCAACTAGGCCACAGCTTGACCATTGAAGGGAATTGTCCCAGAAGGAACTTTGTTTCTACTTTGATATTACCAACAGATGGAACAATATTCAAAACGGATAAACCTTTAAGTTTAAAAATAAGAGCTTATGACATTGTAAATTTTTTATTACAAAGAAAGAGGGTAAAATCCTTGTCCAAATTATTTGTGATCATTGTTGACTATATTAAGCATAATGCGTGCATACCAGGGCCTCATCATCAAAGACAAATCTCACTCTTGTAGTCTGCAAATCATCAAACCAGATGTCTTAGCTGAAATTCAATATGCAAGAAATCAAAAACAAAAACAAGAATTCACAGAGAAGAAACTCAGAAAAGCAATGGTACTAAGTTGGAAATGTAACAGGGATGAGAATAACTATGGCTTAATTGACCAGAGCCAAAATATGTGTCATCTTTCCATTAAAAATCACAACTGAGTTAGTACAAATGTCTTTGTACTAGTTTATAGTTCCATATGCTTTCTATAACATGATAATATTTGTAAAGAATCTTCTGGCATAAACTATGTGCAAGCTATTTGAAACGATGTTTTGTACCACATCATGTGGTCTTTTGTCAGTAAAAGAACGATGTTGGATTGCAACATATGGAGCTCCTTATATAGGTAACTCCAAAAATGTACATAAGGTGTGGTGGCCCAGCTCCCAATGGTTATAACATTAACTACAACCACTTGAATAAAAAGAAGATGACCCAACTTTTGTTAGTTTCTTCTACCACAAACCCTCAAACGAGAAACCATCATGAAGGACAGAACTGCATACTGATCCCTACACCTTTTTAGGTACGCCAAGTCTGCAATCCTCTTTGAAACCTTAATCCTAAGCGTCTCTAGAAGCCTAATTTTGGTCAATAGATCCCTGCCATAACGGGAAATAATTGTCAAATGCAGGTTTCCACAGTCCATAATATCTGTAAAGAATCTTTTAGCATAAACTGTGTGCAAGTTATTTAAATCGAC
Organism: Torreya grandis; assembly: GCA_037957365.1. Lineage (NCBI taxonomy): Eukaryota > Viridiplantae > Streptophyta > Pinopsida > Cupressales > Taxaceae > Torreya > Torreya grandis. The sequence goes on along the minus strand of JARHVA010003220.1, from coordinate 762,408 downwards.
ATTTCGGACCACACTTTCTGGCCCTACATCAGAGAGAGAATGATATCGGATTGCAACATAAGCAGTTCCTTAGATAACTCCAAAAATGTATATAAGGTGTGGTGTACCAGCACCCAACAGCTATAACATTAATTAGGACCAATTGAATAAAAAGAAGACGACCCAACCTTCGTCTGATTTCACCTACCCCAAACCTCAAAATAGCCAGATCAAATCTCTCAAATCATTTTCTGCTCCTAGATCCTTGAAAGGCATGAGAAACCATCACAAAGGACAGAACAACATGCTGATCGCTACACCTTTTTAGGAATGCCAGTCTGCAATCCTCTTTGAAACCTTAATCCTAAGCCACTCTAGAAGCCTAGTTTTGTCAATAGATCCCTTCCATAGAGGGAAATAATAATATTTCTTTTCCATCATCCCTTCCTTGACATCAAATTTTAGTTCAGAATATTTATAATGGAAACTTCAACATGATCCCATGCAAAGTAAACAAGATTCTAAATGCCTCTCACAATCTTGGAGCTCCAGGAGGAATTAATCAACCCAGAATCTATAACTGTGAATTAGGAATGCATGCCTGGGATATAAGGTGGAAGCATTATGTATGGAAGCACATCTGAAGAATGAGAAAACCACAACTCTCCAAATCATCTAGTTTACAAAGTTTCAGAAAAGCTCAAATCTTGCTATAAATCGTAGCAAGTTGATCGAAAAGAGAGAAAATTTGGATGCTTAGAATGTGAAATACTGAGGACAGTGTTCTGACATAAACAAAAAGCTGAATAATGGTTATTTATTGAAACATGATAGATGGCATCTACTTTAGCTTATTTACTACAAACTATATAGGTTCAACAATTAGCATTATTCTCAAAATGTGAAATTCATATTTGATGGGCCCCTTTTATTTATCTTTTTTTGTGAAATTGATTTCCAAAATGCGAAAACTTAATTTTACTCGTTTTCTGATGTGTTGCAGTAGGGGAGTCAATATTCCCTAATGCTTCATCGCTACAAATTAATTATTCAAATGAGTAAGATGTTTTCCTTCCATGACTAGGCACACAGTGCCCCTCAAATCCATTAATTTGCTTTCAGGATCAAATCAAACTCAGTAGAGAATAAGGCTTCTACATAATGATACATAATCATGTACATGTAAAAATTATTAATGAAATATATTCCGCGCAATCCCCTTTTGGGGGGACCAAGAAACATGGGGATGCAAAAAGGAGGCAGCTAGAAATTCCCTCGAAATAATGGCAGTACAAAAATAAATAAATAAAATAAATACTAAACTCTTTTTATGTTTTTGATTTGATTTTAACCCTTTTCTTTAAAAAAAATTAAAGCTTTTCTTTTTTAATAGTTTATTTATTTTAAATTTTTTAAGCCTTTGTTTTTTTAATTTTATTATTTTATATTTTGGGGACGGATCCTCATGGGAGACGAGGGGAGGGCACATTAGTAATGTCTCCAAACTGTCCCCTCCAATGGGGCCGATTTGGAGATATTCCCAAAGCATCCGCCCATCCCTGTCCCCTAGGGGACGCATCCTCATGGAACACAGATAATAAGTAGCAGATTAACAAACAATTCAAGGCAAAAAAAACCCAATGGTCCATTAAAAACTCCAGTTTTTAGTGTTTGCCAATGTCCGACTACCATTGGAGCACTCCAGCCCAAAAGAAAAATACTTTCCAACTCACTCATACAAATTGTAGACAACGCAATTTTTAACAGCCAGAACACGGTACTGCAATGTATTTTTTAGTGATGAATGTCGGCCATCAATTTGAGATCCAATAGTGCTCATCATTCCACACCGATTTGCACCCCTATAACAGCCTCTCTAATCCTGGCTGTCAATTTGATGATGAATGGTTCTTGTTTCATCTAGTCCATCGTTTAATAACAGCTACATGGCCACTATTTTTTATCTGTACAGCTACAGCATAGGCACATGTCCTCAATGTTTGTATGCTATCTATGTATTCTAGAATCCAGGTTCCGGTTGTGCAACATAACATTCTCCTTATTGTAACTCTGCTGCTCTTTTCCCTGGACCTCGAGCACATTGTATCAGGAGGTGAGGCCATCATATCCTTCCGTAGTTTATTTGATATTTTGGGTCCCATTGTATCAGGAGGTGCCATGTTGCCTTATGAGTCCTTAAAATCCCTAGTCAATAAATAAACATGTTTTTTAAAAGTTTCTTTGTACCCAGGATTCTGGATGTTTAAAAGTTGTTCAGATATAAATCAACTGCACTGATGTCACTCGGGATTCCACATTCCTAGGCAAACTTGAAACTTGGTCGACTTTCACAAGATCAAGAATTCAGAACCTTGGAAAGCTACATGTCATGCACTGCATGGATATCGCTAGTGATCTAAGATATTCAAGTGACTTGTGTCACTTAGTTACTCACAAAGTTGTTCCTTCCTTCTCTGGATTTCGTACTATTAAAGAGGGATTAAGGGCATGGTCCTATGGAGGGGACTACCACTTCTATTTTCCTTGTGCAGCCTGTCCCGTGAATGCAGTAAATGAGAAAACCAGGTAAAATAGAATCTTAAGCTAATAAAGAGGAGCACTGAATTTCTTGGACAGAAAGTTTTAGCAGACACAAAAAAGTGTGAGTACATATTTGCAGCACCAACTGAAACATTATAGGAAACAGTTTTACCGGATGGCAGCATCTATATGGTATAATTTTTCTCATAATTTCCGTTAAAAATGGCCAGTAGCAGATATGAATGCAGAATCCTAAATAGAGTGAATAAGAGCTCAAATTTTCTTGTTTCATGAAACCATTTATCTGCAAATCGCTTTTAAATTCACTCAAAAGCACCTTCTGAGTAAATCCAGGAAGGCCCCCTATGTACTAATGTCATTCAGGATCCTGATGGCCTAAACACTTAATAAATTCTGCATATTTATTTTCTTTATTCTTAGGGTTTGGGATTCCCAGGATGCAATGTAGCACTCCACAAATTGCACATTTATCACTCAAGTTCACTGCTTACGATTACCCAAGTAACTTGTTACCAAAGGTTTCTCACAAACATTTCTTTTCATACCCAGGATTTGGGCAATCACAGGACATTATATCATTTTTCATCTGCTGATCCGGATCCCAGATCCCCAAGTTAACGGATCCAACACTTAGCTATCTCTCTAAGACTCAGACTTCTAATATTTTGAATGGCACGACAGAGTTGCCAGATAACAGAAACATTCCTATAATCCACAATTGACTGAGATTACTGCTGGAACTTATGGAATTTCGAGAATTTGCAGATGTCTGCAATACTGAAAATTAAATAATTAGATTTCTAATATCTAATGCAGTCCAAAAACAGATGTTTGTCTATGTTTTTTGTGTGATTATCATTGTTCTACATTCTACTAATGCTTTCTGCAAATGGAGAGATGGTGCTGTGTCTGAATATCTTTCGAGATCACTTTCTGTCTTTGGGCTGCTAGCTGATAGATCTACACAGGCTTTAATCCTGAAGAATTCTGTTGCAATTCTACAGTTTTGATACTATTTCTTTCCGCATTGTTTTCCTTGTTTTTGGAGACCTTTTTGGTTTCCTGCTTGTTCCTGACACATTTCTGTAATCTGCAGTCCCTTTGACCTACTTTTGTGGTCATTAGTTGGACATTATATATTTATCTTATCTTATCTTATCTACCGTCTTCTTTTCTTCTCTTCCTTTTCTTTTCTGCTAGTCTTTCCTCAAAGTGCTTTCACATTTGCAAGTGCCTTCTAAATGTTGAGCTAAGAAAATGTCGAATTGTCAATATTTGTTTTCGTTCCTCCATCCTTCCAAAAAACATTTCAGTCTAGCAACCCTGGATGTTACATCTATGCATTCTGCATTCTAGTAGCCAGGTTATGAAACAAAACTAACTCAGTAGAGACATGCCGGCTTATTAGAAAATAGAGAAAACCTACTCTTCCCAGAATCAGGCAATATGTAACACCCTAAGCAAGTAAAGCAGCTAGGCTTGTGGAAACTTATTCCTCTTGGCATGGGGGTAAGAAAGGAATTGTGTTTTTCTATTTGCAACTGCTCCACATAGGAAGGAATTTGAGCCAGGGATTGATGAAGGATTCTTCAAGTATTTTGGAATTAATCCACAAATAAATGTTCAAGCATAGCATGAAACAAGGAATATATTGTCAAAGTTTGAATGCGAGATGAACTGGCGAAATAACAAACATCTACAATATGTGCCAGCCAATATTCTGTCCTGATGTTCCTTAGAGCATATCAGGCTATAATCCTCATGACTGCTTGAAGTATACTTTTGTACCCAAGAAGGAAGATAGAAATCTTCTCTGCCTAGGTAACAAATTCCAACAGAGAAACTTTCAGTAGGGTACAGATGGCCACCCGTGAATTTAAAATGAATGTGACCTGGGAAAAAAAGATGATTCATAAAGTTGCAGCCAAAAGGGTTTGTTTCTTTCCAATTGACTTCTATTCTTTGGATGACCATTTTATAGCGTCAAGAACAAGATTAGAACCACGTATTGCAAATTTCAGCTTTGTCTACTCTGAAAAAGGTCCAGTATTTCAGAGAATATAGTATCAGGCATCAAGCTTTTACCCTGAAACAAAGTTTTCACATTAAAGTGAAAAGATAGTTCAGGAAGTCTGGCACTTCACTCAGGTTTCCTGTATATATCACATAGAAGAGCTATAGAAAGCAATAATGTAAAATATTCTAGGTATGTTTTCCCTCAGGTAATCAGCATTGTAAAATACAAGTTTAAATAGATAGATTTTGGAGAAAGATCTTTCATAAGTAAAATGCAAAAATTGTTATAACAAGGTTCCATTAAAGTTTTGGAAAGTGTCCTTCCTACAAAGATGGTGGCTGCAAAAGAGAGAACATGTCAAGTTTCCGGTTCCATATGGTCTAATTACAATAAAGGAGGCATATTTAGATGATATTATTTTGAGTCTTTCTTGCAAATACCCTTTTCTAGTAGTATCAAGTTATCAATTACTTTGTACTCTTGCTTAATTGAACTTTTTAAACTGATGCCAAGAACCTCTAGTAGTTTGTATAGCAAGTTATTAAAAAGTAATTAAAGAATTTAAAGGCCCGCCCTGGTTTGACCCCATCCTGTGTAAGTAACCATAGTAGGATCTGGAGGGGCTTGGAGATCTCATTTTTCGAACAATGTTAACATCTTGTGTCTCATAATTACTCTGCAAAAGGCAAGGAGAGTCTACAAGTGACTATAACCATAGTAGGATCTTGAGAGGCCTAGAAGTGATCCCATTTTTTGAACAATGGTAAAATCTTATGTCTCATAATTACTCTGCTCACCTCCTCCCCATTGGTCTTGCCCAATGAATAGTTGGTATGATGAGAAGTGTGAATCCCTACATCAAAGATTTCATTTTGTCCTAGCCCATGACCGTCCCTCCATACCCGCCACTCAGAGATTATCTTTGTCTTCTTCAACAAAAGAAACGTGAGTTTCTTATGTCTAGATGACTTTCTCTCCTTCCTGCTCTCCACCATTCCTCTAAGACCTTTTGGTGCACTCTCCTCCCAAGGAAGACCCCAGCTTCTAACATCGACCCCCTGGCATGGATTTCCTATACTAGCTCTCTCTATCAGGATGGACTGACTTCCTCCATTTATATATTCCTTGGTCGCACTAGCTCGTCTTCTACCCACTAGACAAGAATTGAACCGGATTATTAGGGATGATATTTACAGGCAGTTTATCCATACTACTTGGGTAAACCCTCCTGGGGGGTTACACCCTAAGATGGCATTTTATGTAGAGCACTTCTTGGAGCTGAGTGGCAAGCTTATCATTTGTCCACAATATACATTCCGCCACTGGATGCAGTCTCTTCACATCCCATTAGGACAATTTCGAGTGGGATCTCACCGGCTTAGGATTGAGACAAATCACTCGATGGATCGAGCAGACAGGATTTGTCAGTTATGCAGCATCCAGGAGACGAAGTCTGAGGAGCAATTCATCTTTCGTTGTCACATTTACTATGAGATCAGAGGGAGGTTTTACTGCCTATTTAGGAGGACACAAACTTTTTCTGACTTCTTCAGTTATGAGGACCAGAGATGTTTGGCTTTATATATACAGGAAACTCTTAAGCTTCGTGATCATTTTATTCAAAGACCCACTAGACTAGTCTCCACTCAGCGGATTACTTCCTTTTTCATGGTGCTACCTTCGAGGAGAGGCACTAAGTGACAGATCGACATCAATACAGCCCCACATTCCATATCAATGAGGCCCAGAGACACTATTCACAGTTACCTAGGTTTTCATCAACATATTCACTTCAGAGTCGGCATCAAGAGGCAAACTAGATCCACCAGACCTTCATAAAAGGACTTTTCCTTCTAGGCAGAGGATTGGAGGACAGATCAAGTATCATACCTCCCCTTCTTCAGGTTAAACTTCTATTCAAAGCTTCTTCTCGTCGGCCTTGGATGCTAGGAGAGTTGGATCAAACTCTTGATGGGTTCCCTCACGGTTCTTTTTTAGGGATAACCCTCATGCTCCTGATGTTTACAAATTCTTGGAGATTGCTCGTTTCTTTTGCTCTCCTCTTTGGACCTGAGCGTGGTTTGGTCCTTTAGTGGTTTGGCTCTGAGTGGGGTCACTCTTTGCCATGTTTTATACTATTTCTTTCAGCATTGTTTTTCTTGTTTTAGGAGACCTTTTTAGTTTCCCACTTTTTCCTAACACATTTCAGTAATCTGCAGTCCCTTTGACCTACTTTTGTGGTCATTAGTTGGACATTATAATGTATCTTATCTTATCTTATCTACAACATCCCAGAGCAGCGTGTTGTCATTGTCTCTACCCCACCATCATCCTCTATTGTTTTCTCTACCAATACAGTCAAGAGGGCTATTCAAAAGTTATGTACCAGCAAAACTATGGATTGTGAGGGCCTTCACGCTAAGTTCTTCAAATATGGTGTGGATTCCCTTGCCTTCCCATTGGCAAAGCTTTTTAACAAGGTTTTTGGCTCAGGTTTTCCTTGTTCTTGGTCCCAACACATAATCCATCCCATTCTTAACTTTGGGGATAACTCCAACCCTAACAACTATAGGACCATTATGATTGGGCATATGTTTGCCAAACTTTATGCTATGATGTTAGACATGCAACTTTCAAAGCACTTAGAGAGAGGTAATATTAGAGCAAGGGGCACACTAGCTTCAAGTGGGAATACTAGACAATTGACCACGTATTGCTTTGGGCTATCATTGAGGAGGCTTCTTGTCTATCTTCCAAAATGTTTTTGTTGTTTTGTATACTTTTGGAAAGCCTTTGACTCAGTTCCGCGACATATGCTCTTCCAAAAGTTGGATGATGTTAGCCTTCCAGATTATCTCATTATCGCCGCTTGAGGCTCTATGAAATAGTTATCGAACAATTTCATACTTCTCGTGGTCTTTCTAGACTTGTGAAGAGTGCCATTGGGGTCAAGCAGGGATACACTCTCTCTCCGACCCTCTTCAGCATTTATAGCAATGAACTAGAGGATTTTCTTCGACAACATACCCATGTAGATGATGGTAGCATTTTACATGATGTGGAGATCGCCATACTCCTTTTTTTCGATGACATTATTCTCCTCTCTCACTTTGTCGATGGATTACAGAGACAACTTGATGTCCTTGCTCGTTTCTACGAGCTTTGTCAGTCGGTGGTCAACCTTAGCAAAACTAAGGTCACGATATTCAACACCTCCAAACATTTTCTTGCCTGGTTCCAATTCTTTTACAAAGGGGAACCTTTGAATATCATATTGGCCTACAATTACCTAGTGGTCCATTTTTCCTGACCATATTTTAGTATGAACGTTGCCTCTCAATCACACCTTTGCAAGTAATATACCTTCCTTTATGTCTTGGGTTACCAATGCTTTCAGATCCACTTCCAGGATATCCCTTTGAAGTTGTGCCTTTTCAATAAAGTCATCAAGCCTACAATTTTATATGGGTCCGAGGTTTAAGAACCTGCTCCAAGCTCCGTTGATTGGGCTCATATTGAGAGGGCCCAGACTCTCGTGATTCAACTATGATCCATTGCAAACTGACAATTTCTCAGTGGATTATCCAAGCTAAGTTTTTTGCCTAGCCTCTACACATTGAGACTATCTTCGGGCCTACTTTCTACATTCGAGAGTCAACACCATGGAGAATTCAACTTCAAGCCGTGCAAGGTATCCATAATTAGGCCTATGTTCTTCGGAGAGGATTACATATTTGGGCCCTAATAGACGTCGATGTTTTTGGTATTCCGAGACTAGTTTGCTCCTCCAGTCTATTAGTATCTCTATTGATAGGTTACCTCCTTTCAAGTACTCTTTAAAGCCCCTCCCTGACTTCTTCCCTTAAAGGAGGTCATCATTAGAGCTATCAAAGAGAATATCTACAAGCAATACATCTAGGTCACTTGGACCTCTCCTCAGCAGCTCAGCCCCAAGCTTGCCTTTTACGCTGAGCGTTTCTTGCAAGTGGTGGATGGTGTCATTCGTTGCCTTAACTATCTCCAATGTCATTGGTCCCACAACTTGAGGTTTTCCCTCAGCAGTTGAGGGTATGCTCACCCCAGCTACAGGTTGAGACTAATCATCATATTCCACATGGGGACTACATTTGTCGTCTTTGCCCCCTCTAGGAGGTCGAGACTGAGGAGCACTTCATTTTCAGATGCCGTATTTATTATCAGATCCAGGGGAGATACCATTATCTTTACAAAGACTCAAACAACTCTCTATCCACTTTCTTTCGATAGCCGAATCAATGGTGCTTGGCCCTTTTTCTTCGGGAAGTTGTCACCCTTTGACGTAGGTCCCTACAAGGAGCCCTTGGAGCCGCCAGACTGATCACTTCATTCTTTCAACCCCTCACAGAAGCTAAAGCCATTAAGCACCCTTTGGATATTGTTGCTTCACATGCTAAGGCGGGTAGGTGAATAAGGCGGCACTCATCTCTGCACAACACTATCCATATAGACCTCCACATGACTTCATTCTTTCTTTTCTTTCTGTAAAAGGTAAGGAAAGTCTGCAAGTGACTATCCATATAGACCTCATGCAAAGCTTTAATAGAATACATTCTCAGCCTTTTTTATGAATTGCAGGTTCAAAAAGTTCTGCACAGATACCTTGAGACATGTTTCAAACCTTAGGATGACAGGAGAACATTTTGGAAGAATAATTGAAAGTGAAAAGTGAGAAAACTGAAAATTTTAAATAGAAAGGAATGTTTGAATGCGTTTGGAAGGAAAACCAGGTAGAGCATCTGCAAATTCAACATGCAATGAGCCAATGCACTTTCAATTGTTTGGTGCAGATATAGATCAAGTTCAAAGTCAGAAGGCTAAGAATGTGACCAGAACAGGACAAATATTCAAAAGCTGTACAAATGCACAAAATCTCTTAAAGCCATACTTAACATTTCATTGTAACTTGCATATGTTTGAAGAGAATCTTAACCATGTTAGAAGTGTTGGATCCCAACAGCTTCTTCCAATTTATAGAGTCAACTCCTACTAATGGATCTCTGATTACAGTAATTAGTTATGTTGTAAAAAAAACATAATGCAATTGTAAGATTGACATTGTACCTCCTAGAGCCAAAGCCAAAGAAATAAAGTAAGCTAGGACGATCAAATCAGTAGTGAGAATTTACAAAAGTTGGTATTTTGTAATGAGATCAACATTGAAGAACTATTGTGGTGAGAGTCACTCAGAACACACCTGAACAAACAAAAGCAATCCAAGGAGACCGATTGGTGCGGCAAGAAATAAATTATCTTTGTAGATTAATATACCTGCAATACCTGATGCCAACAAACACCACAGTGTCACAAATCACATTGCAACATTTATATCCTTTGGATGGTATTAACTATTAAATGAACAAAACCCATACATAACTTCAAAGTCATAAGCATGGAAATTATACGCAAAGTGTACTTAATTGATCATGCATAAGGCATCATTATGAAAGAATAGCATCTTCATAGAGAATTTTCTTCCTAAATCCAATGTCTATGATTCTACCACCTGCCTCCCTTAGTAGCCTTATTGCTAGCTCAATACTTGTAAGTTCTAGCTTGTAAGCTTGAGTTAACTATTTTGGACATTTTCACAAGATCATGAATACGAAAAAAAAATTTATCCGAAAGGACCGGAACTAATAGAAAAATGTAGTTGAACAAGTTGCATGTATCTGAATAGATACCAGATAATCTAGACCATGCAGAAGCTTCATGCTTTGAAATAGACAAATAAATGTGGCAAGCCTATAGGTAATAGCCCTGTACTCTTTAATCGTTACTACCATTCAACCAAGCCACAACCCTTCTTTTACCCGTGTACATATTTACATACTTCGTCATCCATCAAAACCAAACCAACATAGGCAGAAACCCTTGGTGAATCAAACCTCGTCTGTTTAATGCTATGTTACCAATATTGCTGATTTATTAGAGGAAAAATCAAAATTTCTGATTCTTTTAAGGACCTGAATAAATCATTCAAAATATCATTTTTTGTTCATGCGTACTCAACAACCAATGACAGGCTATAATGTGTGCTAAATCGAGTCTAACGTTTAAAGTAAAAATAAAATTTTCAAAACATGTTGAAGTTTTGTTCGATGCACTTCAATTGACCTACAAATCTGAAACTCTCTCCATGATGGCCTGAAATCATAAATTCACTCCACAACAACCTGTAAATTGATGATTTCATTCCACAACAGCTTCAATGTATATTGAACTTACATCATTACCTTTCCCTAGCCTAAGTGTATTTAAAAAGAACATGTTCACGACTCCCTTGACACCTTGTACCACCCCAATATATGAATTATTACGTTTATAAAGTAGTCCTCTGATTTTTATGTGTTTAAGGGCTAAAACATTAAGAGGAAAACATTTAATTTATTGGCTTCATAAAGTTTATGGGTTAAAAATGAATTAATGGCTCTCTCTCATGCATTTTCTGCAATCTTCATGGCATTCTTTGAGGTGCTTAATGTGATTAACTCTCAAGAATTGAGGAACATTAACCATAATTTAATGACCTTGCATGCCCCTTGGATCTCAAATAGCCACAAATGTCCGCGCACTGATGATTTTGAAATGGGTTACAATCGACTGAAAATAAAATATGCATCCCTAGGAGAATTATTTAGTTGAGGTCAAGTTATAGAAATGCAAAAACTGAATGTTCTGATGAAGTGTATATGTGATATCCTAAATGGAATGAAAAACTAGGTATAGATAGAGGAAGAAGAGAAGGTATATGGGTGTTGGTAAACAAAGATGAGAAAATGGACAAAAGCGACCAAGTGGAAAAGGGATGGCTTTCAGAAAACAGCAATGCAAATACATATGGTGAGAGAGATAATGGACAAAGATGAGCACCACGTAATGGCTGACTAAATGGAAATGAAGTTCATCTGACAGGTGGCACATTTTGAGTAGAAGAGAAAATGGGATTGATAAATAAAGGGTTCAGGATAAGAAATTTTGAAAATCTAGAACACAATGACATGGTAGGGAGGATGTATAAAAATAGAAGATGAGAATGACAACGAGTTGTCAAGCAAAATTCTGCATCACAAGTTAGTGTTTTGATCTGCATGCAAAACATATGAATATATTTATTGGTTTATTTTACCTACTATATTGTTTGCTTGTTGATTTATGGCTTAACAGTAGTTTGCGATATTTTAACTAAAGGAGAAGAAATGATTTACAATGTTGTAATTTTACTTCAAAAAAACTCATAAAGAACCTGACCTGATAAAATGACTGCTATTCGATAATCTGGACTAGGTATCACTGTTTCTCTCTTTGTAGATTTCCTCCCTAGCTGTAATAAACCATCAAAGAAATAGAATCTGATATATAATTCTAAAAATCCATTTTTCCTTTAGCAATCAATCAATGTAACTTAATACATTATATTGAGATGATGTGGCCAAGCCATCTATAGACACATTGAATGAATTGCATATCATTTAGTTGCAGGAAAAACAGATAGATTAGTAATCCAATTGTAGATTACATTATATGATTTGCTTAGACATTTGATTATAAATAGATCAAACACAGAAGTTGTGCACCAGTAGCTTTTAATCAGTTCCAACATATTTAATTTCTATGATGAATGATTTCCAAACAACAGGCATTCAGAAAACATATTGTGAAGTAAAAGGCCAACATTATTTGACTCTTCAAAAAACAATTTTTGGTTTAAGAAATTAATATAAGTGGTCTTTACAAAAATAGTACTCAAGAATCAAAGACCACATATGAATTCAACAAATCAACACACACACACACACACACAGAGATATAGAAAGATAGATAGATAGATAGATATATCCAAAGTTTCAGAATTTATTAAAGCACTAAGTTTCAAATGGCAGCAATGACTGACATATAAAACAAGGAATTGCGTTGTAATTACATTTTGGATTTAAAATATGCAATAAAAGTTTACACTATCAAGTCAAATTGTCATGCACATCTTGATGCCCTTCTTGATGAGCACATATCCAAACAATAAGCCATGTGTGTGCATGCACAAGCAGGAGCATGAATAAATCTTCCACAGGCTTAGACTTGTAGCAAAGTTTGGCATACTAACTCTATCAAGAAAGCAATAGCACTAGCTGTGAAGAACACATATATTAGGGTTTTCTTGGACACAATCCAAAGATTGATGTTGGGTTTGCTCATACTAGGAGTTCAGGACAAGGTGGATACAAATCCTCCACGGGTATTTTGCCGATCCATTTGCATGGGATGAATCAATATCTGACTACACATTCAGGAAAATTCTGAACAAATCTACAAAATCAAAAAAGAAATTCCACTATTTCTTCTTAAACAGAATTTTCCTCCTTAAAATGAATTAAAGTTTGCAAGAAGATTATTATTGGCTAAAAGTGCTCCCTCTAGAATACTCCGGCATACTTGATACATTACAATATTTGTACCAAATTGCATGAGCATTCTGACATTATAACCACATAACCTATAATAGAATTAGTTACAGATAATTCTTGAGGCAACCCTGTTGCAGGACTGCTACATGTCTTCCTCTGTGTTAATGAAGTTGTTTGGGCCATGGAGCACGGAGCACAAAGCTTTGGAAACTTGAGAATACTCATACTTAATGTCCTGCCATGTTTTCTGTTTTTGCCATGGGCATAGGGCATGAAGAATGGGATTTCTCATGAGCACAACTTTGTTCCTTTTGTTATGGACAACTTCACCATGTTTTGTGTTTCTGTGGTGAGCAAAGGGTGCAAAGCACATGATTTCCAACGTCCATAGATCTTATCTTCACCTCTTTCATGTTTTCAAGTTGTGATCTTCAATCATTTTTTGAGAACATGGAACATGAGGTAAGGTTATCTTTGGGGACCACAGAAATCTCAAGTGAGAATGAAACTTCCACATTCTTGTGTTATTTTGGACCTAGGCATTTTCAAGTACAAAACTACATTTTTGTTGGTGGCTCCTACCTCATGCATTTCGTATCAAGAATAAGCTATTAGTTCTAGGTTCGCTAGAGCCTTTTCATGCTTATAAGTTATAAACCAATGAGCCCTTCTCCCATATAGCAAGCCAAGTAACTCTTTTGCATCTTATTTGTTATGGCTACAAATAGGCAAAACCCCATGGTTGACAAAACTTTGTACATTACTCGATATGCGATGGTCTCACACTGAGTTTCTTGGAGATTTCAAACCTAAAAATTTACTTAGGAGTTAGGCATCCCCCGTAATAGTTGTTGGTTGTGATGCCCAATTTTCTCAAAGCTATATTTTGTACCTTACACAACGGTGTACTTGTCCTTGTGAGAACACATTTGTACTTATGTTTAAGGCACAAGGTGCCCATATTGGTTTCTTTACATTCCAACAATGCCCTTAACCTATGGCGTGTCTAGGGCTATGTATGGCTAACTAATGGCTTACATACCTCTTATATTATCTTGTCGCATCTCTCTATGTTCTTAGTAAGGTCGGCCTATGGAATAACCATGGCTAAGTAGAGTATATATAGGAGGTAGGTTAGTATTTGAGTGCATTGTTGTAGAGGTTGCCCCATTGAAGTAGCTCAATTATATTTATCAAGCATTCTGCTCTTTTGTCAATTATTGTTGTGGATCTACATATTTTGCTCTTATTTCTGCGATATGATATTTTATTGGACAAACATCTAAGTAATTTCATTACAAGTAGTATCAGAGCTTCGATTTGGACAAGTTTTTGCATGTTTTTTTTCGGCTCTAGTGTTGCGGGTCTCTTACGAGCAGAGAGATCGAAAAAGCATAACTTACAATCAGGAAAGAATTTAATTTTTTCGTCACTGCAGTATTGTTTAAAGTGTTTTTTTGAAAAAAGTATAAAAAATGTCTGGAAAAAATTTCACCATTGTGCAAATTATTAGTCATAGGATTCGACTTAGCAAGATGCTCGCAATGATATAATTTGTCGATACACTTTTCAGGTCAAAAATTTTCACCCTTGTGCACATTAGCAATTGTTGGATTCATCTCAGTGAGACGATTACAATGATATAATCTACCAATACACTTTTTTTTTAGGCTAAAACCCTCCATCCTAGGGTTTGTGCATAGTTGGTCCTAACACTCGCGGACACTAGAAAGGGAAAGAAACTCCAAAAACTCCTCACAAGGACCACATGGAGTCCAGCACTTCTATTATGTTTGTTTCTGAGGCGGTTCACTAGCTTCAATCAGATTTACAAAGCATGGTGCAAAAAGATGATCTTGATGCGGTCAAAGGGGGCATGATTGGGGTAAGAAGGGCTCTGAATGTTTTGAAGGATTAATTGACACTTATAATTGGGCAATTGTCCAATCTTACAGCTCCATCTTCGCAAAATAATCCTTGACCACTCAAGTTTGGTTCTCCCCATTCAAACAATCACACCTCCAATCCTGGTCTGAAGCAGTTGTTGCCAAAAGTAAACTTGCACAAGTTTGATGGTAAAAATCCGCTCACTTGGGTCAATCAAATCAAAAATTTATTTGATCTCCATCAAACTCCATGGGCACAAAAGGTGGTCATGGCCTCTCTGTATCTGGAACCTGAGTAGTTCATTTGATATAGATGGTTGTGCTCAAAAGAAAAAATAAGGGCATTCAGGTTACTTGGTCTATATTTTCTAAGGCACTGCCGCTCCACTATCGCAGCAGTGACTCAGAAAACTACTTGAATCAGCTAGCCAAACTACATCAAATAGGGACTATGAAAGATTATATTCATTGATTCCAGAATCTCTCCTTACATGTGGATGACATCCCTTAGGCAAATTTGACTGACCTATTCTTGGGTGGACTCAAAGATAGCATCCAAATGGAGGTTCGCCTGTTTAGTCCCAATTCAGTATCTTAAGTCATACCAATGGTACACATGGTAGAGGAAAAAGACTTGGTCAAACGAAGACCTTTCACTATTGTCTGCAAATGCAATTTTCCAACCCCATCATTTTCTCAACCTACAAGTTTTTAAGCAAATTGAAGAGAAGAGTACAAAAAGGTTATGTTTTGGTTGTGATAGCAAATGGAGCAAAGGACATAGATGTGTTGAAAAGAAGTTTTACATTGAAGGCGCCAATGAGGATGAAAAAGATAATGACGCCTCAAGTGTAGGTCTGAAAAAATTCGAAGAAGAATCTGAAGATTCTCAACCTACTATTTCCTGCCACGTACTTTTAAGTATTAATGCTCAAACTCTTAAGGTGGTGGGTTTCTTCAAAAAACAGAAAGTGACTGTGTTGATTGACTCTGGGAGTACACACAACTTCATCAAAAATAAGTTGGTTACTCGTATGAACTATTTCATTTACCCAACTCTAAAATTTCAAGTCATGATTGCAGTTGTGGTATAGTCAACTCATCTGACAAATGCCATGGAATTAAGCTTGCGATGGGAGACTACCTATTAGATTCTCTTATGTTTGTTATTTTCATGGGCAAGGCTGACATTGTTTTGGGAGTGCAATGGCTCACCACTTTAGGCACAATTGAGAAGAATTTCCAGGAAATGTTCATGCATTTTCATTCAGTCTAGGAAATGTTCATGCACTTTCATTCAGAAGGCAGGGCATTTGAACTGCGTGGTTTACAGGCTAAATCTCCACAATTGGTTAGTTCTCACCAAATGACGAAGATGCTCAGAAAATGTGCTAAAGGATTTTTTGCACGATTGTTTTCCATATAAGTTCAATCAACCAAAGAGTCTACCCATCCTAATTTACAACTGATGTTGGATGACCATTCCATTGTTTTTAACTTTTTGGTGCCATGCCAAAAGGACTTCCACCAAGCAGAATGCATGATCATGCCATTAGACGACTTCCAGGTAGTACACCATCCAACATCAGATCCTATCCCTATGCCTAGAAGAGTGAAACTGAAAAGAGTACAAGAGATGTTGGAGGTAGGAATTATCAAACATAGCCAAAGGGAATATTCCTCCCCGGTGGTCATGGTGCGTAAGAAGGATGACACTTGGAGGATGTGTCCAGACTACAGAGAACTCAACAAGTACGCCATCAAAGATAAGTTTCATATTTCAGTAATTGATGATTTTCCAAATGCATTTCATGGTGTTGTTTATTTTATCAAATTAGATCTTCGCTCTGGGTATCATCAAATTTAAATCCATAAAAAAACATACCTAAAACAATTTTTTGAACCCATAAAGGCCATTATGAGTTTATAGTCATGTCTTTTGGTCTCACAAATGCACCATCTACATTTTAGAGTTTGATGAATATTATTTTTAGGCAATTTTTTAGAAAGATTGTGTTGGTGTTTTTTTATGACATCCTCATTTACAACAAAAATTGGGAAGACCATTTGAAGCATGTAAAACAAGTAATTTTGGTTTGGAACAACATTAGCTTTATGCCAAACCTTTCAAATGTGTTTTTGACATCAGAGAGGTGGAGTACTTGGGTCATGTTGTTTCACATCAAGGCATGAAAGTTGATCCTAAAAGATCTTAGTGATGATGGAGTGTCAAGTGTCCAAGACCCTCAAGAACCTTCGGGGATTTCTGGGGCTAACAAGTTACTATCGCAAGTTTGTCGAAGATTATGGCAGCATCACAACCCCACACATCTTTGTTGAAAAAAGACTACTTCCAGTGGACTGAAACAACTACCAAGGCGTTCCAATAGCTGAAAAGGGCTATGTCCACTCTGGTTTTGGCTACTCTTGATTTTCCTAAAACTTTTGTTGTTGAATGTGATGAATCGGGATACAGCATGGGGGTTGTACTCATGCAAGAAGACAAACCAATTGCATTTGAGAGTCGTCAACTGAATGAAAAAAACATGCTCAAGCCAATCTATGAGAGAGATGATGGCTATTCCGCATGCAGTCAAACAATGAAACCCTTATCTGATGGGTCGACACTTTTAGATAAAGACTGATCATGATAGCCTCAAATATTTTCCGGAACAATTGTCATCATAAAAACAATAGAAATGGGCGACTAAAATGTTAGGATATGATTTTGAAATAGTATATAAGAAAGGAAAAGAGAATGTGGTGGTAGATGTACTATCCAGGCGAGACGAATCAGTTGAGACATTGTTATGCACAATAACCATTTGGCAGATAGATTGGCTAGAGGCAGCAAGATCAAAATGGGAGAATGACAGAGATACCTAGGATTTGATTTAGAATCTTCAGCTTGGTTCTGAGGGGTCTAAAAATTTTGCATGGAAGGGGAATGCATTATGGTATAAGGATCGATTATACCTCTGTAAGCATTCTCTCCTCAAACATAAAATCCTTCAGGAATTTCATGCATCTCCAATAAGAGGTCATTCAATATTTTTAAAAACATATAAAATCAAGCAAGATTTCTTTTGGCAAGGACTCAAGGGGGATGTCCAAAATTATGTAGTTGAATGCATGGTATGTCAACAGAACAAAGGTGAAACCATTAAGACCCCAAGTCTTTTGCAACCTTTATCCATCCCTACCCAGAGGTGGGAGGAGGTTTCCATGAATTTCATTACTAGGCTACTGCGGTCTGAGGGTAAAAATGTTATCATGGTAATTGTGGATCAACTCATTAAAGATGCTCATTTTTGTTCCTTATCACAACCATTTGTCATCAATGTTGTAGCTTCTGTTTTTCGCAATACAATTCAAAAATTGCTTGGTACTCCAAAGATCATTGTAAGTGACCAAGATCCCATATTTACTAGAAATTTTTTTACTAAATTGTTTGCATGTTTGGGCACCCAGTTGGCTCATAGCTTGTCCTATCATCCACAATCTAATGGGCAAACAAAGATAGTCAACAAATGTTTATAAGGGTATCTTCGTTGTTTTGTTTCCAACAAACAGAACAAATGGGTTCATTCGCTGCCAATTGCCAAAAGGTGGTATAACACTTCTTTTCACACTTCTTCCAAAATGTCTCCCTTTGTGACATTGTATGGGTATCACCCCCCATCCATCCCTTCAACCTTGAAGGTGCATCCCAAGGTTCGGGCTATTGAAGAACACATTCACCATCAACAGGAGGTACTCACCAGTTTGAGAGGGATTTTAGCAATGACACAGAATGGAATGAAGTAGCGGGCAGATCAACACCGTAGTGAATAGCATTTTGACACAAGTGATTGGGTCTTTGTGCGTTTGCAGCCATATAAGCAGATGTCTCTGAAGCAATAGAAAAAGGATAACAAGTTGTCCCCTAAATATTATGGCCCTTATCAGATCTTGTAGAAAATTGGTAGTGTGGCCTACAAGCTAGAATTTCCCCTGTCCACTCACATACATCTAGTATTCCATGTCTCTTACTTGAAGAAGGTAATTGGACACAGAGATTATACTCAGACTGAGTTCCCTGAATTGGATGAAGAAGGCAGAGTCATTTTGGAGCCTAAAGAGATCCTTCACACGTGAACTAAGCAACTGCGAACCAGAGTGATTAAATAAAATTTGACCAAATAGAAGAATTTGCATAATGAAGATGCAACATGAGAGGACGAAGCATTCTTACAGCAACACCCTGGTTTGATTCAACGTTGAGGACAATGTCATTCTGAAGAGGAGGGTCATGCCACGCCCTTAATCTATGGCATGTCTAGGGATATGTGTGGCCAACTTTAACTTACATACCTCATATATTATCTTGTCACATCTCTATGTTCTTAGTAAAGTCAGCGTATGGAATAACCATGGCTAAGTAGAATATATATAGGAGCTAGTCGTTAGTATTTGATCATCATATTGCAAATTCTGCTCTTATTGCATTGTTGTGGAGGTTGCCCCCTCAAAGTGGCTCAACTATATTTATCAAGCATTTTGCTCTTCCTTCAATTATTGTTGTGGATCTACATATTCTGCTCTTATTTCTATGATATAATATTCTATTGTGCAAACATCTAAGTAATTTCATTACAGATAGTTTGATTTTAGATACGTGATGTTCCTAGTAGAGCTGGTAGATTACATTTGTATTACTTATATGCCTTTTTTAGAGGCATGGAATGCCAACACTATAATTATATTGATTCAAGGCATTGTTGTTTTGTTACCTAGTTACTTGGATGACTCTACTAGTGGAACTAGCATGGTCATACTAGTGGAACTAGCACAGTGATATCATGTTGTTTAAGTATATGGATACTTAGACATTTGACATTTGGCATTTCTTCATATTATATGTTGAGATATTATGGTTCATGTGATGCTTCTATGTATATGCCTTGTGTGATTATGCATATCACTTGTGATTGTTTCCGTTTTATTGCTTCGGCTATAATAGAGCAGAACACTTTAATGCACACAATGGATATGCAGGATTACAGGTGGCCAAGCAAGGGATCTTGAACTGCAATGGACATGGGGATTACCAAACTATTTGATGTGTAGTGCTTAGTTTTTTCACCTTGTCTATTTTATTGCCTAGTTTTGATCTAGTTGCATAATTAGGAAATTGGCAATTTTTGGTCTACTAACACTATTCATATCCCCTTTACCCATGCCTTAGAGACTTTTAGAACCCTCTAGGAAGTCAAGTGGGTCTAAGGAAGAGTCAACATGAGTGACCAACTTGTAAAAATCGAATGGATAAAGTAACCCACTTTTAGAGTGGTGTGAAAAGCATTTTTGAAGTATTTGGAAGAAGAATTAAAGCCCTTTTGCCAAATGGTAAGCCTAGGAGTGTTTTTAGGAGCCTCAAAAGACTTTTTGGACAGCCTATACCCTTGTTAATGACCTTGGATGGAGAGGCATAAATGGAGTGTAAGAGAAGGCCATGATTGCCCATGTTCCCACATGCCCATGTAAAAGAGAGTAACGACTTTGTAAGATGAGTAAAGAGGTAGATGACTTTTGGAGAAGTGACGAGGGAATGGGAAGGGACAAGTGTCACTTCTCCATTCGTCAAATAATTAAGAGCTTCCTTATAAGAGAAGGGAAAGTCATCCTCATGGACACCTTTTGGCCATTCTTGAAATTTGATAAGAGAGCTAGAGCTTGGAGGAAAAGGAGAAGCTTAAGGAACAGAAAATTTCCTTGTAGCAAGCCATAGAGGAGCAGGTTGTTTTTTTTTTTGATATCTGGGGGAATCAAGGTTTAGCCCAGTGATGATAGGGAGACCTTAGTCACACCCATACATGTTTTCTCTTAATTTAATTGAACCTCTTGTTCTCTTCTTAATAACTTGAAAATTTAAGGGATTGTGAAGGTCTTTAGGCTTGCACCCTTGCTTTATATTTTGCTATGGTTTGGGCCTAAGGCCATCTTATTTTTGTGACCCTCTTAAAGGTCTTTTGGAGATGATTTTCCACCAATTGCTGCTTGTTTTTACAGCCCTTTTTATGATTTAAATTTGTAAGATAATGTTTCCTAAATGGGCTTAGCAAGTAGGAAATGTGTGCTAGTTTCTTTGGTAGGGATTTGGACAAAGGAAGCTATTATCCAAGTCCTCCAACCTAAATCTTGTAGTAGGGATTGGGCAAAGGGAAGCATTAATCCCAAAGTCCTATTTTACTTGGGGAAAGATTTTGGGCAAAGGTGAGGCAATTTCCCAAAGGTCCTCTCACCCCATGGATTGTGAAGTGAAACTTGTATTATTATGGGTTTAAGAATCATGCTAAGATCTGGAAGATCTTTCCTTGTTACCTCTTTGTGGTACCCTTGGTTTGGAATGTTTATTTCCTTGGCTTGAATGTTTGTGTTCTTGTTTGGGTGTTGAGAAGAGTCCCTTAGCTTGTAGGAAGAGGTTTGACAAAGAGGAATCACCTAGAAGTTCCTAGCTTCCTTATAGCAAACCCATACTGCATTTTGGGCTTTTTCCTTGGTTATGGTAACCTCTATGTTCAGCGTTGGGAGTCCTTGGTTTGGGGATACCTAAGGCAGCCACCTAATGACAACACAACGGATGAGAGGTGAGCTCCTCCTTGGCTTGGCCTTGCGGATACACTTTGGAGCTCTTAGATCTTGGAGATTTCACCTTATTGTTTTCAATTTACAAATCATGTTGTTAGTTGTTGGTTGCCTTGGAAATATGTAAGTTTCAATGGAAAAGAGATTTAGAAAATGTGTGAATTGAAAAAGCAAGTTTTAGGTGTTTGTGCACCCTTGCGGCATTGTAATCATTGTGAAAGTTTTCTTGTGAAATGAGTTAAGAATGGAGTAAGTGTATTTTTCTTATGCTTGAGGATGTCATCTACAATCCATTTGTTCTAATTTTGAGGACTTGAAAGAATCATGCATGTTCATTAAGGAAATCAGTTATGAATTATATTCTTCATTTAGCATGCTTCTTAAGGGCCTAAGGAGCCTGTTCCATTGTATTTTTGGATAAAATAACTCACCTAAACTTTCCTAATTCATTTGTATAAAACTCTACATTCAGCCACGGTTTCAAAACATTTTATGGAATCTAATTTGGACTTACGAAAGTCATTTTGAATTTAAACCTTATCTTAGGCTTTCCCTTGCAAATCAGGTTGTTTGCATGCAATTAATGCTCAAGTAATTTAAGGCAAAAAATGCCCAAGTCAATTTTAAAGTGATCGTTTTCTAAGTGTGTGGTAATTTTTGAGGGATTTTTAAAGACTTTTGGTTATTTTATACGAATATTGGAAAAACTCTGCTCTTAGCCTAATAGTGCTTAGGGGCAACCTTCCTTTGTAAAGATATGTCTTTTCCATTACTTAAATTGCAAAATTTTATGAGGTGAAGGTTGCCCAAAATAATTTATATGACCTTCTAGGTCTCAAGTTTACTCAAGATCCCATTTGGGGATTTTAGGAATTATGGAGTATTTTTTTATGAAAATTTGAAAATGACTGCTCTACAAGGTAAAAATCCCTACAAGTTTGGAGGTGGACCTTTTGTTTAGGGCAATTCCCGAAAGGTGTTTAGCCCCCGATCACAACCCCTGGTCATATAGGGAGAAAACAAAAAAGGGGGCCAACCCATTGGAACTTGGTAGAGCTTTGGAAAATGCCGCTAGGGGGATGACAATGGAAACTCTTGCACCACTTAAGTGGCAATGGTGGGTTTGCAAGGCCGAAGGCCTGTGCAAGTGAAGCACATTAAAGGCAACTGCGTCGATGAAGCTTGAAAGGTTTGTGCTTGTATCAAGCTCGCAAAGGACTAAGCCAAGCATGTTGTGACCCGTTAGGGGTTAGGCAGAGGTGGTGTCAGGGGTGTCACATCCCATGTTTGAAGTTAGACTATATTTCACTCTTCATTTGTAATAAATGGCATGTATGCCATATGGATATAATTGTGTGGATTTGATTATGTGATTTTATGTTATTATTTTTCTAGAAAAACCAATGATGGACTAACAGTTGTTAGGCAGTTGTACTTCATTTAATGCAATGTGAAATTATATGTTGTCATGAGTATTTAACGTAAATTAAGCATTTTGATATATTTTATCATGTTGATTTGATATATTGTTCCAGTTAACTGCTCGTTTGTTATTGTGAGGTGATTTCAAGATAAATTGCCCTCAGATTGGAGGGAGAGCATCATCATAGAGAGGAGAATAGATGCAGAATCCGAATATTATAGAGAGACCGATGTAAACTGGTAAACAACACTAGGATAGTGACCTAGATGCCTTGCTCAAGATGAATGCCCTAGGGAGGGTATGTCTTCTACATTAATTTGATTTACTTGATTTTGACTTATCAACCAATTTTTAACATCCTGTGTATTGCATAGTGATCGTCGAAATCATTCGTAATAGAGATTTTATATACAGATAGACTTGCTTGGTTATTGAATATGAACACGAAGAAGACTACAACCAATTTAGTCCCTCAATGGACTTGTCACTCTCTTTACTCTATTCTGGTCTCCTAGCATTCTTCTCTCCAACTTCTTATCTCTCTCTCTCCCTAACTCAAGTTGTAACTAACTAAGCTTCTTCCCAACTGATTCTTCTCAGCTCTTCCCAACTGATTCTTCTCAGCTCTTGCCAACTGATATGAATCTCACCTGACTGTTGTAATAATTTGCAATGACTCTTCTAGTTCCCATGTTCTTGAAAAATGGTCCACATATCAAAAAATTGGATTTTTTTAAGTTACTTTAGTTTTGCAACCTCCGTAGGAGAAACCATTGGTTACTGCAGGTCAATGGTTACAAAACCATCCCCTGTATTGAGTGGTGGTTTCATCATCTGCCCAAAAGGGGTCCAATTGATCTCTAGGAGATGACTGAAACCTTGCCCTTCCTAATGTTCCTGAGGTGTGGGGTGGTTGATGATGTTCCTTACACTGATTTTGATCATCTTTGACATGCATAAAGATGTAACAACACCAACATGTTGTAAACATGCACAAATATACAACATATGTTTTTGGTTGATACAAGATTGCTTGTTGACCTAGATGCTCATGCATCATACACCTTGGGTAAATAAAATGATCCATGAGCTCCTACTTATGAACCTCGAGTGAGTTATTCCATTTGTTTTCCATACTTGGCAATCTCGGACACACTTATCAAAGTTGCATTTTCAATTGCTCTATCTTTCCACTTGACCAAATATTCTTTGTATTCATTGACTTTTGTCCTCTTGATGATTATGGAATCTATCGCCATCTTGATTTCTTCTCTTGCTTCTCAGGCAACTACTGTCTCCAATCTGCCATTGAATAGTCTGAACTCGTATCTTCATCACTTGTTTGTCCGTCTTGGTAAGGGCACAAATCTACTACATTAAAGATAGGTGAGAGATCAATCCCATCTAGTAGCTCTATTTCATAGGCATTTGCTGAAAAAATCTCAGAATTTTACATGGCCCAATCTTCTTCCACTTGAGCTTGTCATACCTTCCTTCTAGGTACCTTTCTTTTTACAAATGAGCCAAAACCAGTCACCTACTTGGAATTCTTGTTTTCTTCTCTTCAAATATGCACGTTGTTTGTAATCCATGACACTCTTCTCAAACTTCTCTTTAACTTTTCTATGCACCTCATGCATATATGCTGCACAGTCTTCCGCTTCAGCACTTCTACTCATACCAACTGTGTCTCTCAACTCTTTGTAACCATTCAAAATCTGAAAAATTCTTTATTGTACTTCTATTGACTAAGCTGTTTTATGCAAGCTCAACTTGTACCAAAATAATGTCCCACTGTTTGGGCTTGTTGCCTACCAAGCATCTCAACAAATCCTCGAGGATTCTATTCACTGCCTTTGTTTGCTCATCTGCTATGGATGATAAGCTGAACTGAAATTCAACTTTGTGCCCAGCTTTCTCCACAAAGTTCTCCAAAAATGACCAACAAACTTTGTATCCTTATTTGAAACTATGCTCTTTGGCAATCCATGCAACCTCACTACCTCCTTGAAAAACAAATCGATAACGTTCGTGGCATCACTTTTCTTCTTTCATGCAATGAAGTATGTTATTTTCAAAAATCTATCAGCGACAACAAAGACAGAATCATTATCTCTTTGTTTCTTGGAAAACCAAGAACAAAATAAATACTTGTCTTCCCATGATCTTTTCGGTATTGGAAATGGCTGTTACAAACTTGCATACTGAATTTTACCCTTAGCATGTTGCCAAACTCTACAACTTCACAGAAACTTCTTTACATCCACATTTATCCTTGGCCAATGGTACTTTTCACTCAATTGTGTTAATGTTTTATCCATGCCAAAATGACCAGCTAGTCCACTATATTTCTCCCTTATCAAGTTCTCCCTCATTGATCCTTGAGGTGTACGCAACTATTCTCCTTTGAACAACAAACCATCTAGGAAAAATAATTTCACTCGTGGATTCTATCCATGCTGGTTAGATTCTGACACATTGCCCATGCATCTCTAAAATCCAAATCTTCCTCATACATGAAATGAAGTATTTCAATTTTGAGAATCTATCAATAACAAAAACGATAGAATCATTATCTCTTTGTTTCCTTGGAAAACCAAGAACGAAATAAATACTTGTATCTTCCCACGATCTTTTCGGTATTGAAAATGGTTGTTACAAACCTACATTCTGAATTTTACCCTTAGCATGTTCCCAAACTCTACAACTTCACAGAAACTTCTTTACATCCACATTCATCCTTGGCCAATAGTACTTTTCACTTAAATTGCGTTAGCCGAAACGACTAGCTAGTCCTCCACTATATTTCTCCCTTATCAAATTCTCCCTCATTGATCCTTGAGGTATACACAACTATTCTCCTTTGAACAATCAACCATCTAGGAAAAAGAATTTCACTCGTGGATTCTATCCATGCTGGTTGGATTCTTGCACGCTGCCCATGCATCTCTAAAATCCAAATCTTCCTTATACATGCAATGAAGTATGTCATTTTCGAGAATCTATCAACAACAACAAAGATCGAATCATTATCTCTTTGTATCCTTGGAAAACCAAGAACAAAATAAATACTTGTGTCTTCCCACGATCTTTCCGCTATTGGAAATGGCTGTTACAAACCTGCATTCTGAATTTTACCCTTAGCATGTTGCCAAACTCTACAACTTCGCAGAAATTTCTTTACATCCACACGCATCCTTGGCCAAAAGTACTTTTCACCTCAATTGTATCGACGTTTTATCCATGCCGAAATGGCCAGCTAGTTCTCCACTATATTTCTCCCTTACCAAGATTTCCCTCATTGATCCGTGAGGTATACACAACTATTCTCCTTTGAACAACAAACCATCTAGGAAAAAGAATTCCTCTCGTGGATTATATCCATGCTAGTTGGATTCTTGCATGCTGCCCATGCATATCTAAAATCCAAATCTTCCTCAAACAAATCTCTCATTGAGTCAAACACAAAAACCTCTATTCTCATCTCATTCAACACAAGGCATCTCCAACTCAATGCATCCACAACTCAATTTGTTTTATGCTTCGAAACAAACGAATAACTTTGAACGAATTCCACCCACTTCATATGCTTTTGATTCAACTTACCTTGGTTGTTTATGAACTACGGTGCTTGATGATCTATCTACAAAAATGAATTCCTTAGGCAACAAACAATGCATCCACTTCTTAAGAGCTTGCACTATGGCATATAACTCTTGATCATAAACAAAGTACTTTCACTTTGCTTCATTCAACTTCTCACTAAAGAAAGTAAAGGGCTTACCTTCTTGACTCAAAACTACTACCATTGTACCACTAGCATCACAATCAACTTGGAATGCTTTATTGAAATCCGACAATTCTAACAACAATTGTTCCATCACCTTCTTCTTCAAACTCTGAAAGCTATTCTTTGTTGCAACTGTCCGTATGAAGTCTTTCATATCACCTCTTATTGTTTCTGTAATGAGTGCACATATCCCGCTAAAGTTCCAATGAATTTCCAATAGAAACTAGCTAACCTATGAAAACTTCTTGCCTCAAACAGATTCCTTGACAATGGCCACTCAGTAATAACTTTTACCTTTTTCAAGTCCAGTTTTAACCCATCATGTGAGATCACAAATCCCATATAGACCAACTCTTCTTTCATAAACCTTAATTTCTTCAAGTTGATCAGCAACTTCTTTTCTTTCAACTTTTGCAATACTGGCCTCAAATGCATTAAATGCTCTTATTTTGTTCCACTAAATATCAAAATGTCATCCAAATAAACAATGACAAACTCACCCAAATATGGATTCAACACTTCATTCATGAGTTTCATGAATGTGCTCGATGCATTTGACAACCCAAATGGCATTACTAGCCACTCACAAAAACTGTCCTTTGTCTTGAACACAGTCTTCCACTCATCACTTTCTCTAATTCTGATTAGTAATACTCACTTCAAATCAATCTTGGTGAAGTACTTTGCTTATTTGTAATCTTGTTAATGGCTCTTGAATCCATACACATACGCCACTCCCCACCTTTCTTAAAGTGCTAACCTTACTGGGACTGCACATGGGCTCAAGCTTCTCTTATCAAACCTTTCTCTAACAGCTCTTGTATTTGCCTATTCACCTCCTCATTCTCCATAGGTGTCAACCTATAAGCTTACTTGTTCGGCAAACTAGATCCAGGAACCAAATCTATGTAATGGTTAATGTTCCTCATGGGAATCTATCCGAAAAATCCTTTGAAACAATCTCAGCATGTTCATTTAACAAATTCTACACTTCATGTGGAATTTCACTGACCTTATCCGCTGTCCCAACTTGCATGGGTTTGGGAATGAAATCAAAACATGCCTTCTCCTTCGAAAACTCTTTTATAAAAACTATCAACTCTTTAAGACCGTTGTCTACTCCATCTTTGTCCTTTAATGGGCTGAAAGTAAACCTCCTTCCGTCCTTCACAAGCATGTAAGTATTTGATCTACCATCGAGCACAGCCTTCCTATCAAACTACCATGGCCTGCCCAACAATACATGACATCCATCCATGGGTATAATGTCACATAAAACTTCATCCTTGTAAGACCCAATCTAAAAACTAACCTTACATTGTTTATTCACTAAAATCTGATGTCCCTTTTGCAATCAAGACACCTTATATGGATTAGGTTATACTATTCTTGTCAACCCGAGCTTCTCTACCACCTCATTAAATACCAAGTTATCCGTTGTACCACTATAAACAATAACCTTCAAACATTTACCTCCAGATATGCATATGGTTCGGAAAAAAATATTTCTTTGTACCAGTTTATTCTCCTCATTGGCTGGTTTAACAACATTCTCTTCATCATGAGAGCTTCTCCATGCTCCAATTCCTCAATGAGATATGGGGATGCAATACTTTCCTCATCCGCTTGTGCAAAGTGATAGCTAGCTTCATTCCTTCTACTGTTGTTTCATAATGCTTTTGGGCATTCAAAGGCTCTATGCCCAACATCTCTGCACACAAAGCATGTACCCATGAATTATCTACCATAGTATCATCTTCCTCTTAGTGCATGATTTTGATTATGAGAAGTGCTAGCTTCTCCCTCATGAGTATGTTGCCCTCTTCCGTGTTTGAATGACCTCTTCCTCCAGAAAGCCTTCCTCTACCTCTTCCCATATTTTGTTTTCTTCTTGACAACTTCTTTTCCGCCTTCAAAGCACATTGATAAGCTTCTTCTATAGACCTAAACTTAAAACATTCCAAACTCATCTTTATAGAAATACAAATACCATTCACATACCTTGAAATCTTATCTTCATCATCTTCAACATGACCAGCCCAAATGGTGAGCTCGTAAAACTCCTTCGTATAATCCTTTACACTCATCTCTCTTTGACTCAAATTTTGCAACTTCTTAAATAAACTCAGCTGATAATCAGAAGGTAAAAACTCAATTGTGCAAACAGCTCTCTTTGCAACCCAGGACTTCAACAATGACTGCCTATCGACCTAAAAAGAAAACTCGGATGGATAAACATTGGACAGCCCCTCCAATTGGGTACAGTACCAATTGGGTACAGTAAGCTGAATATTGATGGTGGTTCAAGGGGCAATCCAAGTGACACTAGTATGGAAGGCATTGGTAGATCTTCTGATAGATCTGTAGCCTTCTTCTTTGTTGAAAAGTTGGGATATATAACCAATAACTTGGCGGAAATCAAAGCAGTTTACAAAGGGATGCAAAAGGCTTTGAAAATTGGGTGGCAAAAACTCCAAATTGAATCTAATTCCAAGGTAATTGTTAGCTTGTTATCTGACCCTGAGGGAGCTCCTAGCAAAAATTAGCAAATAGCAAGAGAGTTGGGGAAAATTCACAGGTTGCAAGACAAGTTCCAAGAGGTCTAATTCAACCATGTTCCCAGCGAAAATAATAAAGTAGTGGATGGGTTGACCAATTGGCCTCTCGACAACCACAACTTTACTTGTTATGGTTTGCCTCCTCTATGGTGGTCGACCAAGCTGTAAGGGGATTTGAGAAAGCTTCTAGATTCTAATTTGTACTAATGAATGCCAATATGTATCCTTTTCTGTATACTGCCTAGGCTTGGACTAATAACTTTCAAGCCCGGCATAGTAGAATATGTACACTTTGATTTCTCTATAATATGAATGGGGTTTTTTTTTAATAAAAAAAACTTACTTTTCAAATTTGCAACAATTCTATCCCAAGTCTTGATTTTGTCAACCACAACCACAACTTCACTTGTTATGGTTTGCCTCCTCTGTGGTGGTCGACCAAGCTGTAAGGGGATTTGAGAAAGCTTATAGATTCTGATTTGTACTAATGAATGTTAATATGTATCCTTTTCTGTATACTGCCTAGGCTTGGACTAATAGCTTTCAGGCTTGGCATAGTAGAATGTGTACACTTTGATTTCTCTATAATATAAATGGGGTTTTTTTTAATATAAAAAAAAACTTACTTTTCAAATTGGGCTCTCGACAACCACAACTTTACTTTTTATGGTCTGCCTCCTCTTTGGTGGTCGACCAAGCTGTAAGGGGATTTGAGAAAGCTTCTAGATTCTGATTTTAATAATGAATGCTAATATGTATCCTTTTTTGTATACTGCCTAGGCTTAGACTAATAGCTTTCAGGCCTAGTATAGTAGAATATGTACACCTTGATTTCTCTATAATATAAATGGGTTTTTTTTTCTTAAAAAGAAAAACTTACTTTTCAAATTTGCAACAATTCTATCCCAAGTCTTGATTTTGTCTTTGCCTCCTCTACCTCTTTCCAGCTGCACATGATCCCTCCATAAGGATGCATGCCCCCTCAAATTAGTGCAGGAAAACTTCACCTTCTTGAGATCCTCCATTCACTCATAGACAAAGTACTTTTCTAGCTTTGTGATCCGATCAATGAGATCCTTATGGCAAAAACTACTTGAATAACTAGGGGTGTCCAACTTAGGCTTGGCCTTCAAAAATATGTCTTTTGATTCATCAACCAGCTCTTCAATCTCAACTTTTAGTGTTCCTCCTCCTTCATTATCACTTAAATCTATGATAGTAGTTCCTCTATGTTGTGCAATCTCCATGATATAGCTTGGATTCCTCTCAACATCTTTGCAAAGTTTGCAACCCTTGGGGCTCTTTCTACTCTTCCAAAAGGTACTCCTTTATATGTCATTTCTACTCACAGCCCTCAACAACAACATTTCAGGATTCTTTCACAACCTACAACTAACTCAACTAGAGCCTCACACACACAACAAAGCAAGACACAACCTTGCTCTGATACCAATTGATGCAAACCAGATGAGGGAGCCAAATTAACGGCTTCTTTACTCCCCAACCTAAACTAACTCTCTCTCAAATGGACACATTTCAGACATAGACTCAAACTTGGAAACAAACACATTCTTTATTGCATTGAAAGATGATGTTACAGAGATTTTATACACATGCATCCACTTGCTTGTTTATTGAATATGAACATGAAGAAGACTACAACCAATTCAATCCCTCAGTGGACTTGTCAACCTCTCTACCATGTTTCGCTTTGTTTTGGACACCGACCACTCCTAACAAGCTTCTCTCCAACTCCCTATCCTCCCTCCCCCCAACTCAAGTTGGAACTAATTGAGCCTCTTCCCAACTAATCTTGCTAATTGATTTGAATGTCACCTAACTGTTTTGACAAGTTGCAATGACTCTTCCAGCTCCCCTATTCTTGGAAGACAACCCACATGTCAAAAATTTCGATTTTGGGCAATTGCTTTAGTTTTGCATTCTCCGAGAACAAACCACCAGTTACTATAGACGAGCAATTATGTAACCTCCGATTAATGCAAACTGGCAGTTATGAAACCACCACCTACATTAAGCAATGGTTTCATCATCTGCCCAGAATGGATCCAATTGACCATTGGCAAATGACTAAAACCTACTCTTCCTTATGTCCCTAAGGTGTTAGGGTGGTGTTGATGTTCCTTGGACTGATTTTGATCATCTTCGACACAAATAACAATGTCAACAATGCCAACATGTCCCAAGCATGCATAAACATACAACATATTTTTTGGTTGATGCAAGATTGCTTGTTGACCCAAATGGTGTGGAGCAGATATTGATGTGGAAGCATCTTTTGAGCTCGGTTGTGGATAGAAGTGTACACTACCCTCTGTGTTTGAGTTGGTGTATCCCAAACTAATGTTAAGTGGTCCCATCTCCCCTTGAAGAATATTTATAATACCTTGGCCATCTTTGCCCAAACCTTGGCCTTCGTAGCTTATTTTATTAAGTAACTTGAACCAATGCCTCTATTGTGTTTCTCAAAACTACCAAATGAATATGGAGAGTTAAAAAGCTAGAAATCACAAGGGTTTATCATGCTCTTGTTTGTCATGGTTTGCGCATCACATATTGCCATTCGATGTGGGGCATTGGTAACTTGTTCAGTTGCGCACAACTATTCACACTCTACATGGAACCGCATTAGTTCTTCCTACTTGGTGGATATCTCTTGTTGTAGCTTCTGCATGACTTAGTTGCATCTCTCCTCAACCTAATTTAGACCTTCAAGAACAAGATCAGCAAGATGAATATTTCACACCATAGGATCTACTAACTTCCCCGTGGCAAGGTTGAGTATTTCCTCCTTCAAATGGAATGCACATTGTAACCATTGATTCTGGCTTTCGAGATGTTGAATGTCCTTGAGCAAGTGTTGGTTCTCATTCAAGGACTCTTAAAGTGTTGCCTTCACCTAGTGATTGCTTGGCTTCTTGCTCACTTTTCCCCTATCTACACAATGACACTATGTTGTTACCAACTCTCTGAATCATAGCTCGTCGTAAGGTAGAAAAATCCGCTATTATATGAATTCCCTACAGTGGAGCAAAAACCAAACGAAGAAAACCCTATTAAATTATTGCTCTGAAACCAGTGATCCACACCATAGGGCCCAAGATGGTGGTGAGGACAACACAATAAATTAGCTAGTAACCTACACTGTTATAATGAACATGCAACAGAACACAAGGCAAACCATTATACATTCATGAGAACAATGACATGGGAGAATAATGCTCTTCTATTCACCATGAACATTTATGATACATGTGTACGATGAATTAGAAGACTAGGAATGAGAATTCATGAGATCATAGACCAAGAATGAGAAACCAAGCTGATTTTCTTAGCTGGAACTAAGAAGATGATGGTGAAATACTGTGTATGTGTATATGTTCCTTAAGGTCGAATAAGAGTATATATAGTATTAGAAGACATTAGTTTCAATCAAGATTGGTTACGAAATGGTTTGGTTCTGTAACAATTGACAGATCATCTTCCTTGTTGCATCAGTTCAGCTTCCTCATGCACTATGGTGGTCATAATGCGTGTTGGTGTCTCTAGCACTTGGTTTCACTACTAAGCTGATAGGGTAACACCAACACGGGGTAGTGCCAACCCAAGGTGGCATAAACACGGGGTAGCGTTGACCGAAGTGGTGCCAACTAGCACTTTGAACTTTGGCACCAATAGAGTTTACAGCGAGTATCTGGTGAGTTGGAATCCTTCTAATCCAATGTCAACTAAGGTTGAACTAATTGGGGAGGTGTCAACCTACAAGAGCAAATTGGAGTAGCATCAACCTGAGAAACACCATCCAGAGTGGCATCGATATGGGGATAGCCGATCAAAGAACTGTTGATCCTGGGAAAACAAACTGGAGTGGCAGTAACCCGAGTGGATCCCTCTCAGACTTGAGTCACTCGAAGTCAAACTATCATGGATTGAGGCATTCGATAGTCTAGCGCAGGTAGAGTTAGCACACAAGTGATAGTTCGACTTCCTCATGTGCAAGCATCACTAACATGCAATGTTGCTTCAAGTTTGTAGTGCACAAAGAGTGTTGTGTGTGTAGGACTGTCATGCAAAAGTGTTTTCCATGTGTGGCTTTCTCAGGGTAAGTCAGCATAGCGCTCTAAACAATCACTGCATGGAAGACTCCCACATGCAGTTGCATAAATTTCAAAATAGGGGCACTTTTTCATAATACAACAATTGATTCAAAATAAAAGTAGGTAAAATTAAATTTCTCTTGTTATGACCATTTAAAATAAGTGAAATGAATGAAAAAGAGGCTGAGGATGGAAAATTCAAATGACAATTTTTAGGGACATAGTTAATGGGTCGAGGCTAAATTTATATCAGCTTCGAGTGGAGGTGGTAAATATGATCAATATAGAGCTTGACCCAAATCAATATGATGACAATGAGTGGGCTACAAGTCAAAAATTGTTGACAACTAAAAACGATAATGAAATTATCGTATGAAGATAATAGAGGATTTATAAGTACAACCAAGAATTAAGTTTTGGAAAAAGAAAAAATAGAAATTAATAATACGCAAAAAGCATACAAGGAATATTAATACGCACAAACTATTCCATCTACATGAGAACACACACTAAACACATTGTAGTATAACACATAACATCACATAGAACAAGTAAAGAGAGATCATCACGTACGACATAGATATGCTGCATAGATCATCATTATATTCATATAAATCTCAAGTACAATGACTTCACATAGGTACAATCCCAATGTTTTGACGATAACATATAATTGTGACTAATAGCTAGGAGCAATGCTCTTTACATAGAAACCCTGGGGCAAGTGGAATGTGAACTATAATTTCCCCTATAAATCTACTTGCGAGAAAATAATGCAAATCTTATTTTATCCATGTTGCTACTACTTGAATTAACTTCAAATGGCAATGATTTTGGTGTGCGTTCAGAGTAGTAGAATATGCAGATCGAATAAGTGATGTCACTTGCAAACCATAAACATCTAGAAAGAAAGGAAATAAACCACAATACACAAAGGATTTTTAATTTGGAAACCCCAGTGTGGGGAAAACTAGTTGGAAGTGGCAGTTGAATAGTTTTCTCTTTTTCGTTCGACAATGGGACCAATACAAAGATCTCTAAGGAGCATTACATCTCATACCCTCTGATGTCTACTATCTTCCTAATAATGCTATGAAAAGATTACAAGAAGCATAGAGTAGACATTAGCTATGAATAGTTGACTACTCATTGCTACCCACACATACATTCATTTTTGGAGACATCCCTTCGAAGAACAAAGGATCCCCAATTGTGCAAGATGTGAAGAAACACCAATTCTTGGCCATTACTATGTTTTTTTTATAAATGGCTGAAACCGCCATAGACATCAAGGCCCCATTGACACAAGCACAATTGTCAATAGAATTAACAAATTCTTAGTTGGAGCTGGAAAATTGATGTCTTGATGGATTTTTCAGAGTGTTATGGTTTTCCTTGATCTTGTGATTGTCTGTATGGTCCTTTATGGATCAAAATGAATATGAGCATGATAGTTGGAACCACCTAAACATGAAAGAATTAAATTAACCCTTCCTAGCTATTACAAATCATCACATAACATATTGCTCCTCAACATTACATTACAAAACATATGACTCCAAAAAAAAAAA
Organism: Torreya grandis; assembly: GCA_037957365.1. Lineage (NCBI taxonomy): Eukaryota > Viridiplantae > Streptophyta > Pinopsida > Cupressales > Taxaceae > Torreya > Torreya grandis. The sequence continues at coordinate 727,439 of JARHVA010003220.1, read as the reverse complement.
TTATTATTATCAAGACTATGTATAATATTAGAGCCTATACAAGGAAGATAAAAACCCTAACTTCCTACCAAAGAATTATAATTTAAAGGGCAATATTCTTTAATTCCATCACACCAATAACCCATTGAAAGAACAACTTGAATTGTTTATTGCCGTACGACCAACTCACCCTTTTAATGCTAGGGACTATCTTTGTGGCCTGTAAAAACTGACCCCTTTCCTTTCATCATACGAACCAGCCCCTGCTCCTCAATTGTACAACCCTCAACTTGCTCCCCTGTCGTACAACCAACAGCCCTATTCCACCATACAACCCCTATATGAACAATCCACCACATACAATGTATGGCTCATACGAACAACACACCTGCCTTCATCGTATGAGACCTCCTTCCTCTAAATGGTACGAACCTTACCATACGCCCCTGCTATTATATTTGTTTCGCCATAGTAGTATGATCAATAGCTATTGCCCACATGTCATACATCTCCCTCACCCCTTGTACAACCCTATTGTACGACCCTTAGCTTTATCCCCCAACACCAATAACCCATTGAAGGAACAATTTTAATTATGTGTTGCCATAAGATTAGTTCGTCCCTTTGTTGCTAAAGACCATATTTGTGCCCCGTATGATCCAACCCCTTTCCTTCAACCATATAATAGAACCCTTTCTCCATTGTACGACCCTCCACTTGCTCCCCACACACCCCCCCCAAAACTAGTAGCCCTACTCCACCATACAACCCCTATACAAACAGCCCACCACCTACAACATACAACTCTCATACGAACAACACACACCCCTTCATTGTACAACCTCTCCTTTGCACCATACGCCCCTACTATTATCTTTGTTTGGCCATAGTCAAATGAATACCTATTTTTGACCCTGTTTCGTACATTTCACTCCCCCCTCGTATGACCCTACCATACAAACAATCAATTAGGACCATATGCTTTTATCATACGAGGGTCCATCAATAATGCTGAAACATACGATGGTTAAACATGTGCTTCTCAACCGTAGGCCCCCTAGATAACATTCAATATTGTAGATTTGAATGGAGAGGTTAATTATTCCCTTGTGTTTAACCCTAAAAATGCTAGATTGGAGTTATCTAGGGTTAAAGAGGATGGAGATAGCCTAAGGTACAAGGGTAATAAACTATCTCTATAACAGACCAATTAAATGCTAAAATCAAATATAACATATACTAAATTCAATAAATCAAGATAGGTTAAAAATAGTAAGTATAATGCTAGATATGAAAATGACAAAGAAGTAATGTACTTGGTTGGTTCTAATGTTGATAAAGTTCTGGCTCTGGAATAGGCAGGATGCAAACTAGAATAAGATTCTGGAATAGTCATCAGAATCTGGATTAGGTGCTTTTGGACCCCTGAACACTAGCGTCAGTCTTAGACGATTGCGTCAACGCTACTGCGTGAACCTAATGCAGGTGTTCTGTACAGAATACCTACTAGAAAAATATGAGACCACCTGGAGGCTTTTGGATTTGTCTTCGTGTTCGTCTTCGCTTTGGTGCATTCAAATCTAGGTCATGGATTGTCGCTCCTCATGAAATTGCAAAACCCTAATTCATCTTCATAGTGACCTTGGAGAAAAATGGGTTAGTGGACACATGATGTCGAGCTGACCCCAAAGACCCCTCTATCAATGAGCGCTGCCTACATGGCCAATACTTTGAAGAGAGCCTCAGATTGATGTAATACTCCCCAACGTGTTGGCCTGTTTATGTCATGCAATATGTGGAAAGCGAATACAACAGTGACCTACCTTGTAACTTGGCAAATCAGGTTCTTGGGCTACTCCTTCAGTACTTCAGACTTGTGTATGTGTTGTCCCTATGACTGATATGAAAATATAAGAAAATAGGGAAGCTTTACTTTATCGAGTGCTTAATTAAATGCTTTGGTAAGTTGCCTTAGGTCTTTTCTAGGTGTATGTTGGGTGAGGAATGAATGAGGGTTGATCTTGTATTTATATCAATCCATTTGGAAAATTAACTCGCATTAAAGCACTTAAGCCGACCATTTGGATACGTTTCATTCGCAAATTGGATGACATCAAAGCACTAGACACTTGCATCGGAGCGGGACACATGCATTGACGCAGATGTCTATCCGAGACGCTAGTGTCTAGAGAACATAAAAGTAGGTACAGACTCAGAACTTACAGAGGTGGGAGATAAGCAAGTTTTAAGCATTTTGGGCAAGATAGAAGGTCTTGGTCATCAACATAAAATTGGTCGGACCAAAATATAGGCCAAGGGACACAAGATAGAACAGATGCAAAACTTCCAAAAGCAGGAAAGGTCCAAAATTGAGAACGGCCAAAATTTGAGTTTGCAAAATGTACAAGACTAGAGTGCTATATAATCCATAAATATAGTCTACATTTGCCTCCCTTTAATCTAGTAATGAAATTGTTGGTTTAAAGGAGAAGAAATGTGTACTTAGGTGTGTATAACACACCTTGCCTTTGCTCGAGTCCAACTTGAATGCTTTGTTGGTGACTGACCTGCAACCATTAGCATGTTACAGTAGATAATCAGTGCATATAATCTGAAATTAAAAGTATTGAAAAGATTGAATTTGAAAGAGCAAGGTTTAAGAGTACACCTATGTATCGATGTAACCGCCTTGTCTATTGGAAAGTTGATTTGAAAAGATATATCAATATAGATTAAAACAAATATATATAAACCTAGAAAGTATATATATCTAAGAAGATAGAGAGAAACAGAGATTAGAAGGCACATGCCCCCAACCTTGGAAAAAAGGTGAGTTGCCACCCAACAGTTGAGATTAGTTCAATCGTGCAACCCAATCATACTTATAACCTGGTAAGCATGAGTAAACAAGGTCAACTCATACTATCAAATTGGTAAGGTTGGATGATACAATCAAATCTAACTTGAAAACTTGGCAAGATTGAGTGATTCAATCACCTCAACGATACCATAAATGAACCAACTATTGTAGTAGATTGGCCCAATACAGTCCATTAAAGTCCATCTTAATGGGTGATGACAATCCCTAAGAGTGTTTTGAAATCTGAAATTGATTTAGGTTTTGCAATATTAGGCACACATTGCATAGCATATGCAGCTTAGATATGTCTCGTGTTGAAATTGTGTATAACAATGGTACCAATGTATAGAATTTTGCCACAACTGTGTGCTTTGACCAATTCGAAGACTGTGTAAGTGTGGAGAACATGCTTCCAAAACATGCCCCCACTATATATAGAGAAATTTGAAAACTAAAATAAGTGCCAATGTGGAGGACATGGTTCCAAAACATGCCCCCACTGCATCTGGGTGTGTCGAATACTGAATAAGTGTGGAGAACATGGTTCTAAAACATGCCCCCACCGAATCTGAAAACTGATATATAAGTGTCAATACAAAGGACATGTTTTCAAAACATGCCCTCACTAAGTCTGAAACTGTGAATGTGTGGAAGCCATGCTTATATGACATGCCCCCACTGAATCTAAAACTGTGAAATGTGTGGAAGCCATGCCTATATGACATGCCCCCATTGAATCTGAAAACTGTGCCAAATGTGGAAGACATGCCTCTATGACATGCCCCCACTGATATGCCCCCCTTTGAGGTGAGAGAAAAATAGAAACCGGTAGTTACCTCACCTCAAAAGAATAAGACAACTGAATAATTTGTTAATGTAACCATGTAGCATATAGAAGAACATGTTGAAGTAAATGTAGCATTGAAACGCATGGAACAATGTGATCACATAAAGGCCTAAGATGCATGATAAAGATCGTGGCAATGTCTAGATAGTAACAATACAAACTCAACAAGCAAATAAGCACACGCACAAGAGCACTCAAAAGCATGTCAACATACAAAGGTCTTAAAGGACCACAAACAAGAGGCATGTTCAAATGCCACACAATCGAAGGGACATGACTTAGTCAAATGTCCATAAAAGCAAGGATGACATATTCAAATGTCCAAGAAAGCATACATAGATACAAGAGCCGCAAACAAAGAAGCATATTCAAATGCTTGAACAAGCAAGAAAATAACAAGGCAAAACACTCAAGGAAGTGTATAAAAGAAAATATAAGCAACCAGCATAAACATATCACAATAGCCCATGGATCCAATGTGTTAGCAAAAAATGCAAGTGCATAGCATATCAAGTACCTTGTGAAATATATAATAATGGATAAAGGCATGTGTAAATACATATATAAGCTCAAAACATGATAATGTAAAGTGACCATAGAATGATATAATTGGAAGTATCATGATCATATAGGTGGATGCCCCCAATGTTCGTATGACATGAGTATAGGGAAGGCCCAACATCCGAAATAAGAACAAATCATAGATCTATTTATCCCTGTATCACACTCGCGTAGAAGTGTGACATACGTGTATGTAGAAGTAACTGATATACCATCCATCAACATGGAACTAACATTGAGATGCCCAGGAGCCAATAAAACATGTTTTATGCTAAAAATGTTTTTGGAGTTTCGAATTTTTTTTATTTTTTGATATTTTTAGAATATTTGAAAGGAAAGATCATCTTATGATCGCATCCAAAGAATGGTCATATGTATCTCCCCACTCGGAACCTAGTGTAAGGAATTTGTGGTACTGCCAAGAAGCATGAGACTATGTGGTCGCGAAGGGACAATAGGAATAGTAGGGGTTCGTGGTACCCATTTCACATCAGGTTCACCAAATGTTTAACCCTAAAAATTTTAAATTAGGGTTATCTTGGGTTAAACGGGATAGAGATAGCCTAGGTACAAGGATAATAAACTATCTCTATAAAAGGCCAATTAAATGCTAAATTCAGATATAACACTGAATTCATTAAACTGAGATAGGTTAAAAATGGTAAGTTCAACTATGCTACATATGGAAGTGACAAAGAAGTAATTTACTTGGTTTTGATGCTGATACAATTCTATATTTGGAACAAGGAAGAAGCAGACTAGAATAAGATTTTGGAACAGTCGTCATATTCTAGATTGGGTGCTTCTAAAGCCGCGGACACTAGCATCAGTCTTGGACGGTTGCGTCAACGCTGCTATCTGAACCTAACGCAAGTGTCCTGTATGGAATACCTATTAAAAAAATGTGACCACCTGGGTGCTTTTGGGTTTGTCTTCTTCGCTTTGGTGCATTTAAATCTGGTTGATGGACTATCACTCCTCACAAAATTGCAAAACCCTAATTCTTCATCTTCATAGTAACCTTGGAAAAAAATGGGTTAGTGGGCACACAATGTCAAGTTAACTCCAAAAACCCTTTTGTCAATGAGCGTTGCCTACATAGCCAATACTTCAAAGAAGGCCTCAAACTAATATAGTTCTCCCCTACATATTGGCTTGTGTGTGAATCATGCAATGTGGAAAGCAAGTACAACAATGCCCTAGCTTGTAACTTGGCAAATCGGGATCTTGTGTTGCTCCTTCAATACTTTAAACCTATGTATATGTTGTTCCTATGACTAATATGAAAATAGGAAAAAATAGAGAAGCTTTGCTTTATCAAGTGCTTGATTGAATGCTTTGATAAGTTTCCTTAGGTCTTATCTAGGTGTATGCTAAGTGAGGAATGAATGAGGGTTAATCTTGTATTTATATCAATCCCTTCAGAGAAATAACTCGCATTAAAGCACTTAGATCGACCATTAGAATGCATTTCATTTGCAAATTGGATGACTACAAGACACTAAACACTTGCTTCGGAGAACACCTACATCAACGTAGGGGTCTGGCCAGGACGCTAGTGTCCAGAGAACATGAAAGTAGGTATAAACTCAGAACTTGCAGAGGTGGAAGATAAGCAGGTTTTAAGCATTCTGGACAAAATAGAAGGTTTGGGTCATCAACATAAGATTGGTTGGACCAAGAGATAGGCCAAGGGGCACAAAGTAGAACAAATGCAAGACTTTCAAAAGCGGGAAAGGTCCAGAACTGAGAGGAACAACCAAGGTCTGAGTTTGCCAAGTGTACAAGAGTGAGGTGCTATATAATCCATAAATATCATCTACACCTTGCTAATAATTATTCATTTAACACTTTATATGGTACCCACTATATTTCACTATTCATATGCATGAAAAAATTATTGTTTAATTGTGACAGTGTATAGCTCTAACATTAAAAAACCCTGTGCAGAAATAAAAGAAGGAACTATTACCAAGATTTGCAATATTTTTGAAAAAAAATAGTCCAAAGAAGTTGGGGTTTTTCCTAACCGGGTGTTTTTTCCAACTGAGGAAACCATGAAGACGGACGACAAAGCCAAAGGGGGCCAGAGTAAAAAAACCCATTCTGTATTTCAGCCATTTGATTTGGACTCTGTAATTTATTGCTCAAAGCACATTCCAGGGAGAAGCCTTCAACAAATATACAGTAGCATAAAAGTCAAGGTTTGCAGCCACAATCATGCACTAGCTTCCCTTGCAGTTGTGTGTGCAACTTCTAGAGTTGTTGCAACTTTTTTGGTAGCACAACTTACTTCACATGTTCAAACGCCCACCAGCATAAGAAAATAAAAAACAGAAAATCAGCGAAGAGCAGAGGGTAAAATCAAGCAAGAAAAGTTTCAACCTAAGCCAAAAACCATCACTTAGGAGAGGTTGTCTGCTATAGAGTCAAGGACTGGGTGCATGAACAAGCCTTATGAACATAAGTTGAAGGAGGTGTGCCAAAGTAGAGAAAATGCTACAAATGTTTATTTGTCTACACACAAATTCGCTCAACCTACCAAATCCACATGGTATCTGGTTACAACAACCACCCGCCAATAATTCATAAGATATATGGGCAAAGAAGTGTCGATTACCTACTGGCCTAAAGATAAGAAGATGAGGTCGTTCAAATATGGTCCATTCAAAACTATACAACAGACAGTGAACAATGCCTTTAAATTGGACTTGTCTAGCTATAAGGGCATATATTTATTAGTGAATGTAGAATTTAAAGTTGTTCTAGTTGTTGTATCTAGACATGTGGATTGCCCACAGACTGTATCTGATCGGCATAGTTACCAAATCTAGTCAGATCTGCACAAAATCTGGTTGGATACAAATCAGCATAGTTTCTTTTAAATATATTTTTTATTTTTAAATTTCTGCATAAAATGGTACCAGCAACTTTATATCGTGTATAATGTTAAATATATTAACATTTTATATTACGTTATTAATGTTGTTCATTGTGTTTGTCAACTTTGCATGTTTATAAAATTATGCTCATATATGTGTGTGTGTGTATTCCGGACCGGATTTTTCCTTACTTTTTCAAGAATTTCAGATTTAAAAAAAAAAATTGCCCTCCTGAATGGATCCAAATTCCTCGACTTGGGGACTATGTTGATCAAGATCATCTTCTTATCTTCGCCCTTGAATCATTCATTTCCCACATGTAGCTACAACAAGTCATTAGTATTGAACTGATGTACTAATCAATGTGGATCATGGCGATCTTTGTACTTCGTCTGAACATGCTTTACACAATCCCTCACTTAGGCATGTACTTTCTGTAATCACTCTGGGAACTTTGTGGCCTTCTATACTTCACTCTCATGCACCACAATCTAACCTCTATCTCCAAGCACCAAATACACCAATGTCTAGCATGTGAATATTCATTTACTCAAATTCACCTAAACTGACTGTAGTGAAGAATTTACAACACCTCATACAAATCATTTAGGTGCTCTTCCTAGAACTCACTAAGTGGATATTCTCTCCTATTGCACAACTGGATCATAGTGGATATTCAGAAGCTAGTGCATGTACGTTGACTGGATTGGGATCAACAAGCCTATAAGGGATTTCATCCTTCTGCACATCCTATATGGTGGAATCTCCCTCCACATGTGCCTTTATGTTGCATGTGGCAAGGTCGATGAGCCTATACAAGCCACCCTTCTCAATACCTAGGGCAACCATTCTATCATTCTTGATATCAAACACAATACAGTGTTTCCTAGAGAAATGTACAACAATGTTGCCGTTTTTCGTTAATTAACTAACAAATAAGAGATTTTTATTCATGCTAGGAACATAAATAACATTCCTTTGATTTTTCTAACATTATTCAATACTATGCCAATATCTCCTATCCCCTCATTGCATATGGCTGACCATCAATGACAAAAACTAAATCAAAAAAGTTTGTACTTGCAATGAATTTGACATACCAATTCTTACAACATGTGAAATGTTGAGATGTGCCAAAATCAATGAACCAGCTATTGCTAGTACTAATGTTCGAGTATAATGCCATAAGGGCATAATCTTCCTCAGAATTCCAACCTTCATCAACTGCTGCCACATTTGTTGCTTGTTTGTTTTATTGGGAAAGTGCATATTGTCGCTTTTGGCAATCTTTTTTGAAATGTCCAACCTTATAACAGTAGAAAAACTCTACCTGATATTTAGAAGATGAATCAATAGGGATATGTTTCCACTTCCCTTTTGACTGAGTAGCTAATACACTCTCTATTTGTCCAACATTGAACTCATTTTGAGTCTGTTTGCATTCTTTTTACACCAAATAAGAACTAACATGATCAAACGTCAAGGTGTTACTTTCTGCCATCAAATATAAAGCCTCCACGAAAGATTCATATGGGGGCATCAGGTTGTTCAAAACAAGAGCCATCATGTCATCATCGTCAACCTTTTTGTTAATGGCTCCTAACTGGTTTGAAGATCTTTCATCCAAAGATGTTTTCACAGATACTCATCCTCTAACACCTTGTGGAAAAAAGCAAATTCTTCGGGGACGGAACCCAATTTTTCTCTTAAGTTCGGTATTTATTTTTCAAACTAGTCCACAACACACTTGCCTCGATGGCATTCCAAACCTCAAGAATCATGTCATCCAACATGGATAGCTTCAACAACAAGGCCTCATTATGACATTTGTCATAATCAACAAAGTTTGTAACAAGGCTTGCTCTAGTGCCGAAAATGATTGTCACAATCACAATATTCCACAACTGTCAAAATCTTATGACTCCAAACATTATAGTTTTGACTAGTTAACTTATACACTTCCAGCAGAAGCAAATTTTGTATGTTGGCCATTTTATACACAATGTTTGATTGTGAACAGAAAAATTATAGTACAAGGCTGACCCATAAATCAATGCAACTATAGTTTTTGACCCAAAAATTAATTCAACAGGAAAACTACACTAGTATGATTGACCCAAAAATCAATGCAATAGAAAAAGTGCAGTTTTTTTACCCAAAGATCAATGCAAATAGGAATACACAATTTATATTCTAAATTTGCCTATAATAAACTACTGACAATTTGAAAGTACAAAATCATACTTACAATCTAGCTCATGTACCTTTAAGGGTGTTGCACAAAACTAGTCTCAAGCTAGGTTTTTTTTGTAGATTTCGTGCCCTAACGGCACAACAATGCCTAATACCTTCAATCACATCAAAATTGTGTGACCCTAGAGGGCATTATGGTCTGCAACAGTGAAATCGTGACCAAGTTTGGCATGTGCCCTAACTACAACTATAAATCCGCCATACTAGTTATCTTTTGCGCGATTTTCACATGATTTTGAATGGGATTTGCTTTTTCCTACAATCTATTGCTCACATTTCTGAGTTTGCATGGGATATGCTTCTTCCTGCAGTCTGTTGCTCGCGTTTCTGAATTTTCGTTGTCAATTTATTTTGTTCCAACATTTTGCTTCTATCGTGGCAACATTTTGTTGTTAGCAATTGTGTCTGTTCTCATTTCCCCCATGATCTTTGCATCGTTCTGGAGTTTCCTCTCCTGGTTCGCGATTTTCCCTAGCACTTTGTCTCCTTGAACAAACATGAAATATCCCCAAATAGGGATAATAGAAAAATAACAATATTTCCAAAACTAGGGCATAGAAAAATCTAAAACTCAATTTGTATATAAGAATTTCAACAACAAACTCAGATTAATGATCTGATTTTTCTACTAAAAGAAATAAATTTCTTTTATATTATTGAACTTAGGAAAAGTACAAGAAATCCTTTTATTTTTGCCTAGAAAGTTCAGATATGCATTACAATGATTTTTCTTTTATTTTTATGAGATAAAATTGAAATTAGTATGCAGATTTAACATAAAATACCTCAGACCTTGATCAAACCCTGGCTGTCTTCAAATATGGCATCAACTCCCAAAATAAATCAGCGCTAGGTTTGATTTTTTGTTGCCGTCCTCAAGAATGCTTAGAAATATGAAATACCATGCTGAAATTACTCCAAATATGAACCTTCAACTCTGAATTTCATCTCCAATTTGGCCTCCAAACCTGATAAACAATTGCAGCCCAGAAAAGATGATGTGCTACGGTTTCACAAACCAAAGCTCTTCCATCGAAACACACCCTTCTGACTAGGGGGAGCCCGTATATCTCTCCAAAACCAGAGATACTCAAGGGTTTCTGACCTTAAGCCAAGTTGCAGCAGCAATAAACAGAAAACTCACAACATAACCAGCTCTAAAAGACCCCTAGAGAGTTATATAACAACTCCCAAAGATGAATTAATCTCAGCCTTTGAATCACCACCTCTTAATCCAAAGCTCCACATTAAAAACCTAAAAATTGAACCAATAGGTTCCTAGAAAATCCACGCCCCCTTTGCCTTTTTATCACATGCTTTTTAAAAGTCACTTAAAGTACATAAAAAGAGGGCAACTTAAGCCTTTTGGATAGGAGTCACTTAAGTTGCCTAAAAAGACGTGCCCTCAACTTAAAATAACTTTAAGTTCACTTATAATAACTTAAGTTCACTTAAGTTGCATAAAAAGACGTGCACACAACTTCATAATAGAATTGAAAACAAGCCAAAGACTCCAATATTTGCCCAATGATGCTCTAAGTCCTCTTCCTCTTGGGTAATCCAAGGAAAGGACAGCCAATGTGTTGTTAATCCTCATGATTTGAGTTGGGGGCATTACAGTCCTCCCCACCCAAAGAATGCTTGTCCTCAAGCATTTGTAGATTAAGATGCTTAAGAATCTCCACTCCTACACATGTTGCATCCTCTAAAAGCAAGTTTTCCATTTGATGAGATATTCAGAGATTACCTTATTCCTCAACTTTTTCTCTCTCACTTGCAAAATTGTTTTTGGAATGAGTATCAATTTACCTTCTTCATCCATGGGAGGCAATTCTGTAGAAGAAGCCACATGCTGTCCAAGAGCCTTCCTGAGACATGACACATGGAATACATTGTAAAATTTGTTTGTAATTGGTAACTCTAACTCATATGCTACTTCACCAATTCTTTTGATCACCTTGAAAGGCCCATAATACTTTGGTTTAAGCGTTTCCGTTCCACTTACTTTCAATGAGGATTGTCTATAAGGTTGAAGACGCAAGAATACCATGTCTCCCACCTCAAAAGACCTCTCAACTCTATGGCAATCAACATATTTCTTCTATTGTTCCTGTGCAATCTGAATATTATCCTTAAGTGCCTTAAGGATATCTTGGTTCTCTTTTGCCCACTCAAGAGCTTTTGGAGCTCTAGAATCAGAAAAAACCAAATCCACAAATGTAGAAGCTTCATAACCATACAAAGCTTTGAAAGGTGTCATACCTATGCTCATATGATATGTAGTGTTGTAACAGAATTCTGCCAAATGTAACCACTTTGGCCATGCTCTTTGATATCCCGAGACATGGTTCCTCAAGTAACCTTCAAGCCATTTGTTTACAATTTTTGTTTGACCATTCATTTGAAGATGATAACTAGTGCTATGATCGAGTTTTGTGCCAGCTAGCTTCATCAACTCTTACCAAAAAGTTCTGATGAATATGCGGTCTCTATCACTTACAATTCTTTTTGGCACATCATGAAGTCTGAATACTTGATCAAAAAACAAAGCAGCAACTTGTGGTGCTTTAAACTCAAAAAGGCATTGGCATGAAATGAGCATATTTAGTGAGTCTATCCACCACAACAAAAATACAGTCCTTACCATTGAGCTTAGGCAACCCAGTAATAAAATCCATCGATATTTGGTATCACTTTTGATTGGGAATAGGAAGTGGTTGTAACAGCCATGTTGGGAAAGAAACTTTAGCTTTGTTTCTTTGGTACTCTGTGCATTCCCTCACATGTTTGAGAACATCATCTTTCATACCTTTCCACGAGAATCTTTCACAAATGTACTTGTATGTCTTCAAATAACCTGGATGACCAGCAAGCTAATCGTTATGGACAGCAACAAGAATCTTATGTTTGAGCTTACTTTCTGGTACTAAATAGATTATATCCTTATAATAGATGACGCCATTCAACACTTTATACCTTTCATCATCGATTTTATCATCTAGAATATCACAAGCATGCTGATTTTTTTAATACTCTACTAGTATGAGATCCTTCCAAGAAGCTGAAATTTCAGAAAGTGAGCAAAATGAAGGGATTCTAGATAATGCATCAGCAACAACATTATTTTTTCCCTTGACAAATTCAATGTCAAAATCATACCCTTGAAGCTTACTTACCCAACGTTGTTGTCTCTCATTTAATCCTTTTTGCTCCATGAAATACTTGAGGCTCTTGTGATTGTTCCTCACTGTAAACTTGCTGCCCACAAGATATTGACGAAACTTTTCAAGTGCATGCATGATTGCCAACATTTCCTTGTCATATGTAGAAAACCTCATTTCAACCTCATTCAATTTTCGGCTCTCATAAGCAATTGGATGCTTATCTTGCATCAAAACAGCCCCAATACCAATACTAGATGCATCACATTCAAGCACAAAAGGTTTAGAGAAATCCAGTAAAGCCAAAACAAGACAAGTACTCATTACCTTCTTAAGATGATCCATGATTCTTTAAGTCTCAACCGTCCAAACAAAGGCATCCTTCTTGGTCAAATCTGTCAAAGGAGTGGTTAATGAAGAAAATCCCTTCACAAATCATCTATGGTATGTGCATAGACCAATGAAGCCCCTCAATTGGGACACGTTCTTTGGTGGTGGCCAATCAAGTATACCCTGAATCTTCTCTCTATGTGTTTTCACTCCACCTTCCCTAATGGCATATCCCAAATATAATAGCTCAGTCATACCAAACTCACACTTAGAGGCTTTCGCAAAAAGGGAGTTAGCCGCTAAGATACTTAACACCTCATCAAGATGTCGAATATGCTCCTCCCTGTATACTAAGATGTCATCAAAGAAAACCAACATAAATTTCCACAACTGCTTGTTGAATACATGGTTCATGCAAGACTGAAAAGTAGTTGGAGCATTTGATAACCCAAAAGGCATCACCAAATACTCGAAATGTCCATAGTGGCACTTGAAAGTTGTTTTGTGCACATCTTGCTCCCGAACCCGAATCTGATGGTATCCTGAACGAAGATCTATTTTGGAGAAATAGATCACTCCATGTAGCTCATCCAACAACTTATCAATACACGCAATAGGATACTTGTTCTTAATGGTTTTCTTATTTAGTGCACGATAATCAATGCACATCCTCATAGTACCATCCTTCTTCACCAAGACGACAGAAGAAGCGAAGGGACTAGAACTAGGTCGTATATGTCCTACATCCAACAACTCCTGAATAGTCTTCTCAATCTCATCCTTAAATCATCTAGGATGATGGTAGGGATCCGTAACAACTGGCTTGCTATCCATAAGCTCGATAACATGCTCAAAACCACGATATGGAGATAGATCATGTGGTAGATCTTAAAACACCACACTATGCTTGTCCAACAAGCCCTGTATGTCAATATGATTTCCATGTCCTGTATCGGTAGACTTATCTGAAATGAAACACTGTACTGCCCACTCAACCTCTGAATGCTGACAAATTCTCTCCATCCTCTTAGTTGCAATGATTCTAGGAGCATCTAAAGATAAGCCCCAAAATACCACCTTCCGACCATCTACTGTGAAACTCAACTGCATAGTCTTAAAGTCCGTGACATAAGGACTTATAAAATGCAACCACTGAACGCCCAACACAACATTGGTATCCTCAATGTCAACCACATAAAAGTCATCAGTAAGGGTGTAATTACCTAAGGTCATACTCAACTGTGGGACACGATTAACACAACGCAACATTGTGCCACTCGATGTCTGCACTCGAAAACCATCATGCTCCTCAACTTGCAAGCCCCGCTTCTTCACATAGGACGAATCAATGAAGTTGTGGGTAGCCCCACTATCAATCAGCACAACTCGCTATCCCTGCATGACGCCCTTTACTCTGACGGCGTTAAAATGAGGAGTGGTAGTGAGGGTTGCAATCGCACCATCCATTTGGGCCAAATCATCCTAGTGCTTATCTGTGTCTATCTCCCCCTCCATCTGCTCATGCTGCTCATCAAGAACTTGTCTCTTCCAACTCCTCATCACTAGGTTCCTCAAAGACCTCAATCCAATGGGCCTTGCCCCCACTTTTACACTTATGTCCCAGTGTCCAAGGCCAATGACAATCAAAGCAAAGCCTCTTTCATCTCATCTCATCTCTCGAATCATGAGATGCACCACCAACTGGCTTAGACATCTCACCCGTTGATCTAGTATATTTTGGGTTCTTGTCCTTCCTTTGCGGCAAACTCTGCAATAAGGGTCTCTGCAGAAACTTGCTGGAAACCTAGCCTATGGTGTAGATAGCTCCATATTCCTTGCACGTCTAATAGCATCCTGCAAGGTTGGCGCATCAAAAGCTTTGACCCAACCCCTGAGAGGTTCTGACAAACCCTCTATGAACCACGAAATCAACCTCTTCTTGGACACATCGGAAACCATTACTGTCAACTGCTGAAATTCTGAAATGTATGCATCAAGTGTCCCAACCTATCTCAATTGAGCCAATTCTCTAGAGTGTGCCTCTGAATCCTTGCGGTCAAACCGCTTTATCAATGTAGTGCAAAAATAATCATAAGAAACTATCACACCATGACCCTGTGTCACGAAAACGTGATACCACCATTCATGTGCAGCTCCTTCAAGGTGAAGGGTAGCAAATTTGATGGCCTCAGTCTCCATCTGATTCAAAGCAGGGTAAGTATCCAATTTCTGAATCCAAGCTCTAGTTGTACACTTGGATGATCCATCAAAACTAGGTACGGATAGACATCCCAACCTCTTCTACAACCCATAATTTTGCTTTCTTTGATTCCATTGTTTTTGCTTTGGCTTTGTGCATTTGGTGACCTCCAAGAAATCTCTAAAAGAGATAGATGACTGAAAATCTTCCCCCAAACCTTGATACTTAGCCAAAATCTCACCATCCTCATTGTCCTCCATGGGTTTGCCTTGTGTAGACTCATCCTCTTGTATAAAGGTAGGCATGAAAGGTCTGGATTGTGATGAACCCGTAGATTTGCTGGTAGAATGTTCATTGTTTACTGTAGCTTTGCTACTTTCATCTCTCTCCATATGCACCAGATTTCTTCCATTCGTTGTGTTATGAGCCATCTGACTCAAATAAAGATTGGTATTTTGTAGTTGTCTTAGCATTTCTGCGAACATTTGTTTTACCTCCACTTCACTTGATGGTGGTTGTTCGTTGTCAGCCATTATTTCCTTCTATTTTTCCAGGTTATGACCACCTTTTCCATGCATATAACCAACCCAAACAAGCTGCCAAGTTTTGCAGCTCTGATACCACTAAAATATTCCCAAATAGGGATAAGAGATAAGATAAGATAAGATAAGTATATTAATGTCCAACAAATGACCACAAAAGTAGGTCAATGGGACTGTACAATACAAAGCCAAAAGATCCAACAGGAAGACCCAAAAGGGCCATCCGAAGACAACAAAAGAAGAGAGAAGAAGCATGGGCCAAAAGGGCCAAGAGAGTATAGGAGAGGTCAAGGTTGCCGAAGGGGAGGGAGGCGAAGCCTCATACCCAACACCATCACCTAGCATCCAAGGCCGACTGAAAGTAACTGGCGATATGCCGGTGCCCGGTAGCTGAAACTGTGAGAGGTCTGGAATGTCGGTGTCCGGGAGAAAGATGAACCCTCTGCATCCTCCTAGAAGACTACATTCTATGGGGGGCCTAGTCGAGTGCGATCCTGGATGCCTCTAGTGTAGGAGGTAGTGTCTCGGGTCCTGACAGATCTGATCTAGGGGTCAGTACTAATATCAAGATGCCGCTTGGTGCCTCTCTCAGGAGGGAGCACCATAAAGGAGGTGATATGTCTAGTAGTCGTCTGTTTGGAAGAAGGGTGAAGGGTCTCGTCTCGGAGCTTAAGAGCCTCCTGCAGATAGAGAGCAAGGCATCTCTGATCATAATATCTGAAGAAAGCCACAAAAATCAGTCATTCTCAGAACAACGAATGGAATCTCCCTTTGATCTCATAGTAGATGGGGCACCGAAAAATGAAGTGTTCTTCAGTTTCAACTTCCTGGAGAGAACAAAGCTGGCAAATCCTCTCAAAGCGGTCCAATTGGTGATCATACTCCACACGAAGTCTATGTGATCCAACTCTAAACTGACCTAAAAATAACAATATTTCCAAAACTAGGGCACAAAAAAATCTAAAACTTAATTTGCATATAAGAATTTCAACAACAAACTTAGATTTACAATCAAATTAATGATCTGGTTTTTCTACTTAAAGAAATAAATATCTTTTATATTATTAAACTTAGGAAAAGTACAGGAAATCCTTTTATTTCTACCCAGAAAATTCAAATATGCATTACAATGATTTTTCTTCTATTTTTCTGAGATAAAACTGAAATTAGTATGTAGATTTAACATAAAATACCTCAGACCTTGATCAAACCCTAGCCGTCTTCAAATATGGGGTCAACTCCCAAAAAAATCAACGCTAGGTCTGATTTTTTTGTTGTCGTCCTCAAGAATGCTCAGAAATAAGAAATACCGTGCTGAAGTTACTCCAAATCTGAACCTTCAACTCTGAATTTTATCTCCAATTTGGCCTCCAAACCTGATAAACAATTGCAGCCCAAAAAAGATGATGTGTTAGGGTTTCACAAACCAAAGCTCTTCCACCAAAATACACATTTCTGACTAAGAGAGCCCATATGTCTCTCTAAAACTAGGGATACTCAAGGGTTTTGGACCTTAAGCCAAGTTGCAACAGCAATAAACAGAGAACTCGCAACATAACCAGCTCTAAAAGACCCCTAGAGAGTTATATAATAACTCCCAAAGAGATGAATTAAACTCAGCCCTTGAATCAGTAATCCAAAGCTCCACATTAAAAACCTAAAAATTGAACAAATAAGCTCCTAGAAAACCCATGCCCCCTTTGCTTTTTTATCACATGCTTTTTAAAAATCACTTAAAGTATATAAAAAAGGAACAATTTAAGCCTTTTGGCTAGGATTCACTTAAGTTGCCTAAAAAGACGTGCCCTCAACTTAAAATAACTTAAGTTCACTTATAATAACTTAAGTTCACTTAAGTTGCATAAAAAGACGTGCACACAACTTAAGAATAGAATTGAGAAGAAGCCAAAGACTCCAATACTTACTCAATGATGCTCTAAGTCCTCTTCCTCTTGGGTAATCCAAGGAAAGGACAGCCAATGTGCTGCTAATCCTCATGATTTGAGTTGGGGACATTACAAAACAAATCGCATTTGTCTCTTCTAAAAATTGTGATTATGATGTCGTTCTTCTTTGGTGTTGCAATGTTCTACCTGATATGGCATTCTTCTCTAGCGCGTCTCTGCGTGTCTTTTGAGAAATCCTCACGACTCCCTACGCAAATCATGAAATGACTCTTAAGTCAAGTTCGAACCTCTTCTTCTTCTCTACAGGTCGTACTCAAATAGGGTTTCCTCGAACTCTACACATAATTGTTCGTACCCTCTCTTAGGGCTTCCTTGAACAGTGGCTCTGATAGCAATGTTAGCAAATGAATGTTGAAAGAATGAAGAGAAATGGAAGGCATACGGCATACTTATACACTTGTCTATCCATCTCTCTTATTAAGCAGAAAGGAGTTACAATGGTTGGGAAGGTTAACAACCACCCATTAGTTAATGCTTAACTAACAACTAGTTAATAACTTTAACATGATGTGCTTACCAAAACACGTGGACCTAATAAGTTCATCAGATTTTACTTTGTGTTGTTTCCAATTTGGAAATTAAGGGGGGATGTTGATAATAATGACCAGAATCTATGTTCTCCCATTATATTTTGGTTTCTTGTAAATTATAGAAAGTCCTTGTCTTTTATAAGTCAGTTACAATAAGGAAGACAGATCAGACTTTCATATTTTTGTTGGAGCTGTAGCACCAATAGTCGTTTGTGTTTTTGAGGGAATCTGTGTACCAAAAGACATTAATAACTTTTTTAATTGAAGTTAATGAGAATAAGGGGATCATCTCATGATTTCCCATCTCTCAATAATTATCCAAGTTTCCTTTCTGCTTCTTTTAGTTTCAGGCAAGAAAAAGAAAGGTCAGTGTGTTCTAATATACACAAGAACTCAAGCATAAATGGCGAGACACGTGATGTAAATAAATTCTATTACTGCAATATGATACAACATTCATGATAAATAATTGAGCTCCAAAAAAAAATTAAATGCATTTTTTGAGTAGTCTGGAATCTAGATAAAAAATATCAATTATAATTTGGAAGAGAGATAACAGATCATTTTTAAATTTGAAGTCCATAAGTGGAATAAAGGGTCAAAAGGATACGAAGAAAGTACAATGCTCAAAGTAGAAAACAAGAACACCTAGTGCATCTACAAAAGCATACAAAGAAATCAAACAATGTTATGAAGCAATAGAAACCTAGGCAACATAGAAAGAGTAGAATCTACAAGAGGCATCAAGAAAGATGCTCGAGGACACCAACAGCCATAAATAAAATGGTCAAATATGAACACTAACATGGTTAACAACATACAAACAAAAGAATTCTCAAAAAATATTTTTGTTTCAAACAATAACCGACATTGCATGGTACATAAAAGTATAATGCAGCTTTTGCATAAAGACAAAAAAGGAGGGGGGAAGGAAGGGAGCGGGGGGCATGGGGGATGATAAATAGAGCACTTGAACCAAATAAAAAATAGTAAATAATGCAATTCTTTGATGAAAAAGGGACTGTATATAATTTTACAAGATGTGTGGGAAAGAACCTTGCAAAATAAAGGATAACAAAATACAAAACAATGCAACTCAAAACACATGCTTGGCTCTTGGTAAACCCAAATCCAAATAATCAAAGTATCATACCTCATGTTCAAAACATTTTATGATTGTTTGAACGTAGGAAAAGAATGAGGTTGCCTAGTTTACAATGGAACCTGCTTCTACAAACCTGAAACTAAGGTGAAAAACAGGAAGAAAATATGAAATAAAACGAACACATTTCACTGAAGAAAAGAATGTAGAGCTATTTAAAAAAAAAATGAAACTTAAAGTACTAGATTAGCAATGATAGCATAGAGACGTTAAAATTAAATAAAAATGTTGCGGCATGACAGGAACACTTGTGAAAATGTTAACTAACCAATGCTTCCACCAAGACTCGCTTTCCTCGAACTCGTCCTTTTTGACTTAAAGAAATTCCTACATTCCCAATGCTTTGATGATTGTAAAAGGAGTGGCAAATTGATCGTAAAGTTGTACCTTTGTTACAGTATTTCTCCCTTGCACCTATGTCAGAAAGGAGAAACATTAAACTCAATTCTATTTAAGGAAGAAAAAGGTAGAATTCTAGTTTCATTTAAGTATCTAACATTTTCAATTATAGAGAGTCCAATGGGTGTGACTTTGTGGCAGAGGCTAAGTTTTGCCACAATGAAGACCCAAATTCAAATCACCATGGGAGATGTTGGACACAAGTTCACACAGCCTGTGATAATGTGGGTCCCAAAGCATGTGGGCAGACTGTAAAAACCCATGCTCGGGGACTGGACCCCCATTTGTGTCCTAATGTTGTGGGATCTGTGGAAAAACCCTTGTTGATCAAACAAAAAAAATCAATAGTAGAGAAATGAAAGTTCAATTAGGATGTGGACTGAAGCAAACAGTTAAAGAGGGAACATTTTGTTATGAAAAGTACAACACCCAACATTGAAAATTTGAACTTTGACGAGTCATGAAACTGTAATAGAGCACCAACTCCAGATAGAATCATTTATGAGACACATAATGGAAATAACCATGGAAAATTGATGTAGTATTTTATATATAGCTACAATATGGTTGGCAATTGTTTCAATTTTTAAAAAAACATATATATACATACATACACTCGCACACAAATATTATAGAGAACATAATAATAAGTTATTCTTAGTCCTTGCAAATATTGACTGATATAGTTGATCTAGACATATTTTGTATTAAAATTGGTTAATGTTGTAAAAAAAATGATTAAAAAACTTAATCCTGTACAGACTGGTAAGACATTGTTTATTTTGTGAAAAATAGCTCATAAAGTTCTTCCAAGATAAATCAAAAGACATATTACACTAGTACAAGTGCATCAACTAGTCTCTGTATATATACATATATGAGAGCTGATGCTCACAGTGTAGATAAGACCATTTCTTGCTCAAGAGAGAATATCTTATAGTCCCATAATCCTAGTCATGGTCAGATAAACATCATTGTTTCAAAAGTCTATCGATGATCATTTTTTTAGTTAACATAAGTTATTCCCATTAAGTTCTAGCCAGCATCCATATCCACAAAAATGTATTGAGTAATTCTTGGTTATCACTCAATCAAAATGATCTAAACCAAATAGAGTGAATGTGGAACATAAAAAGGTTGTTAAGGATGGAAACTACAACTAAAAAGGAAATGTAAAGATACTCAAACCCCCAAAGGCAAGGAGATATCACAACCTTCCAAGGTTGTAATCATATCTAAATGTACCTAAATTCTTCTATTCCACTAAAAAAATAAACTTCTTCATGTAGGGTAATTTTGCCGAAAGTCTATGCATTTATAATAAAGCAAATAAAGGATTCCTTACATGAGGAACTGCTAAATTTTAACTATCTACCCAAAACTAAACCGGAAGCATGAAGGCATGGAGACTAAAACTGTCTGAGTTGCTGCCATTTATCAAAAATACAATTGATACATACAAAAAATAGAGGTAACAAATTATCTTATATGAAACTATACATGCCCAACCAATTAGTTTCACAATTATCTTCTAATTAAGGGTCCCTTTGAAAAGAAAAACTGAAGAATTTGAATAGGCAGCACTTAGTTTCACACCACAAGCATATGATGAATCCTCCAATCAACTATTGTACCATTTCGAGCAACATAGTTATAGAAGTCAATTATCATCAAGAAATATTTGAGATATCTTCTATGAAGGTCCACATGGCCACCTAAACACCACCAAACTACTGATTCTTCCATTGAAAAACTTCACCATGAGTACCATTGCAAATTCCTATCTATTGTCTTCATCACAGAGCATTTGTCCACAAACTGAAGATTTTGTGTAGTTGCTCTCACAAGCACCACATCTTTATTTTAATCTTGTGGCTTATCTGCAACATTATTGTCTTCAATGAATTGTGAGTGAATTGGGAACCTCTCATACTATCCACCTTCATTATGTCCCACAAGTGAAACTCTATGAGACGAAAGGTTGTCAAAGAGTATAGCATTAGAAATGGCCTACTGAGTGGTTAAAGTTGGCTGCCATAACTGCCCAGAGGGAGATTTGTTGTGGGGTAGGTGAACCACAAAATTATACCCAATCTGCCCACAAAAAAAGCTTATATTTTATGAATGTTGCCAGCAGCATGTATAAAAAGAAATGCTTGGATATAAAGAAGTGGTGCATTTAGATGACCAACCATAGACTGTTGACCATGACTAGAGCTAGGACACCTTACCAAGAAGTCCATCATGTAAAAAATACACAGAAGCATTAATTTGCTTTACTGATTGATTAAGTCCAAATCTATGCAAGAAAACAGCTACATAAACTGTTGATATTGGATACCACACGCTGCTATGTAAATCATAACATAATCAAGAGTAAAACTCAGACAATTTTAGGGTTGTCCCCCTCAGTATTATCCAAAAGAGAGATCAATTATTGCCATTTTTGTTTGTAAAATCTGGAGCAGCTTCTTGAGATGAATGTATAAACTCAGTAAGTCACGAAAACGCACACAGTTTGTAACAGATAGCCTCCCGCTAACTACATACACATATGGCAAAGAGCATCAGGAAGAACAAGTTTATGTAATCGTATGATTAACATGCAATGCAATCCTACTCGAGCACTAAGGGTACGGAATCATAGATGCAAAAATAATGCTGTTGAACCCTCAGGGTGAGAACTAGAGTGTGTTCAATGCCAAACCTATTGTGGCAATCCATGAGAAGCACCATTTTAAGTATATTGTCAGCATCCCGTCTGAGTCAAGTTATACTTGAAATTCTAACTTGACTCTGGCAAAAAACAAGTGAACTTGGAATTGAATTTACTAAAATGCAAATCTGACCAGATTTGGACAAAGTTTGACAAATCACAAAGTCTGTGCCTTTCGTGTCTTTTGGCAGGACCAGAAATGGGGAAAAGAAAAAAGTATTTTTTTAGGGCATTTAACCTTAAGCATTGCAATTTAATTGAATATGAACCCTTTTTTTGGTGTTTGAGAGGAGAAAAAACAAATTTATTGCTGCAAGTGGCTGTTGTTTACTAAGGATTTCTCAGCTAAGTGTGCACAACAGTTAGTAGACAGTTTGGCAAGGTTATTTAAGTGATTCAGTGGATATTTTGTGAATGAATTTAAATGTAGGAGTCAGCAATTTATAGTAATTTTGTGGTGTTGCAAGTTTTGTCCCAAATCTGAGATTGGAGCTACAAATCAGCTGCATGCTGCATTCTTTTGGAAGAAATCAGCGATAAGTGTCAGATTTTGCATTTTGTGTACCGATGATTCATAGGAATCAGCACATTTTGCACTTAATTAATTTTTATGTACCCTGATTTGCATGACATCTTTTTTTTTGTTTAATTTTCAATATTTTATGTTCTTTTTTGAAACCAAGTTAAACCCCAAATCAAAACTGAAGTATGAGATTGAGTCCCAAATTAACTCTGCAAAATGAAAACAGGGTCTGAATCTGGTAACATTGCCAATGCACTTCAAACATCCATCCTACCCATGATATAAATATCATTTATGATTAAGGAGGACCTTAAATCAAATCGCATTGAAGGGACTCTTTACAAGGTGAACCATATTGACTGCTCTCCAAGGGAATCCTTGCTCAGTCTCCTTTATGATCCTAAGAATCTGCTTGGTCTGCGCATTAATGTCATTCCCAATCATAATCTGTGACTTAACTATATGAACCTCCGTATCCACGTTCTTCATGGCTGCATTTCATGAAACACAGTCCTGACAACTTGGAATGTGTCCTTAAGGATGTCTCCGCTCACCTAAAATGGACTCACTTGCCATTTGTTCTCATCAATTTCAGATTGAGTCAGAACACCACCTTCTGCAAGAAGAGCATGCTTGCAGACTTTGCCTCCTAGAGCTGGAATCTGATGATCGTTTCATTTGTTGATTCCCTATCTAATATAAGATTCGTGGGAAATACCATTGCCTGTTTAAAGACTCTCATTGTTCATTGAATACTTCCATTCAAAATGAGGATCAAAGATTCTTGCTTTGTTTATCCGTGAGATATTCCTACTTAAACATAAAACACTCAGCTCAAGATCATCTCACACTCCTAGCTCCAGACTTATCATCTCGTACTTTCATGTCATTGGTGGCCAAAGCCGCAAGAGACCTAGTAACCAAATGGCACGTATCTGTCAGACAGAATACATCTCAACAGTTTACAGGTACGAAATCAGTAAGGTATCAGTCATCTCAGCTGCACTGAAGTGTCTGGAGAGTGACTACTTGACATTACACTTGTTACTCTATGCTTTTATTTCTTTAGAGTTTTCCCCTACATATTCTTTACTTTGATGGAGATGCACCAGGAACTCCCATTGTATTATTTCCAACCGTGTACTCTTTTTGTCAGTCACATTGACCATTTATGGACATTAATATCTAAATTAAATTGAAATAGGCTTGTTAGATTACTGGTTCAGAAGAGCATATTCATTGGGAAAATAATTTGTGCTCATTACCAGGTTTACAAGTTGCTTGATATTTAATATAAAATCATGCTTTATGAATATACTTGCATACATATGCTTCCCTTAAGAAATCTTGAAATAACGAGAAGAGAGCTTCTGGAAAAATCTATGTGAAGCATTTTTAATGGATGTTTGGATCACACTCTATGGTCCATCATCAGGATGACAAAGAATAGTGATCCGAAACGTCAATCAGAACTGTTTCACATAGTTTTTTACAGATGCTCTCTTCTCTTTATGATATGGACTGTGAAAACATTCGATCTCTAAATCTTGAAATGTGTATCCCCCAACTTTGCATATTCTAAATCCAGTGGGACATGGTCTAGCAATAACGTAGAAATTGCCATGACAGCGTCCCCTGTTCAAACCCCAGTGGGCTTGCTCCGCTGTTGATTTTATCCTGTGATTATGTGGGCCAAAACCATACAATTTCAGGAGTCCCAAGTAGATTTTGTAGAAGAGACACCCCTCGGACTTGACTCCTTAGCCACTAGATTTCTTGTGATTGATGCATGTATTATTTGTCTATTTGCCTCCAAAAAAAAATAACACAATCTGCATATGCATTGCATGCAATACACAAGGATTCTCTCTTTTGCCGGGCATAATTTTATGGAGAGCATTTATTGTTTGCTTCTCCAAGCTCTTCTCCTGAGAGAACTCTTTATTAAACCATTTGTAAGAAAATAAATGGAGAATTTTTGTCAAGCTCAAGTGTATGAACCCTAGCTTAGATCAATTTCCAAACTCTGAGCTCCCCAGTGCAACTTGTCCCCTTCCCCACTTCCGCACGGTCCTTCCTTAATAAATAACCCACTACACGTGCACACACACTTCTAAAGTGATCTTAAAAGTGCCATCATGAAAAACACATGTAGCTCCATCATAGAGCAGCTCACATCCCAGGAGAAGGTCTTGGGTTGGAATACCAGCATGCCTGAAATTTTCAACATGGTATCAGAGCCAAAGTTGTTGTTTAGCTAGGACCCCAACTTGATGTGGCTATAAAGGAAAGTGAAATGATTTTAGCTAGATCCACATACCCGACAATCTAGCCACAAATGTTACAGCTGTCTCAACCACCAATAGGGACTGAACTTTCGGACAATGTTGTGTTTTTATGAAGGTTGGTTCTCCTTCTATTGATTTGGATAATTCTATGGTCTCGCCTGCTCAAAGAGTTCTAACAAGGAATCCACATTTAATGTCTCCACGTATTTGCCACAATCCACAACCTCATGAAAGAACCTAAACAATCCATAGTGAAAAGGGCAAGCAGCTCAATGGTAAATCCGCTCACCATCTCTTAAAAATGTAAACACATAATGCCCCATTTGTGATAACAGCGTAAAGTAGTTTCTCACATTACAAAACCCCAGAATCTTTTTTACTGTTTAACACTAAGGGTTCATAATAGCAGAAAAGCAAGCTTCTGGACAACCTTAAATTCTGAATAATGTGGAATTCATTTAGGACAAAACATGGTTGGAAAGCCACTGGAAAAGCATATAGATTATTCATTATTTTACACAAATTGGCGTAGAAACTATTGAGGAAATTACTTACTTTTAAAGATGGGAAGCTGAATTCTGAGAGCATAATTGGATGGCGCTACGAAAAAACTGACAGCGCTCGCCATGGTTTATCCCTCTTAAAAGGGAATTGCAAATGCCGCCACATATGTTTATCTTATAAAGAATAAATTGGCTCAGAAAAAATCAATATATTTTTATAGTAATTTGAAATGGTGTTAAATTATAAATTTATATAATTTGCACGGAGAAATGCTTATGGATATATATTAATATTATTTTTATATAATTTGAAATGATTTTCGTTGATATCATGATATTATTTGAATGAATGAAAGATTTTAATAACGTCTACAAGATTAAGTAATTTATGAGATCGAGTGTTGTAATAGAACTATCTGTGTTAATACAATTCCCTGACATGAGGGTTGTCATTCTGATTATAAAAAATTTCGGACTCCTTTTGGATGCTAACTCTTCTACTATAAATATTGATTAGAAAACTTGTTGTATTATCTAACCTTTCCTTTGTAAACAATTCAACAGAGTTGTCGACCCTTAAGTTGAATTTGTACTTAGTGTGGATGTCATTATATGTTGCTCATTCCATAATAAATTGTCATTTTGTCTCCACTACCCCCTTCTCACAAAATAAACATATTCTTGTTTCTCATTCTTCCTTGGGCACTGTCCACCTACCTGTTTCACACCTAAGATGATGTGAGCTAGTCCTCAACCATGCAATCAACATCTTTGCTTCACATTTGATTTTTGTCTCTATGTTTGTTTTTTCCTCGGTTTCCCATGTGGGATTAAACTCTTTAATGTAATATGTTTTCTTCTATCCCGACTGTTTTATCCACATGGTTGTCTTTAATTTCTCTGTCACATATTTATTTTGTCATTGGTATTTGGACATTATCGCATGTTGATGTCCCGTTTACTCATCCATTTGTTAATTTATTCCATCCACATGTTTTTTTTTTTCTATTTAGCTCTTCTTCGATTACCATTTTGGGCCATCAATTGTTCTCCATATTTTGAGTCTTTTTTAGGTGACTTGGTGTTTGAGTCATTGTTGATGGTTCTAATGGAAATGTCCCTGTTTCAGCTAATAAAATCTCATATGGAACCAAAACTTTGACTTTGAGGTTGCTTGTGATTAGATGTTTTTGGATTCTCTTTATCTATCTCCAATTTAGATCAGACACATTGTTGCCCCAAACTTCACATCCATATAGGACCACCAGTGTGACGAGTAGGTCAAATAAGGTTCTTGTAGTTTTCCAATCCCATAATTATGCATTCCTACATATGTTTTGTAGTGAATATAAAGTCTTCCAACCTTCTTGTATTCTTTTTAACCTGTAGATCTCCCAACTAAGCTTGTTGTGGAAGTCAATCCTGAGATATTTGTATTCTTCCACTATCTCTAGTTGACTTCCCTCGAAGACGAACTCAATTTGTTTACTTTTTCTACCTAGAAAAAAAATCATGACTTTTGTTTTACTAGTGTTCACTTGCATTCCCACCTCTTGATAAAAGAGCTCTGAAGCCTTCAAATGTTCTCTCAAACTATGGGCTATTTTTGCAATTATAATAAGATCATTTGCGTA
Source organism: Torreya grandis (assembly GCA_037957365.1). Lineage (NCBI taxonomy): Eukaryota > Viridiplantae > Streptophyta > Pinopsida > Cupressales > Taxaceae > Torreya > Torreya grandis. The sequence continues at coordinate 700,102 of JARHVA010003220.1, read as the reverse complement.
TAAAAATAACTTTATAACATAACTAACTAGGTAGATGCCCTCTCTACCATCTTTGTCTATCCACTCTTCTAATTTATCAATGTATATACCAAACAAGGTGGGAGATAGAGGGCACCCTTGTTTGATTCAAACGTTGCTTCTAAAGCATTGTGACATTCTTTCACTTGTCTTGATTTTGGCTCTAACTTGCCCATAAAGTCTATGTATTGTCACTTTATACTCATCTAGAACTCCAAGCTCCTCCATTCTAACCCAAAGTTTACTTCTAGGGACCGTGTCAAATGATTTTTTGAAGTCAACAAAATAGTAAAAAACTTATTTTCCCCAAGTATCCCATACTTTGTTGATCAAGTGCCTAAGTGTGATGCAGTGGTTAATAGTGGAATGTTTCAGCCTGAATTCTACTTGACCTTTTGTCCTTTGGCCCTATTTTTATACCCTATTATTTATTATGTATTCTATCATGCTACGAAATAACTTTCCAGGGATGGGATTGACCATGATAGTTTAGTAGTTAGACAGATTGTTGATATCCCCACTTTATAGAGAGGAATAATAACATTAGTCATCCAATCCATCGAAAATCCTTCCTAAATGATATCTTGTGTCTGCCGCTTATTAATATATTTATACCTCGAGTGATATCTTTCATAGAAAAAAGCTTAGTTGTTGTATTCATTACAAAAGGGTTATCTTTATCTTGAACTCTTTCATAAAGTATCTTTGCATACTCTAACCATTGGGCATATGTAATACTGTTCTCTGTTTGCTTCTATTTTTATTGTATTTCCCTCCAGAAGCCTTTGGGATTATGCTTTCCAAGAGAAATTAATTATTTTCTCTTTGTGTGTATGTAGCTTTCTTTTTTAGACCGAATAATTGTTTCATATGCCTTTTTGTTTTCTTTGGTCATTCCAAGTCATCTTAAAGTTATCTTTGTTGCCTTGCATTCTTCATAAAACCATGGGTTTGTCAGAAAAATACTTGCACTTCCACTCTTAGGTATACTTATTTTGCATGTATTTAAAGCATTTTTAATTAGGGAAATCATCATATTATCATTTGTTGGGCGACAGTCCATAGATGAAGTATTATTCTTTGCTTTCTAAAAATGTTGTTGAAATTGTTGTTAGAGGGCTACCTTGAATAGTTCTCGATTCTCCTGAGTTATGAGGATTCTACCTTGAGGGGGTCTCTTCTTTTGCTTGTGATGGCCTTGTCTTCTTTCTTGATGATTTATGTGCATATTGAATTTTACATATATTGGATTGTGATTTGATTTCATCTCAATAGAGCAATCCCCAACTTCAAGATTCATCAATTTCATAATAGAGTTATGTGAGTAAATAACACAGTCTACCACATTTTGCCCATTGTAAGTTTTATAGGTGATGTTTCATGAATTCGGCCATGTTCTCATTGCATTACATATAACCATGTCATACAAACTACATAGTCCCAAGAGTTTTGTTCCACAATATGTAACTCCTCCATTTTCATCTTGTGACTTTCTTTGCGAATGTTAATCTTCTTCATCTAACCATATCGAATTGATTCCCACACCCTCTTCACTCCTAAAATTGAGAGCTTGGTTGTTTGTTGTCTATGTTTGAAATATCCTATAATCAAGACATTTTATAAGGTGTTGAATACTAAAATTTTACTTTTTAGTGTTGTATAAGGATCTTCACAATCTAAATTCCTCTTCTTGTATGTTTTAGAACCTCTTGGTGCAAAATAGCAAGCAACAAGCCTAGTTGTTAACTTGTTTTCTGTTATTTTCAACCATATGTATTGTTTATTTGGCTCCTCTTTCTCCACTTTTATAAGCCCACACTGTGTTTCTTTTATTAGCATTGTAACCCCTCCATGACCCTTTCCACTTTTGGTCCTTTCAATCTAAATTGATATTTTATTATATCCTTCAAAATCTGGAACTTTGCAGCCTTCATGTTCATGAGTTTCTGTAAGAATAATAATGTATTTTCCCTCTACTATTGGCCCCAACCCAGGGCCTCTTCTCTAAGAGTAGCCTCTATAGTTCCAGCTTACTAAGGTTAAATACTCCTAAGGGGGTGAATCTTTGTTTCTTACGTGTCATTCGATGGTTGATTTGGGTTCTTCCATTTTATAACCATGCCCATTTTCTTGCATCTCTTGATGCTTTCACTTTCTCCCATTTTTTCCTTCTTTCTTCTTGTTATGTTGGGGTTAGATCTTCATCTAGGTATATGTGTGTCCATCTAAGATACCTTATGTTCCTTAATATTTTACTTTTATCTTATGTATTTTTCATGACAACTCTTACATGTTTGTCCTTTCCTTTTCCTATCCATCTTCCCATTTTATTTGCTCGATATATATGTTTGGTCTAGTGCAACTAGTCTGCCAAGAAGATTATTGCTAATTTGTTGGTATTCTCATTCTCACCATAGTCTTCCAATCCTTTAATAATGATGTTTGTCACTCTATCATGTCTATCATGTTCTTCTCTTATCTACATTCTAACATGTTTTTCTATTATTTCACTATGTTCATGTGAAGGTCCTCTTAGTACTTGAGCTCAAGACTTGGTCTCCCCATGTTGGACTCCCAAGTGACTTTTTTTTACTTTTGTATGTGATATTATGGATGGGGACTCTTTTGTTTGTGGCACCTTCTGTCCTTTGTCTAATTTTGGCTTTTTTCCTCCATTATTTTCAAGTGCTTTAGAACTTGTTTTATCATTGTCAACTCTTGTTACCCCCTTTCCATGTTGTTTTGTAAGTTGTTTACTTGTTCCTCAAGTATTTTATCTCTCTTACAAGTTTCCAATTAGAATTTATAACCTCTTTCATCTTGTTTTCCTCATATTGTTTCTTTGTTTCTAAATTTGTGAGCCTTCTTTTCATGCTTATTAATTCATTGACATATAGCTCAGGGGACCACATTAGTGGCGTGGAAGTTAGGCTATACAATTCCTTACTGTCTTGGTTCTCTTCATCTCTTTTCTCTTTGTTTGTTGAATATATTTCAATTTTCTTTTGTTTGCTGGCCACATATGCATTTTTTTCATTCTCCTTATCCTCCAAAAACCTACGATTTTTATGTGTATTATCATTTTACTATTGCATGATTGATTTCACTTTATTGTGTTTAAGGTAGGCATATATTATTAATTGTTATTTACGGACTTCCTCTTTACTCATTCTATTAATTATTAGTTAAATATTTTTTTAGCATCGTGGAAATATTTATTTTAATTTGTAATCATTTTTAATTGTGTATTGTTAACTTTCAACTTTTATTAGTTGATTTTATCATTATAATTTGTTTTAATTATTATTATTTATCCTTTTTCATTAAATAACTGGTATTGGATAAAAAACTACTAGAAGTGTTTCACGATTATTATTATTATTGTTGTTATTATTATTATTAATTCATATTTAGTCATATACACAAGTCTTCTATCATATTATTTTATACTTTTTCAAAATTGTACTTACTTTCTCAACCTAACATACTTTAATTAGACTTAAGTCTACAATTACCAATCATTCTATTCTCATCGTGATGATGGTTCATAGAGTGTGACCCAAAACGTCAACCCAAAAGCATTCACATAGTGGTATCCAAAAACATTTCTCACTATATTTGACATGGACTATGGACACACTATTACTTCTATTTATGTATTTATTTTTAATAGTTAATCATATATTATTTATATCTCTTGACAGTGGGTGAGATCTCATTTTTTTAATCTATAATCGAGGGTTGATGGGTCCCTCATCCTTTTATTCATAACAAGATATTTCAAAATGACATTGTGAGATAGAGACACATGACAACATAACCAAGGGCCAAACCTGCCAAAAATAAAAGTGATGAAACAAGACATGGTGACCACTTAAAAAAGAACTAACAAAGCCAAACGGTCCCTAAACAGAGCGACCAAAAATAGCCAAGCAAACCAAAATTTAAATAAGAGAGAAAATGATAAATAAAAAGAATGTGAAGGAAGGCATCCCAAAAAAAAGAACAAATAAAGTGTAACATTTGCCATGTCTGCCTCCCCAGTTACATCAATAGGGTATATGTCAACGTCATTTGAAGAGAAAACAACATTTAAAAAACCTTCGTCACTACTCCCATGCAAAGGGTAGCTTAGGACACCACTATTATCACATCAACCACTACTACCATCAATAACACCTAAATTCTACCACTCAAGATCCCACAGGGCACTATCCCATAAATAATGACAAGAGGGGCCATGACGCTATGAAAATAAGAATCAAACCAGTAACCTATACCACAAAGAGAACCCCTACCACAACATCCACTATGACCTCTACCATGATGACTACCATGATGGTTGCCATGCCTACTACCACTGGAAGAGTCATCCCAAGAAACTATAGTAGAGGACACACCCCTAAGACATAGACAAACTAGACTCATCCTTGAATATAAAACATGCTTCCCAACCCAACTTCTCAAGTGAGCCAAATTATTAGAATCCCTAACAACTCTATAATATAACCCACTGATCCTGACCAAGTAGTTCACTGTTGATTTCATAGCTTCAAGGGACTGTATATAGCCAACCAAGAACTGTAAAGGGGATTTTAACTCTGTCAAGTCCAGGGGGACCATTTACCCTTTGTTGAATTACCATGTTTCATAAGCAAGATAAATTGATCCAAGTATGAAACCAAATAGAAAAATTATTGCTTCAATTCAAAAAAACATTTAAAGAGATCAAACCTTGAGAGTTGAACCCTTGGAAATGAATAAAGTGAGAATCTTCAGGTTAGAGCCCTCCAAAATAAAAGTGAGACCACCTTTGAAAGCAGGCAAAATATAGAAATTTTCCACTTGCTTGGAAACAACTCTATCACCTATTACTAACAAAACTTGAGAAAATAAAAAAATACCACTTTAGAATTAACCCTGCTCTTAAAATCCATAGACACATAGTCCATGCTAAGAATCTCCTGAATTGCTAAGGAAATCAGACCAACTGACATCCAAAAAAAAATCAACCTATTATCAGATAATGCACTATGAAAATCCATCTCCTGTTTAAAGGCAACAAGAAAGAAAATGGGCTCTATTATAGACAAATCCTCAACACCACTAATAATGCAAACTGTGAAGCAAGCAATAGCTAACAACACCAAAATTAGAATAAAAAAAGTAGAGTGTTAGGTGTGAAGTCACTATCCATGACCACTATTCATGGTGATGTGGCATGCTGACGATGTGGATGGTTAGTGATGTGTCTGATTGGTGATGTGTCAGGGCCCATAAAGGGTTTCTCACATGTGATCAGGTTATTGTGATGGGAGTGGAGAATAACACTCCATCAAAGCACATGGGTTTTGTCCTTAGTAGTAACATGGGTTTGTCGTGTGGTAAAAAAAACAAATGGTTAGGTATGGTTTGAATCTATAAGGGACCTAGTAATTCACATGTGTGGAGAAAGTCAAAAGGTGATTGCAACACATTTTGAACTTTGATGTGCACATGGAAGAAGAAGGCAAGAGTATTATTTTCGATTGTCCTCATATATGGACTGGGAGATAATGTTTTAAGTCACATGAAATTGGTTTGGATCTTATATCATGTGTATGATCCACTTTGTTGACCCTTGCACATGAAAAAAGACATTTTACCATTGATCACTAGTGCCCACATGGAATGTGGTATATTTTTTGGGGTCACATGATGTTACTCTCTCTCTCTCTCTCTCTCTCTCTCTCTCTCTCTCTCTCTCTCTCTCTCTCTCTCTCTCTCTCTCTCTCTCTCTCTCTCTTGTTGTAAGTTTTATTAATAAGCATGATCTCTTCATTGTAACTCATCTTATTAGAGGATACATGCAATCTTGTGCTTGCATGTTTGGAGGTTAGATCTTAGAGGCATTGTTATGTTTAGTTCACAATCTGAATGCTTCAGGTGTAAGCATTGAGTGCTTGGTTGTAAGCACTAAAGGAGTTGTTGGAGGAACTATTGTAGAAGAAAGTTTATGCTATTTAATATGAAGTCAGGAGCTTCCATTTTTCCCGTGGTTTTTTCTTTTGATTGTTTATAAGGGTTTTCCATGTACTCTATGTGTAATGTGTTCATTTTTGTCTCTTATTTTATAGCTTATTTTTTTGCTTTATTTACTTGCACTATAGGAGATTTTATTCCTAACATCTAGTATCAGAGTTTTGGTTGTGAAGATTTGATTTATAACATTTGGTATCATATTTTTTATTCCTAACATCTATTATCAAATCCATGGTGAAAAACTCCATGTTTATGAGTATTTTCTATTGTTGGTTGGTTGTGTACAAGTGAAAGTTATTGTGACAAGAGGAGAGACCAAGTTGGAGATTAAAGAAGAAGAAAAGTTTATTTTGGTGGGTATATCTTTGTGGATCAAGGTGGAATATCTCTTGGTGAAGATAATGTTATCTTCATATTACTAAAGAGAAGCCCACATGAGAGTTAAAGAAGAAGTTTAAAAGTTTTGCCAAACAAGTCAACAACCTACACAGTATTCTTATCGAAGATGAAGATGCAACTGTACAACTTGAGGAGTAAGTTGGTCTCCTTTGGAGGAGATTGAGGACAAGACATGACTATGTGGTTATTGGAAACAAATAGAAGGGGTGTATGATGTGGTATCATACTGACCACATTTTGTTAGCTGATATGTTGTAGAAAAAAAAATCCATGCAAAGGAAGGAGGTACATAGAAAGTTGAAGTTGTACATATTTTGAAGTAGTTGAGGATACAGAAGACGAAGATGAAAATGAAGAGGTGAGACCTAGTATTCTTGGAAGGAGAAGGCCATGTGTTTAGATGTGCGATAGAGTAGTGATGCATTTTAGATGGATTTTTTAGGCTCAAAAACTCGGTAGGTGCATTGGTGCATTGAGTAGCATTGGAGCTATGATTGGTCCACTTGTGTCATGTTTAACATAATTGATAGCCAAAGGCTACATATAAAATATCAACGGAGACTTAGTGTTCTCAAAAGGAGAAGGTCAGTGTTGACCATATAACTCAGGGTGATAGAGTGTTATGTACATAGTTGTGGTATTGGCCAGGTAAATTGATGCATGGAGTAATACTAAAGGCACATGAGTTGGTGTTTTGGTAACATTCAATAGATAAGGATGCATTTCGAATGTGGGCTCAAAAACTCGATAGGTGCAATGATTCACTGAGTAGTATGATGACTTCCCAAGAGCTATGATTGGTTTAGTGAAAGTGTGTCATGTTGATAACTTGATGGCTATGTGAAGAAGTCTGATTTTGACTTATGTGAGATATTCTCTCCTCAATACTATCAAGGGTGTTAAGTGTATTAGTTGTTGTTCAATGAGTTAGAGCAACATGATTCCTACATGGTGATCTCTTTTAGGGAGAGATAGATTTAGATGATGAGGCAAAGGTGTTATTGGTTTGCATGTTGAAGAAGTAATTGTATGGGTTGGTGTAGGTACTGCACATGTAGTATAAGATATTCAACACCTTCATGGAGAATCAAGTGTTTAGTATATGTCATTGCTATGTGTTGATGACATGTTGGATATAAGCCCCAAAATGATCACTATTATGATGGCTCAAGTGACAAGAATGCAATGAAGGTGGTATGAAGAGCAAACCAAGGATGAAGATGCACAATGATGGGAAATCAAAGAAGTAACCCAATTCTTGCATTATTGAATTGTCTTCCTAGGAGCATCTTATAAAAGTGGAGAAGGCATGTTATTATCCTATGTATTGGATTCATCAGGAGTAAGAAGCCTCATGATGCATGGTGAGCACTAAACTAGATATTCCCAAGTAATGGGAGTTGTGAGCGGTTCATGGCAAAATCCTGATAAGAGGATTGGTCTTTGGATAAATGAGAGTCACTTTAGGTGTTGCAATCTATTATGGAGGAGAAGATGTTGATAAAGATGATCAAAGTAGAGAAGTTTTAGTAATGCAAGAAAACTTATACTGGGTTTGTGTTAGGGAAATAAAGGGCATAGATGGACATCTAGTTGTAGAATACTTAAGTGTGGTAAAAGCTTTTGTATATTGACTTCAAGTGGGAGTATGTTAGGTGTGAAGTCACTATTCACAATCACTATTTATGATTCACTATTCATGGTGATGTGGCATGTTGGTGATATGGATGGTTAGTGATGTCATTGATTGGTGATGTGGTAGGGCCCATGGTCTCTCACATGTGATCAGATTGATGTGATGGGAGTGGGGTGTAACACTCCACCAAGGCACACGGGCTTTGTCCTTGGTAGTCACATGGGTTTATCATGTGGTAAAAAAGACAAAGGGTTAGGTATGGGTCAAATTTATAAGGGACCTAATAGTTCAAATGTATGGAGAAAGTCAAAAGTGTTTTTAACACCTTTTGGACTTTGTGTACACATGGAAGAAGAAGATAAGAGTTTAATGTTGTTGATTGTCCTCATATGTGGAGTGAGAGACAATGTTTAGAGTCACATAGAAGTGGATTAGATCTTGTCTAAAGTGGATGGTCCATTTTGTTGACCCTTGCACATGAAAACATACATTTTACTATTGATCACTAGTGCCCACATGGAATGTGGCAAATTTTTTGGGGTTGCATGATGTTATTCTCTCGCTCTCTCTTCCCTCTCCTATTGTAAATATTATTAATAAGCATGAGCCCTCCATTGTAACTCATCATATTAGAGTACCCATTCAAGCTCATGATTGCATGCTAGGAAGTTGGATCTTGGAGGTATTGTTATGCTTGGTTCACAACCTGCATGCTTCAGGTGTAAGCATTGAGTGCTTGGTTGTAAGCACTAAAGGAGTTTTTGGAGGAGTTATTGTAGAACATAGTTGATTTTATTTAATATGAAGTCTATAGTTTTCATTTTTCCCATGATTTTTTCCCTTTTTTATTTGTAAAGGTTTTCCACATAATCTCTATGTAATGTGTTCCCTTTTGTCTCTTATTTTGTAGCTTGTTTATCCATTTATTTACTTGTACTGTAGGAGATTTTATTCCTAACATGGAGGAAGGTGAGTTTGTTTAAAAGAGTCGAGCCAGTAAAATCCCCACAACATCCCACATAACACCCATAAAAATGCTAAAAAAACAAGGGAAGACACACTTGTAATTGATTACAAGCCAATGAAGATAAAGGGGATAAGGCCATCGTAGATAATGATGAAAATGGAAACATATAATTGTTTCATAACCAAACCAACCCAATCATCCACATTGTTACTAATAATTAAATCATTTGCTTGAGTAATATCTTGATTTGATCAGAAATCAACAATAGAGTTTGCCTCCCTAAAGTAGTGCATCGCAACCCATCTAGAAAATGATCTAAGCAAAGGCCAAGCTTTGGTCAAGATGTTCCCAATATTCCATGAATTTACTTTACCTTTATACAACATTAGAACCAGAATCCGTGAATCTCCTTCAATGAAAAAAATCTTTAAACCATAATGAATAATAATTTTTAATCCCAAAACTAGAGCCTTTGTTTATGCTTAATTATTTGTCTCATCAATCAATGACATAGACACTAATCAGATTTGATAACCTACACAATCTCTAATGATACAACCAATTCTAGAGGTTCCTAGGTTACCTTTGTTAGCACCATCAAAATTCAATTTAAAAATCCAAAATAAGGGGGGATCCAAATTGAATGTTCCTCTTATTCGCTAATGGGAAAATGAATGTTACATCTCGATTTCCCACTAAGCAAATTTACTTGATTATCTATGGATATTTATAATTATAAATTTGATTTGATTATTTATTGATTAAGATGTAAGTCATATGATGTTATGGGACATATGTATGTTGCTTTGATTTCATAATTGCATTGTTATGAGTTAGTTGTATTATATATTCTTTACATTGTATTCATGTTAATTGTTATTATAGCAGTATTTTATTATATATGTCATGATGTTATGGATTAACTACTTGCTTGTCATGAGTTTGACACTAGAGAGATTCATCCCTCAAATTATGACGGAAGAAGAGCATCACCGAAGAGGGTGATGTAGATGAGAGCATCATCGAAGAGGGTGATGTAGATGAGAGCATCATCGAAGAGGGTGACGTAGATGGAGGTGTTAGGGGATGATAGAGGAATGGCTAGAACCCATGCACATACCACATTAAATAGTACACATTAACTGCATAGTTTGAATGGTTAGAGTTATTATGTTCTTTATGTTATCTGTGTTTAGATAATTGTATATGTGTGTGTTAATTTAGATATATGCTTAGGTGAATTAATCTCGTGTGATTGTGTTGTGAATGTTACTGTGCTTTTATATTGTGTCATTATATTCATGATTATTAATATTGTCAAAAAAATAAATTTACGTGAATTGTATTTGGTTCTACCGTATGTAGACTAACCAACTTATCTTAGTAATGTTGAGAACATAAGCCGATTATCTTTATGATATCGGGAATATCATTATGTGACTTAATATCTTAATATATATAGATGACAAAAAGCATAGAAAACTTAGATAATGTATTAATAACAATGAATATGTTGTTATAATTCAGATTTGAATAATAATGTGTTATTTACCATTTTGGATAAAAAAATAAATAATAGACATTATATATTAGTTTTGTTACTATTAAATCTCGATGTTGTTAGCATTGCTAAGTTAGTAACAAATAAAATGATTGTAATGTATTAACAATTTTAATGGGTTTTTATAACTAAGAAATAAAATGAATAAATTAATGATTAGGAAAAAAATATAAAAGGATATGGTGGCTTAAGTTTTTTAAAAAATAGAAAAAAACACAAAAAAGAAAGTCATAAAATAGGGGAAAAAAGAGCTTTAAAGGAAAGAAAGCTAGGCCAGCTTTAAGGGGAATATGTTATTCATAGAAAAAAAGGGAGGAGAATAAGGAGAAGGTGCGGGCAGGAGGATAAGAGAAGACTTAGTGGCTTATGGAGTCTTGGTTAAGGAAATACTAGTGATGTGGTAGGCTATATGTATTTAATTTGTATTTACAAAAGGTTTCTACCAAGTAATTCAACTTTCTTTGTCGATGATTCATCAAACTTCCAAGTACCAGGAGGCTATTTGAGTTCATCAAAATTATTTTAATATAATAAGAACTTTGAGGGGCAAGATGAAATAAGGAATATCTCTACAGAACTAGAAATTAATGCAATTAGATGAAGAGAAGTTGTTTAGACATGATAGTGATGGATATTTACCAAAGCCGTACTTGTGCAATCCACTATGAGAGCGACCTGGTCTTGTAACATGTGCAATTGCTATAAGTAAAGCTTTTCCCTTTCAAAATACAAAGCACTGATTCTTGATTTTATGTCATGTAGGTTGTTGGTTGTTTATCCATCCTTTTTACTTTAATGATATTTCTTGCTCTTGTTTGGTTGTCTTAAATGTCTAATCATCAGTTGTTCAATGGTTATGAAAAAAAAAAAGATGGATATTCACATATTTCATGGAGTATAGTTTGAAATATTTGAAATAAGACATTGATAATTTACACCGTAGTGTTGGTAAATATAACCATGGTAATACATGATTGTGTAGAACTGTGTTCATAAATGTACAAGAATGAACTGCAATAATATTTATTGTTATTTAAAGTAGGAATGTAATATGTGACTGTGTATAGCGATTATATAGGAGTATCTAAGACAACGTTGGATTAAGAATGTATATATTAGTAATATTTATAAAGAGTGTATATACATAACAAGTATACAACGATCTACACACACACAGATATATATATAAAACCAATGACATATTTAATAAGTCCAAAACCAGATATGCATAGTACGATGACATGTATATATGGTTGCAGGTAGCCATTGTATAAATATATAACTATGAGAATATATATAAAAACATGAAATTGTAATAACGACTTGTGAGACAATTATAATCGCTATGTAAAATAAGATATTGACTCTTGTATTATAATTTAGAATGTGTAATGGTAAATAATTGTATATAATGATTATATATTTATCAGAGCTATAGTATTTGTAATGGCCAATGATTGTATTTGTCAGTGTAATGGCAAATGAGAAAACAATATCATGATAACGAACTGTGTAGGAATGGAATTCCTTGCCTATAAAAATAATACTCATAGATCTATTTAGTCTGAATAAGCTTATATATTTAGATAATTATAAATATAGTTGATATCAATGCTCTTTGTATTTAAATGTTAATATTCTGACAATATTATTCTGATAGGTATTAGTTAATTCGCCACTATTTAAAGTGAAATGCTAACTATTCATGTTCCTTGTATTAGTATTAATTACCCAAAAAATAATCTGAGTATACTCCTAATGGTATTACCCAAGGTTTGTTTTATTATTTTATTGCCACTAATACTTAGATTATTTAATTATATAATTCATTGCTTCAGCTAAATAATGTAACTATAGGCAGATGATGGTCCACTCAGCTAATTACTCTCTATATAAATAATAATAGTTGGCACTTAATCTATATAAATTAGAGGTTGATTTGACTTAAGAAGATTAAAATATGGATATAAATAGTCTTTTGACTATAACATTTGGTTCATTAATATTTTGTAAATATTAATATCTTATAATAAATTGTCAACAGAAAAATTATAATGGTTGTTGAAATCATACAAAGTCATTGATTAGAATTTTAGATGACTGTTGACGTTTACGATATTTATATATTGTTGAGTACTTATATGTGATACATAGTATGTGTATAGTCAATATCTACAAGTGAATATATATATGAACTTAAGTATTCATGTACATATATAACATAAACTGGTGTATTGGGTCATGTGCTTATAACTATAGTTTTATTGACTGTTAAAAATAAGTCATAGGATCCCGAAGGTCATGAAACTATAGCCATATGAATACAGTCTCTTAAAAATGTAATAATTATTTAAGTGAGGTTATGTTCACATGAAATATAACTTGGTTTATGAGTTATTTGATTCTCTGAAATTATTATGGTGGGTTGTTTGAAATTGAGTAGTGTGTACATAACATGGTTGACTGTGATTTTAGTGCTTATCATATAATATATTGTAGTTGAATCTATTTATGAAAATTATTAGTGTGTAGTCTAAATATGAATTATACCTGAATGGTATAAACTATACTTGTTTACTTATTATTTATGTGATAAATAATATTGTGGAGATTCATTCATACATTTGATGGATTAGATGTATGCATTTTGATTATTCTTGTGTTTAGCATGTTTTATGACTGCTAGTATAAAGTAGTTTGTATGACTCTGTTGGTTATATTTATATTAATCAAATATTACATTGTTAGTATTGAGTAAGAAGTGAGATGGACTTCACTAGATTACTAATATCGTCAACTCTAGATGAAGGTAATTCGATCAAGTGTTGTGTATGAAATTGAATGATCCTAGAAATCAATAACTATTAAATTTTTTAGCCAAAGTAATGTTAGTTAGACATTGCCATTTCATGCATATAATTTACATGTTTGTGTGATATCATATCAGGAAAAAAAAAATTATGGTAGGCTTTATATTCTTATAAATCATACAACACATGGGTACTAACTTGTCTCTCTAAATTCCTGCATCGTCACTATCTACTCATATGTGAAAAGAGGAACATTCCCTGATAAGGGATTGTGCAAGGGATAGATGGTCTATAGTTAGCATGGAAAAGTGCTCAGATGATGCTCTCCCTCCCCACAACAATACTTATTTTGAGACTACACTTAAGATTGCCATGGATACTGAAGTTTGAAAACTTTTGCTCTATGGAGCCTTGTATTTTGTATCTTATATATTGTAATTGTATTTATTACTATTGAAACATTATCTATGATGAAGTGTAATTATTTATTTATTGTACATTGATAACAATGATTGTATGTTTGTACCAATTGTGGCTGGACACCTATAATCACTTTCTATATTCAGTTATATTTATTTCATTTGATGATAGTGATTAGTGATGGATAGATGTCACATGCTTATTTTATAGCTATCATATTTAGAGTGTTTAATCTAGACCACTAATTAGATTTTCCTGGGGTAATCAAATGAAAAAATGCATTGATTAAATTTTAAAAAATCACCTTATTCTAAGTAAATCCTAGTGGGGATGTTACATATGGTATCATATTTGTGACTCGAACTCTAGGACCTAATGAGTCCTATAATGTTTTTGTATCCTTACGTTTATCAAAAAGGAGAATAGTGAAAGTGAGAGTATCCAGAGAGGGTCCTTTAGATGTCAATGATAATAACCCTCCATTTGATCCTAATCAATTTGTTGCTGAGAAAGTAGAAAAGTTAAATTAGATTCTCACAACCATGAATGAAACCAGGGACTAAATTTCAACCTTGGAATATGAAGTTCATGGCCATGAAGAGGAAGAACACCAAGATCAACCTGAAGAACATCCTACTGAGCATGAAAACCCTTAGGATGCGAGAGCATAGGTAGCTATGGAGTTGGATAGAGATATGAAAAAGATGAATTCACCTAAGATCGATGAAACTGTTTTGGGTGACAGAGCTGAAGCATGGTTGACTGAGATGGCGAAGTATTTTTTAAGATTTAAAATTATTTTAGTGTCACTAAAGTCATATTTTATTTGATATCTACATAAGTGAGATTGTATTTTATTTGATTGTTACATCATTGGATAGGATATGTTATACCCATGTATGGAGAACCTAGTGACATGTAGTATTGTACTGGTTAAGTGATGTGTATTTTGGACTTGTAGTGTCTCAGTTTAGGATCATGCTACACCATGATGAATTTGTGAGATTTAGTAAATCCTCATATATGGCTTGATGACTATTATAAGTAATAAACATCCATGATTCTTGTAATTATGTTTACCTATGTGGATAAATCTACATTTGATTAAATAACTTAATCTCTTGGGAGTGTATTTTGTATTTTGACTCCTTGAGAAAGGTCTTTCCTCCTTTTTTGTTTGGTAGGCATTGATTTTTTATATATATGACCTACATTGAAAATCAACTAGCTTATATTAAAGATATTAGGTTTGATTTACCTAAGAACCTATTTAACTAAATCATTTGATGTGTGGAACATCAAGATAACAGAAGGGAATTTTGGAAAGGATAAGGTATAATCATATGTGACCTATTTTATGAAGTGATGAGTATTGATTATTCATCCCATGAATTTTTTCCCTTAAATCATGAAATGTTGTGTGCTACATTGAGTGCATACCCTTAGGAACACTCGTACCCTCTTAGAGTTGTTAAAGGGTTGGTTTATTGAGTGTCTGGATGGTGATGGTTGTATACAATGTTTGGGTAGGTGAGTGCATAACATAGTTCATGAGTCATGAACAAGAGATTTCTATAGTATTTTTGATCACTTAGATTGAACACTTTGAGAATGATTACATCCTTACTTAGTAATCAAGTCACCTCCACCACTTGTGTTTTGTATTGTGAGTGTTCAAAAACATGGGATGCTTCTCACTTAAGAAAATGTGCATTTTAGATAATGTTTTGTCTTATGTACATTAATCCTAGGGTAGGGAATCCTAAATTACCGTTTATGGATTGACACCACCTAGTGTAGTCGGAATTCTCCTTATAGTGGAGTGTAGTTATTTTTGTTAAGGATTCCTATGTGTTTGGAGTTCACTCATGGATTGGCATCCCATATGTTAATGTGGATTAGGAAGAGGTGTCATATCACATAGATAACACAATGGTGAGTTGTTACTCTCTCACCCTCCTTTGCCATTATTATAAGCCCACTTAGTGGATTCATATTTTCATGATGTTGATTAAGTGTTCTCTTAATCAAAAACTTGTTTCCGAAATGTTGTTTTGGCAATATTCCCTGGAGTTTATGGGATAGTGTCTTCTACTTCTTCTTGATAAAGAATTTTTAGGAATAGAATAGATTGATGCATCTACGTGGTTAATATTTTCCCTTTCAATTGTGGAAATAGGTTGTGATATTACACATAGATTTGGTAAGTGTGCAGTGATTTTGACAACTTGGGATTGCAGTGCTTTCTTCATACCATGTGAAGGTATTTGAGAATTTTGTTGTTGAGATGTTAGTTCACTACTTTCCACATATGGATTTTTAGAGTGACACTTTCCAGTGCTACTTTATCTAAACTTGTGAACATTGACAATGTGGAGTGGCAAACATTGAATCTATAATGGTTTTGGATTAAGATTTACAAGTTGATTATAATCATTATGTTATGATTCAACCCTGAATAGATTGGTATTATTATCATCTTGATAAAAACATGTTTTGATGAGTCATTTATGTACCTTTCACCTAGAGTGAGTATGGAATAGAATGTATGCAACATCTTATTAATCTAAGGAGTTAAAATAAACCTATAACTTATTGTGTAATTAGCCGAGCAAACAGGGAGGCATCGTCTCACTTGTTCCCTTCATAAGGTTGTAAGGATGGTGTGATCCTTGGCCTTTGCTTATTATGTTAATTTTAACATTATTTCCTCCTAATTATGAATATAATAGAGATGGGTTAAGCTGTAAAATTTGATACTAGTTATGTTTGGCATATGGAAACGTAATGCACTTATGGAATGTTTGTATGATTTTTCTTGTGATGGATATTAATACATATTAAATTATTTAGTATATATCGTTGCATTCTAGGATCTATTAGTATGGATTTGTGATTCATTGAACCATGTGCATATTTTTGAGATCATTAGGTCATGGATACCTAAGGGATGAGTGGTGAAATAAGAACATGAGTACTAAGAGATGGGAGTGGATCCTAGTTAGTATCACATTGACTCAGTAGTTTTTGAGTTTAGATCTGACAAAAGGAACTTGTCGAATACAGGATTTGGTAAGGGGGACTTGTCAAATTTAGTCATATGGTCATACACATGTACACTGAAGAATGTTTATTCCTTAATTTTGTATACATTAGAAATATATTATTTCCAGTTCCTATTCATCATCATAATTATCAAAAGCTACATGGAGTAGTGACAGTATTGACATGTCATTATAATTATGAGTTATAAGGAGTAGCGATGGTATTAACCTACACACATCATTCTTACCATGTTCTCTACACACTTTTCTTAGGAATGAAAAAAAAACTCTCTAGGTTAGTGAGGTGTGTCGAGGGGTCAGGAGGCTTCATGGAACTCTCTCTACCCATTTATTTTTGGATTTTGTGATGATTTCACATGCTTATGGTTGAAGATTAAATTTGAAAATTCATCAAAATTATCACTAAGATATGTGGGACCCTTTAGGATGTTAGAAATGATCAATCCTGTAGCATATAGGCTTGCATTGACACCAACCTTAGCTTTATTACATAATGTCTTCCATGTTTATTATCTTAAAAAGTATATAGTAGGTCCTTCACATGTATTGGATTGGAATGTTTTGCAGGTTCTAGACTTTGAGGTGGTCATGGTAGAATCAATCAGAGTAATTGACACTCGTAAATTTTATTTGTGTAATAGGGATACGTCACAATACAAGGTCTTGTGGGACCAATACTATGAGGATAGTGCTACTTTTATTTACTTGATTTGATACTTCATAATATGTTATCTTTCTACTAAATAATATTTTTAATTCAAAACTTATGTTTGAATAAGTGTCATCAGAATGATGAGCAACTTTAAGGGGGAAGGATGTTACATCCTGATTTTTCACTAAGCAAATTTACTTGATTATCCATGGATATTTATAATTGAAAATTTGATTTTATTATTTACTAATTAAGCTATAAGTTAAATGTTGTTATGGGATAGATGTATGTTGATTTGATTTCATCATCACATTACTATGAGTTAGCTACATTATGTATCCTTTACATTGTGCTCATGTTGATTGTTATTGCAATTATATTTTATTATATATGTCATGATGTTATGGACTAACTACCTACTTGTTGTGAGTTTGACACATAAGAGATTAATCCTTTAGAGTATGATGGAGAGAGAGCATCATCGAAGAGAGTGAGGTAGTTGGAGGTGTTGGGGGATGAAAAAAATGACATACACACCACATTAAATAGTACACAATAAATGCATAGTTTGAGTGGTTAGAGTTAGTACATTCTTTATGTTATCTACATTTAGATAATTGTATATGTATGTGTGTTAGTTTAGATTTATGCTCAAGTGAATTAATCTCGTGTGATTGCATTGTGAATGCTACTATGCATTTATGTCATGTCTTTATATTCATGATTATTAATATTATCGAAAATATAAATTGCATGAATTGTGTTGGGTACTATCATATGTAGACTAACCAACTTGTCTTAGTAATGTTGAGAACATAAGCTGATTATCTTTTTGATATTGAGAATATCATTATGTGATTCAATGCCTTAATATATATAGATGATAAAAGGACATAAGAAACCTAGATAATGTAGTAATAACAATGAATATGTTGTTATAATTCAGATTTAAATAATAATGTGTTATTTACCATTTTGGATTATAAAATGTAATAGACTTTATATATTAGTCTAGTTACTATTAAATTATGATGTTGTTAGCATTGCTAAGTTAGTAACAAATAAAATGATTGTAATGTATTAACAATTTTAATGGATTTTTATAACTAATAAATAAAATGAATAAAGCAATGATTAGGAAAAAAACATAAAAGGATATGGTGACTTAGAATTTTTTTTAAAAATAGAAAAAAGCACAAAAAAGAAAGTCATAAAATAGGAGAAAAAAAGAGCTTTTAAAGGAAAGAAAGCTAGGTGAGCTTTAAGGGGAATATGTTATTCATAGAAAAAAAGGGAGGAGAAGAAGGAAAATGCACAAGCAGGAGGATAAGAGAAGACTTAGCGGCTTATAGAGTCTCAGTTAAGGAAATACTAGTGATGTGGTAGGCTATAAGTATTTAATTTGTGTTTTCAAAAGGTTTTTTCCAAGAAATTTAACATTCTTTATCGGTGATTCATCAAACTTCTAAGTATTAGGAGGCTATCTGAGTTCATTAAAATTATTCTATTATAATAAGGCTGAGGGACAAGATGAAACAAGAAATATCTCTGCAGAATGGGAAATTGATGCAACCAGATGAAGAGAAGTTGCTCAAACATGATAGTGACAGATATTTACCAGAGCCATACTCGTGCAAGTAGTCATGAGAGTGACCTAGTCTTACAACATGTGCAATTACTATAAATAAATCTTTTCCCTTTCAAAATACAAAGCATTGATTCTTGATTTTATGTCCTATATGTTGTTGGCTTTCTATCTATCACTTTTACTTTAATGATCTTTCTTTTTTTTTTTTAGTTATCTTAAATGTCTGATCATCAGTTGTTCAATGTGTTAAGCATGAGATATACTGAGAGGGAGGGGGTGAATCAGTATATCATATATCTTATAAAACTTTCCTTTAACCAAATTCCACTTAATCAAACATTCAAGATATGCAATAAAACTCAAACAATAAACACCACACAAGATAGAGAGAGACACCATATATAATGTGGAAACCCAATGTGGGAAAAAACATGGAGAACAATCTCAAGTATATGAATGAGAACCAACCCAAACAATATTCGTAAGCCAAGCTTGTAGGAGCACCAACCCCTTTGCTAAGCACCAACCCAGCAACTATTCATGAGCACCAACCCACAAGAGTGCCAAACCCCTTTCCTGAGCACTAATCCAACAACTATTTGTGAGCACCAACCCATAGGAGCACCAACCCCTTTACCGAGCACCAACCCAGCAACAATTCGTGAGCACTAACCCACATGAGCACCAACCCCTTTGCTGAGCACCAACTCAACAATAATTCATGAGCACCAACCCATACGAGCACCAACCCCTTTGCCGAGCACCAACCCAACAACAATTCATGAACACCAACCCACAGGAGCACCAACCCCTTTATGTATACCACACACCTATCTCTCAATGTTGCTATCTCAACAAATGATAGTTCAATACAACATCTCTTTCCTCTCTCTCACCTTTGCTCTTCTAAGCTAGATATAACAAAGACAAATCATATTCATCTCTCACAATTGCTCTTCTAAGCTAGATATTACAATATCAAATCAACCTCTCTCTTCCATATTACAAATGGCTTCTCAAGCCTTTATTTATAGCTTTCCAAATGACCTTTGGCCTTCCCCCTTTGTGACCCTTCAATCCTCATGGAAAATGGTGCCAAACTTGTATGACCCTTCATATTTTTGCCTTTGAAAAGTCATGTGGTGACCCTTCATGACCAAAAACGTCTTTCCATCTTTTGTCCTCATCTTGGTGACTTTTCGTATTCCTTAAAGTGACCCTTCATGACCAAAAACATCTTTCCATCTTTTGTCCTCATCTTGGTGACTTTTCGTATTCCTTAAAGTGACCCTTCATGAGAAATTTCACCCTTCCTCTTTTGTCTTCACTTGGTGACTCTTGGAATTCCCCAAGATGACTCTTCATGGGAAAATGCATCCCATCCTTCTTTTTTCTTTATCCCGTGGCTCTTTGACTTCTCCATGGGCCCTTCTTTTGTCTCATATGCAACCAAAAATATATTCATTAATATTAAATAAATATTACCTCACATTAGCCAAGATATATTTATTACAAATAATATTAAATGCAATGGGGCCTTTATCACCAATAATACTAGACCTTTGACATCAATGATAATATTTTCAACAATCTCCCCCTTTGTCATTGATGGCAACCTCAATCCTGAAACTGCCACATCCTGTCACCTGCACATACTATCATCTGAAAACATACAGTAAATCCCCCTTATTGTAGAAACTTGTACCTATTCCCTGTATCTATTTTTTGCACCTATACCTGTACCTATTATTCTCCCCCTTTGACATCAATGGAAAAGGGCCTACCTAGAGCTAACACTTAGCTCCACCTCAACTGATGATGAACATCAATGGTAGGAAGTAATAGAAATTACTCCCAACTCCTCTTGCGTGTCTTTGAGAAGATATCTGATTAAAACATTGACTGTCCTTTGAGAATTTGCAATCAACTCATTTGAATATTTTCTTCTAATCTCACAACCTTCTGCATGAAACTTTAAGGTGTATCCTTGATCACATATTTGACTTACACTCAATAGATTATGCTTATGACCTTTTACATATAAAACATTATTAGTCTTAGTTCTACCATAATCCAAACTCAAAGTACCTTTTCTGGCTATCCTGGTAGTGGTTTTATCTCTGAATCTCACTATACCACCATTGATCTTCTTTAGAGATATGAATTTACTTTTTTCTCCTGTTATATGCCTCAAACATCCGCTATCATTTAACCTTGGCTGATCTTTACCTCTTACATGTAGGGCTGTCTGAACCATCATAGAATCTTCAGGTTGTTTCTTGAGCCATGAACATGTCTGAACCTTCTCCCTGATGAATGGAGCTTTGAAACTCTGATCCTTCTTCTTGATGATGGAGCTTTGAAACTCTGATCCTTCTTCATTGAATCTGCATGAGTATTCTTTTCCTTCTTTCTGAAACTGTTAGCTCTTTTTCAACATTCTAATTTCTTGTGACCATAATCATTTGAAACACTTTAAAACTTTTAAACACTGCATATGCAAGAATCATTCTAATAGCCTCAAACCATAATACTGATGCAAATTTTTCTTCAAAAATCTATCCCTCAAAAGATATACAAATTAATCTGTCAACTCACCTTCTTGGCATGCAACATATCCAAGACCCAATAGCATCCACCATGCTTCAATTTTTCTTAAAAGTGTTTCTTTGAAGCCTAGAAGAGACACCCCACACAAAAGGGCCCTAGAAACAAATCTCAGGAGATTCCCACATCTCCTCTGTTTCTTCCTTGATCTTCTTGTGTTTTTCTTTTAGAATCCGTTTAAGCATGTCTAGCCTTTTTGAATTACTAACCTTGTCATTTATGATGTTTTTCATCTTCTCAACTTTTGCAACTATCTTATCTTAACAAAGCTCATGCTCAAATGTAACAAGAGATTCTGCACAATCCTTCCTATCTGATTCTTTATCTACTATAGAAAGTAATTCATTTTCACTTTTAAACTCAACCTGATCAACCTTTACTATTTTAGGTCTCCAAACCTTAATTTGTTTTTTCTCATATTTTCTAGGGGCTCTATATCCTTTGACATAGCTTGAATATCTCTTTACTTTATTTTGACATAATTTAGCAATATGTCCAACCTCATGACAACAAAAGCAAACAATATTTCTCATACCTTTTTCTTGAATGTGAATGAGATCTCCCTTTGACTGATTACTTCTCCTTATACAGTCTCTTGCCCTATGACCAACATGATGACAAACAAAATAATGGCCATGAAAAGAATTTGAAAACTTAAAAGCATTGGGCTTCCTGATCAACTTCTTTGATTTGCCTTCAAAACTTGCATCCTTCTTTCTTTGGACCAATATTTCATGATCTTTCTCAACCTTGATCATAAGCTTCTCATGATTATCCTTTAAAGAACCTAACTCAACCTTCAACTGATTACACTCTTCTTCTTTTGATGTTAAAATTTAAGTTGCAACCTCTAACTAATTCTTAAGATCCTGAATAAATATCTTATTTTCTTTTACTTCTATAGCCAACTTAGAATTTAAGATACACACCTATTCCTTAAGAGCTTCAACCACATATTTTAACTCTTGATTTTCCTTCTTTAGCTGCTTGGCCATCTTATGCTTTTCTTTGATCTACCTTGAAGTTGTTAAACCCTTTTTGAAGGAACCTGCTCTGATACCAATTGTTAAGCACGAGATATACTGAGAGGGGGGGGTGAATCAGTATATCATATATCTTATAAAACTTTCCTTTAACCAAATTCCAATTAATCAAATATTTAAGATATGCAATAAAACTTAAACAATAAACACCACACAAGATAGAGAGAGACACCAGATATAACGTGGAAACCCAATGTGGGAAAAACCACAGAGAACAATCTCAAGTATATGAATGAGCACCAACCCAAACAATATTCACAAGCCAAGCTTGCAGGAGCACCAGCTCCTTTGTTGAGCACCAACCCAACAACTATTCATGAGCACCAACCCACAGGAGTGCCAAACCCCTTTGCCGAGCACCAACCCAGCAACTATTCACGAGCACCAACCCATAGGAGCACTAACCCCTTTGTCGAGCACCAACCCATCAAAAATTCATGAGCACCAACCCACAGGAGCACCAACCCCTTTGCTGAGCACCAACTCAACAACAATTCATGCACACCAACCCACAAGAGCACCAACCCCTTTGCTGAGCACCAACCCAGCAACAATTCATGAGCACCAAACCACAGGATCACCAACCCCTTTGTGTATACCACACACCTATCTCTCAATGTTGCTATCTCAACAAATGATAGTTCAATACAACATCTCATTCCTCTCTCTCACCTTTGCTCTTCTAAGCTAGATATAACAAAGACAAATCATATTCATCTCTCACAATTGCTCTTATAAGCTAGATATTACAATATCAAATCATCCTTTCTCTTCCATATTACAAATGGCTTCTCAAGCCTTTATTTATAGATTTCCAAATGACCTTTGGCCTTCCCCCTTTGTGACCCTTCAATCCTCATGGAAAATGGTGCCAAAATTGTATGACCCTTCATATTCTTGCCTTTGAAAAGTCATGTGGTGACCCTTCATGACCAAAAACGTCCTTCATATTTTGTCCTCATCTTGGTGACTTTTTGTATTCCTTAAAGTGTCCCTTCATGAGAAATTGCACCCTTCCTCTTTTGTCTTCACTTGGTGACTCTTGGAATTCCCCTAGATGACTCTTCATGGGAAAATGCGTCCCATCCTTCTTTTGTCTTTATCCCGTGGCTCTTTGATTTCTCCATGGGCCCTTCTTTTGTCTCATATGCAACCAAAAATATATTCGTTAATATTAAATAAATATTAACTCACATTAGCCAAGATATATTTATTACAAACAATATTAAATGCAATGGGGCCTTTATCACCAATAATACTAGACCTTTGACATCAATGACAATATTTCCAACACAGTGGTTATGAAAACAACAAAGATGGACATTCACATATTTCATGGAGTATAGTTTGAAATAAGACATTGATAATTTGCACCATAGTGCTGGTAAAGAGAATCATGGTAATACATGATTATGTAGAACCATGTTTATAAATGTATAAGAATGAACTGCAGTAGTATTTATTGTTATTTAAATTAGGAATGTAATATATGGCTACGTATAGCGATTATATGAGAGTATTTAAGACAATGTTGCATTGAAAATGTATGTCATGATCTTTAGAGAATATTTATAAAGAATGTATATAGCAATCTTTAGTGTTGTATTAAGAATGTATATATTATTAATATTTATAAAGAGTGTGTATATATAGCGAGTATACATATAAAATATAAATGATTATATATTCCATACATCTAAAACCAACAACTTATTTAATATGTCCAAAACCAAATATATATAATACGGTGACCTGTATATATTATTGCAGGTAGCGATTTGTACACACACACACATATAAGAACATGAAACCATAATAACGAGTAGTGAGACCACTATAATAGCCGTGTAAAATAAAATATTGACTCTTTATTATAATTCAGACTGTGTAATGGTAAATAGTTGTATATAGTGATTATATGTTTATCAAAGCTATAGTATTTTTAATGGCCAATGATTATATTTGTCAGTGTAATGACAAATGAGAAAATAAGCTTATAAGAATAATACTTGTAAATTTATTTAGTCTGAATAAGCTTATATATCTAGATAATTATAAATATAACTAATATTAGTGTTTTTTGTATTTAAATGCTAATATTCTAGCAGTATCATTCTAATAGGTATTAGCTAAATTGCCGTTATTTAAAGTGAAATGTTAACTATTCATATTCCTTGTATTAGTATTAATTACCAAAGATTTAATCTGAGTATACTCGTAATGGTATTACCCAATGATCACTTTATTGCTTTGTTGCTTTATTTCCACTAATACTCAGATTATTTAATTAGCTAATTCACTGCTTCATCTAAATAATGTAACTATAGGCAAATTATGGTTCACTTAGTTAATTGCTCTCTATATAAATAACAATAATTGGCACTTAATCTATATAAATTATAGGTCGATTTGACTTAAGAAGAGTAGAATATGGATATAAATAGTATTTTGACTATAACATTTGGTTCATTAATATTTTGTAAATATTAATATCTTATAATAAATTTTCACTAGGGAAATAATAATGGTCGTTGAAATCGTATGAAGTCATTAATTATAATTTTAGATGATTGTTGACATTTAAAAATATTTATATATTATTGAGTAGTTGTATGCGATACATAGTATGTGTATAATCAATATGTACAAGCGTATATGTATAGAAATTATATCTATATATGGACTTAAGTATTCATGTAAATATATAACATAAATTGGTGTATTGGGTCATGTGCCTATAACTATAGTTTTATTGACTGTTAAAAATAAGTCATAGGATCTCGAGGATCATGAAACTATAACCATATGAATCTAGTCTCCTAGAAATGTAATAATTGTTTAAATAAAAGATTATGTTCACATGAGATATAACTTGGTTTATGATTTATTTGAATCTCTAAAATTATTATCACTGGCTGTTTGAAATTGAGTAGTGTGTACATAACATGGTGGACTATGATTTTAGTGCTTATCATAGAATATAATGTAGTTGAATATTTATGAAAATTAGTATTATGCAGTCTAAATATAGATTATACCTGAATGGTATAAATTGTACTTTTTTACTTATTATTTATGTGATAAATAATATTGTGTAGATTCATTCATACATTTGACGGATTAAATGTATGCATTTTGATTATTCATTTGTTTAACATGTTTTATGAATGCTAGTAGGAAGTAATCTATATGAATCTATTGGTTATATTTATATTAACTAAATCTCATATTGTTGGTATCGAGTAAGTAGTGAGACAAACTTTATTAGCTTATTAACATCACCAATGCCAGATGAAGGTAATCCGATCAATTGATGTGTATGAAATTGACTGATCTTAGAGATCAATAATTATTTAAAACTTTGGTCAAAGTAATGTTAGCTATACATTGTTATTTCATGTGTATGATTTACATATTTGTGTGATATCATATTAGAATATATTTATTTATGGTACACTTTGTGTTCTTATAAATTATATAACACATGAGTACTAGCTTATCTCTCTGGATTCCTGCAACATCACTATCTACTCATCCATAAAGGGAGGTCAATTCCCTAATGAAGGATTGTGCAGGGGATGGATGGTACATGGTTGGTGTGGAACAGTGCTCAAATGATGGTCTCCCTCCCCACAACAGTACTTATTTTGAGACTACACTTGAGATTGCCATGGATACTAAAGTTCAGGAACTCTTGCTTTTTGGAGCCTTTATCTTGTATCTTATAATTATATTTATTACTATTGAAACATTATCTTTTATGAAATGTAATTATTTATTTATTATACATTGACAATAGTGGTTGTATGATTGTATCAACCATGGCTAGACACCTATAGTTACTTTCTATATTTAGTTATGTTTTTTTCATCCAATGATAGTGAGAAGTGATGAATAAATGTCACATGCTTATTTTATACTTATCATACTTCGAGTGTTTAATCCATATCACTAATTATATTATTGTGGTGTAATCTAATGAAAGAATATGTTGATTAAATTAAAAAAAATCACGCTATTCTAAGTAAATCCTAGTGGGGATATTACAACAAACCCTAGTTCTATAAATGAGGAGAATTTTAATTAGAGGACAAAATGGTGTAATCATCATATCCCAACTTGAAAATTGAGGCTTGTTTCATCTTGCATACATTGAGATAACCTCAAAAATGGAAATTTCATTTTTTTCCAAACATCAGCCAAATAGTTTGTCTTACCTTCAAAAATGTTCAAATTTATTTCTTTCCAAATGGACCAAATAAGAATCATAGGACTAACAACATAGAGTGTATAAAAAGTATCCTTATAATGATCCATGAACCACAAAGAAAAAAGTTGTGATAAAGAAGGAGGTCTTACCCAAAACCAATTGAGTTCATTATAGAGCCAATCCTAACACTTCACCAGAAAAAGGTAAGAGAAAATAAGATTTTGTTAGCAGTTTCACTTACCTTCAGGCACATACAACATCTTGATGGTCTTACAAAGCCCATTTAGAAAACTTGTCTTGAGTCAAAATTTTAGCTTGTATGATGAGCCAAGTAAAGGCCCTAGTTTTTTATGTCCAACCTTGTTCCAACACAAAGATTTGGACCACTCAAAGAGGGATCCAAATCTTCTATAATCTTATATCCAAGATTGATTGAATATAATCAAGACTTAACTCCAACCCATTGAACCTGATCATCAATATCATTTATGAAAATATTCTTTTTTCACTGGAATCATAACCAAGAGGCACCATTGATCAAATAGAATAAGAACCTCCTCCAAAATTTTCCATTTCCATGCTAAAAGACCAAGATGAGAAACCTATTCAACATAATCTTTCACTTTTCTACCCCAAACTATGGTGAGAGTTGCCCTTGCCTCAACCATCTCAGGAAAATCCTTCAAGGGTTTATGATCATTCCAAGAATTCTCTTATAAATCTACCCAAAGCCCGTTATTAATGATCCAAGATAAATGATCATTGATAAGGTGTAAACATCTAAGCATTAAGTTCCAAATGTGGGATCCCTCAAGGGAATTAGCATTTGTAAAAATGTTGAAAGGATCACCAAAAACCATTTATTTATCTTTTAAAAGATTGCTCCATAAAGCATCAAGTTGAGAGTGAATTTCCCACACTAACTTAACTTTGAATCCATGAATTTTCAAGTTTAAATTTATAATACCTGCCCCACCTTTAACTTTAGAAAGACAAAAATTTTCAAACCTGATGAAAGGAAATTATTCTTATCCTCGCAACCTTGCAATACAAAATCATTTATGATATTATTTAAAAAATGCAACACTTTTATTGAAAAATACAAAATAAAGATAATGTGGATGGTAAAGCATTTAACACCAATTTAATTAGTGTGATTCTACCTACAAAAGATAATAAATTGCTTTTCCAAGCCGCAAGTTTTGATTGGAAAGAAAGGATCAACTTGTCTCATAAAGAAGGCTTGTCAACTTCTTTGAACAAAGGAATCCCAACTATTTATTGGGCAAATTACCAATTTTAAAATCTAAAATGGCTGAAATTGTGCCCTATCCATTGAGCAAAGTATTTAAGAAATACATTTCTGACTTAGCAACATTAACCTCTTAGCCTGAGGCCTTAAAATAAGTTCTCAACAAAACATTGAAGTTCCCAACTTATTTTTTAATAGTCGTACCAAAAAGAAAGGCATCATCAACAAATTGTTAGTGGGATAAGTTTTTCATACCTTCAAAAATATTGATACCATTGGTAATCATTTTAACCTTTTCCCTTTTAATGGATCTTCCTAATGATTCTGCCATCAAAATGAAAATAAAAGGTGAAAGTGGATCACCATGCCAAAAACTCTTGAGGACTCAAAAAACCCAGCTAGAGATCTATTATTGAGGACTGAGAATTTGGGTTTAGAGATACCACTATAAACCTAATCACATCAATCCTTTCCAAAGCTGAAATTACCAATGACTTTTATAAAAAACCACCAATCAACTTTGTAATAAGCTTTGATAATGTCTAATTTAATTAACATCCTCTTAAATTGGTTTGTGATAGGGAATGAATCATTTCATTAGCAACAATGACACCCTTAAAGATATTTTTTCTAGGAACGAACCCACCTTGTCCCTAGGAAATCTAAATTTCCAAAATCAATATCAACCTAAGGGAGATTGCTTTAGAGATAATCTTGTATATAGTATTACACATTGAAATAAATCTAAAATCAGTAGAGGTGGAGTGTTTATCCCTTTTTGGAATAAGGGAAATAAAATTGTAATTCAAATCAATAGCAATTTGTTTCTTTTCGTGAGACTCCTCCACTAGCTCCACCATGCCATCCCCCACAATGTGGTAGAAGAAATGGAAGCAATCAGCCAAAAACCCATCCAGTCTTGGGGATTTATCCTTGTTCAAGTATAAAACAACATACTTAATCTCTTCCAAGGAGAAAGGAGCCATCAAAGCTCTATTTTTTTGTTCAGAAACTAACATGGGAATAACTTGAAGAAGGGATTTATGAGATTCAACATACATAACTTCTTGGCGAGTAAAGAGGTTTTTTAAAAAATCCACCACTTACTCTCTAATTTATGAACCAAAATCTATTTATCTCCCATCATTGTTTTAATAGAAGCAATACAATTAAACCTTATTCTTTCCTTAATGGATTGATGAAATAAATTTTGTATTCAAATCCCCTTCTTTTAGTGAATGCTCTCTCAAAATTTTCCACCAGAAAACTTCTTCCCTGAGGTGTAATTGATTCAAATCCATTAAAAGTAGTTTTTCTTTATAATAACTATCTCCATCCATACCAACATTCATAACCATATCATTTATTTTAGATAGTTCAACTTCAACTCTAGCAATTTCCTGGAAAATGTTTTTAAAATGGACTTTATTCCAGTCTTTTGAATGTGACTTGATGATTTTTTTTTGGGTAAAAACATGTATTTTAGTAGAATTTATAACGGGTACTTGAGACCACCATTATTTGATCCACTATAATTTAGATGGATCTCTAAGCCACATATTTTCAAATTTAAAAGGACATTTAGGAGGAAAATCATCATTTCCAACTTTGCATTGGATAAAAGCATGGTCTGAACTTGAGATAAGTAGAATCTTACTTTCTACCTTCCAATTAATCTCTATCCATGAAGCACTTTTAGAAAACCTAACCAAACATTAAATAATGTTTATAAAACCTAATTTCCTATTCTACCAAGAGAAAATAACATTTTTTAGGGTAACATCCAACAAAAAATGGGAAGGAAGCTAGAAAAGTCATTCTAGGACTGAGTAGGGCACAAAATACCACCTCTTTTGTCAGAAGGAGATAGAATGTCTGACTTCAAGGACATTGAAATACACTTAACCGAGCATTTCTTGTTAGGGGTGTTAAGACCCCTAATCCATGATATGCTCTTCATATCAAAGTTAGGGGAATATTAGCCCCTCACTTCTCAAAATAAAAAATGACATTTAAAGTGTTTTACCTTCCAAAATAAACCTTAGCCACCGACCTCTATGCCAAGGATTTTCTGCCCCTCTTTCATTTTTTTCCACAGTTTTATTTAGGAAGGTTATTGTGCATTTGAGGGATTCTAATAATTTGTCTGGAATTTAAATCATCATCAAAATCATTTCTCACATGTTCTTGTCCTTTATCCTCATGGTTTTAATGAGAATAATTTAATTCTAAAAAAAAAAAAAAATTGACTACAAAACTGGGTTTGGAACACCAATAGATTTACAAAGCAAGGAGGCCACCTTTTTAGATTCTTAGATTCTTTTGTAATAACTTCACAGTCTTTGAGAAAATTTTAGGAGAAGAGAAATTCCTTGGGTCAATCTATTTTTGAAAACAAGTGTTGAAGTCATATTTAGGTCTTGTAAAGAATAAAAATGCTTGTTGAACCAATGCATATTTTTAAGAAACTCTTTAGATAGGGGGCCTTCCTTAGATTTCCACCTTTTAACAGAATCCTTGTATTGTATACTTGAAACATGGCATTATTTCTTGATATGACCAACCTTGCAACATTTGAAACATCTGAAGGGAAATTTTTTCATACCAACCCTTTGATGCGAAATTCACCCTTGGTGTCGAAGGATGATGTTTTTAGGGATTCCTTCATATAAATCCATAAGAATAATTATCCTCACATAAGATGTTAGGTAACACTTTTTAGTGTTTACATCAATTTGAACGAAAGTACCCAAAGACTTACCAATCATCAATAGGCTCTCCTCACTCCAATACTCCATAGGTACACTGTGTATCCTGATCCAAGTAGGGAAATGACCAATATTTGATGTAAACACATTAAAAATTGGATTCTAATATTATATCTAGATACCCACCCATGCCATCATCCATGGACCACCATTCATAATTTCCATTTTTATTTTTAAATGTAGGCATAGAATAATAAAAAAATCATTTTGCAAGAATTTGAATTTAAAACCCATTCCCCAATTTTCCTTGGTCCATATCTCTATAACCTTAATAGTCAACCATTTCCCAACAAAATTCCTAATTAGGCCACTAAATTATAGAGCCTTAATATTAGAATCCAAAGAAGGGTTTTCTAAATTAAAAAATTTAACCCATGTGCTAGAAACATCCTCAAAATGAAACAATTCTTCGGGCTCTGTATAACTTGAGGAGCAAAATGCTAAGGTGATATTTTTAGATGTCAGTTCTCCTTTGTCATTTTAAAAAAAACTTTAAAGCACGAGGTGTTTTTCCCTTAGAAGGTATGTCAATGTTTTGAATAAAAAGGGGATATTCAACCCTATCATTATCACAAAACTAATCATACTATTGCGATGAAGTTGGTTAGTTGTCCTCAAGACCCTCAAAATATTTAATGGGGTACTTCCTTGACTTGATTTGGGTACATTGGATTTAGCTGACTTGATTTACGTACATTAGCTGAATCTCTATGATCCTTTACTTTTGAAAGTTTTTCAAAAAAATTCTCACTCGAACTGCTCATGATGTTATTATTACATTACATTTTTCCAGTTAAAGTAACTTGGGGTGAGATCCCATATTATTACATGGTAGTTAGGGAATTTAAAATCTTCAAACAACACCCCTTTTAATAATAAACTATTTTTATTTTTATTTTTAATTAAAAAATAGATATAAAATAGAAAAAATAGATTTAATTATTATTCTAATTTCATAGTAATAATTGATTAAGAGAGTTTATAGAGCTATCTTGATTTTTGTGTACTTTGGAAATAGTCGTTACACATAAAATATAATTAGGTTTTTGTAGTAAGATAATGAGAATTCAAAAAACTCACAATAACCTAAGCAACACTGATTCAAGCAAAGGAGGGGTCCCTCAAGACAACCTTCTCATTATATACTCTTATCAATATTTTTCACTAACAAAGTATTTTATGCCACATATGCATGATCTAAATCATTCCTAGATAAATAATGTTGTGCATCAGTTCAATTCCATGTAGGGGTCCCTAACATTTGTGCCATGTACAACCTACACATTACTGTCTTGTAGGGCATTACAACACCTCACAAAATTGTGCAGGATCTCTTATCCCCTTTGTGATGCTCTACGTCACTGTGCAATACAATGCAACATCATTGCACTTAGTGAAATAAGAGTAGTATTACACCACTTCATATTAGCTTATACTATCTAAATGGTTTATCCCATATTGGTGACATCTCAGTCAACATTTTTTGTTCGACACTCCATTCGATTGACACACCCTAGGGTAACACAAAACACTAAGGAATTTTTCATAAGTTGATCTTTACAACCTTTGTCCCATCATCCCAACATGTTTGTATCTTCCCTAGGAATTTTTTAGATTGATTACAACATCCCAAGTTGATGTGAAGCACTAAGGATAGATTATACATAATACATAATGCCATGCATGCTCCCACATCAAGTATAGTTTGTGATTGTATATGGTAACTCATAATAACCTTGTGATCTTTTAAAGCGTCAAGTTACACATCACACATCACTTAAACTTTGTACATGACTTAATGACCACGTAGACACCCTATGACATATCATGCCATACTGAATGACACTTCTCAACCTTGTGGCTATGTTAGATCACCTATCAACATGTTAGAACATTTCTCAACATACCCAACATCTAGAAGTTAAATCCCCACACTTACAAAAAGGCCAAATATCATTTTGGTAAAAGATGAATTGTTCATGTAACCATCCTCTTCTGTAAACATCATTTTTTACAACTATTATATTGTATTTATATATATATCATAATATATTCAATAATAAGCAATCAACCATGTGATCAATATGTATCATGAGTGTTGTCATGCCCTAGGTTTCTTGTATCAAATAGCCATTGATATCTCTTACATGTTAGCATGTATTGAGTATCTAATATCAACAAATCATTGAAAACACATCTTATAGACTAGACAAATTAGTTATGATAGTTTATCCCTCTTTGATCACAAGAACCTGCATCTTGACATTTTTTATTTATTCATAGTTTGGGCAAATAAGTTAGGAAGTGTTTTCCCATTCTGATCATTAGAATGCTTTCTCAATCTTATTGTGTATTGTATGCATATGTATTATACATATTCTTTAATTTGAATATAAGTAGCATTATTTTGTGAATATTTCTACATTTAAATGTGTAATGGTTGTTATGCATCTTATTTAAATAGGTGTAGTTGATGTTCTACAACTTCACAACTTCAGTCGAACAAATCTATCTCATTTAAATACTTGTCATTTTATCCATCATGTAGTTCTTAGCTGATGCATTGATAAAAATCCCCATAACTGTACATTCCATGTTTTTGGCACTGGTAACTATAGACTCCACATTTATCACAAACAACAAATAGGTACAATATGATTTGATGAATGCATTTGTTGGTTTAGAGGTTCTAAAAACCTTGATTCTAATTTTGAATGTATACATTAAACCTTTGGACATTTATGTTCTTATTTTATGCTAATAGGGTAACTAAACCTATAAAATATAAGAAAAGGGATTTGTTTTGGGCCATGTGCTTAAGATCAACATGGTTTTTAATTGAGACTTATCAGACTCCTTGATAATATACAAAATTGATCATTAGTACATCAAATAAAATACAATCCACTGAGCTAAATACAATGTAATATAAGTGTCGTTATATGATTTTCAATGCTAATGAATTCTCTATAAATGCTTGATATTTTTTAGAATGCAATAAATGCTAGATGCTATTTAAATTTCCTTGGATTCTTGATTTTCTTCTCTATATGCTTGATTGTGTGCACTTTTGCATTGGTGCCTTAAATGAATTAATGTATTTGTGTATTTATGGATCTATTGAATTTAAATTAGGACCTTATTGGCAGCATGTAAGGCAACACACAATGAGTAAAAATGATAAAAGAGTAGGACCACAAACTGATGCGGAGGCCTATCTTCTAGAGACCATAACTTTTGATCCGTAACGTAAGTCTGTTTAAGCTCTCATTTATGCCAAAATGAAAGTATAAAAATGTATAATTTAGACATAGTTGGATCTATCTATTTAGGGACATTTTAATTTTTTTAGAGGCCATACGTGACCATCCAAGGGTCTAAAATGTGTTTTAATTTTTTTTTTATATTTTTTCCATTTTTAAAAATAACATATTTTTGTAATTGGACTTCAACTTGAGTTTAAATTCATATGTTAGGTTAATTTTAGTGTTTATAGGATATGTTGATATTTTTAGGTCTATTCGAGCTTGCATACAAAACTTACTATAAATAGCAATTGGAAATTTGCTAGAAGACAAAAGTTACTAAAAATAGAAATTTCTAAAAAATGCATGGGTTAGTTAGCTTTAGTTATCTTTTGATTTTTTTTTAAATTTTTAAATTATGCATGTCAAATCCAATTTTGAGTTGAGATTTATTTAAATACTCTTATGTAATTATTTATTCATTTAATGAGAATTAATGCAAAAGGTTGCTTTCATGCAATTTATGAGTTTATGCCTATTGATATTTTTACTTAGCTAGTCTAAATCTTCATCATCTTTACAAATATCCTAACCTATGACGATCCTATAACCCCATAAATATAAAATGTATATTTTTTAGAGGAACATCATAAACAGTTGAGGATAAGGAGGGAGGAGAGAGAAGGAGAAAGGAGAGAGAGGGGGAATATGATAAGGATGATTGCAAACATAAAAAAATGTGTAGATAAAACCTATTCTAGGATAATAAGAAATAAGAACACAAACACCCTAAAATAATGGAATTTTACAACTAATAAATTCCCATGGATCATTTTTAAATGTCTACATAATCTATTTTGTGCACTCTTATTATGTTAGAATTCAAGGACTAAATTTGATAGTCGTATAACAATATTTTCATTTTTTAACTGTATTATTGCAATCAATTTTTTGGTATATCGTATCATATGCAAGGTGAAATTTTGGATAGACAATCAATTTTTTAAAGGGTTTATAATAAATATATAATTTATCTTTAATATTTATTTCTTTATTATGAACTACAGACACTTGAAGCACAATGTTGAGTAAATAACCATCATGAAAAAATTCATTAGAGGTAAGGTCGATCGTCAAATTTAGTCCCTCAAACCAATTGCAAAACTTTTTATTTTTCAAAAAAATTGAATACTTTAATATTTTGGTAACCATGTGGAAATTTTATAATTTTGCATTTATAATTTTAGATTAAATTTAAATGTTTTAGGATTTCGTTTCATCATAATATTTGAACTAAAAAAAATATGGAAAGATATTTTGATATTATTTTCATATTGGATTTACACAAAATTACAATACACATATTTAATTATTTTAAGTAGGCTAAATAAAATTAGCAAAACAATAATTAACCTTAAAATAGGTAACCTAATTAATTATTTATAAAATTAGTGAAAAATAAAGATATGTAATGTTTAGACATATTTGAATTTATTTCAAGATCTAGTGGTAATTGTTAGGGTTTGAAAATGAAAATACATGAAAGCGAACCCTAAAAATTGGCAACAATTAGAGAAGTTTTTAATAGTAGACACTAACTCTAAATAGTCTAAACTGTACACATATCTTTTGATACATCAGGAAAACACTACTTATACTATTCATGATGATTTGGTAGGTGATGATGTAAAAAGGTGATGAGGCTTCTTAATGATGTCGAGACACTAGTCACATTGGTGAGGTGTCAAGGTCACTATTTTTTATTATTACTTTTTGCTATTATTTGGCACTATTCTTGATTGGCACTAATCTTCACTAGCACTATTCATGATTGGCACTATTCACTATAATTGGCCTAGGTGGCATGGGGCATAATTACCATGAGAGATTGGTAAAAATGATAATATATATTCTTTTGGAGGCTTATGGTAGTGAAGGAGGCAAGGTTCACGATTCCAATAATGACATCTCCTTTACCCTTTTGTCCTATTGTGGAAGTGGTGCCAACTTTCTACAAGGTGCTTTGTGCTTAATCAAAATGACCCCATGAAGCACATGGCATGGATTACATCTTGTCCCCATTGGCCAAAATTGGCCTATATATAGATATTTTACTTGGATGAATCAGGCCACTCTCTTACTATAGGTTACTAAGGAATGAATAAATTAGTTTGGTTCTACATTTGATAAGTGTGTTGGGTGAATATTTTGTCACCAGCTAACTGATAGGCAAAATAGGTTGTTTCAACTACAGCATAAGGAGATTGGTCGGCCAAATGTGCAGGTTTACCATATCAAAGGGGGACAAATCTCTCCTCTCATCAAGGGGAGGTTCCCTATAAATATGAGGTGCTATATACTATATATATAAGCAAAAAATAACACTCAAGGGTAGGACAACACCATCCATCTCTTTTTTTTTAGAGATGATGTTTATAGACAAAGGAGAAATCTTGGTGAAAACACTGAGGGCACTTCTCTTCTTTTAGTAGTGGTCTACAACTAACAACAGGAATTCTTTCTGGAGAGTAAAAGTAACTGTAACAGGGCACAATAACTAGTAGAATGAGGTGTAGCACAAAGTCTCCACCTCATCTTCCAAAGAGTGAAATATGAAGGACAATGGGGGCACAAAGTCATCCTAAGATCCTTTACACAGAAATAGAAAAACAAACATGCTAAAGACAATTATGGCATCACAAAGTCTCTCTACAGTCAGCTTCAGGACACCTTCCTGATTGCTTCCACTAGTTCTGCTTGTTAAATTAAATGGACAAGAATGCTTCTAGGAAATAGACATAAAAATAATTTTCTAAATAGCACACACTATTCTAGCACAAAGTCTAAAAGGTCACTTGTTTTCTCATTCAAATAAAGAAATATGATTAACAACCTGAGCTCAAAGTCTCAGTAATGCCTTTCAATTTGGGTAGAGTTTTGCTTTCGATAACAAAAAGATCTACCCTTGCATAAAATAAGAGATTACAATATATATCAGCCAAAAAAAACTTGGCACTTTATTTCACAAAATGGCCCATACTGCATTCAATACCTTTAATGCATTTTTAGTTATGTCAAGGGGCCATGCTGGAACAAGGCATCGGCCTTAACTGTGGCATGTCAATTCATCTCAAAAGTCTTCTCCTCAGCATGGGTCATCTGGTCCTCTTCCTAATATTTGTGCAGTTGTCCACTTCACCTTTACTCACTGGAGAAAAATAGGCTGCATCCTTGATTTGTCGTGCTCTCTGATGTTCACCTGGTGGACTGTTTCACCTACTAGAAATAACTCCTACATAGATATTTTTGGTCTTTATCTCTTGTTCCCTCTTCTCTTAACACATTTTGTCCTTTTCTTCATGATCTGAGCTCTTGAGCTATCTCCTTTCCTTTCTATAGGCTCTTTGGCTCCTTCTTCAGTTGTTTGCTGAGTTTTATTCTTCAGGTTCTACGCCCTATTTGAAAAAAAATGGGCATTTCATTACCTTGAATTTAATGTCCGTGGGGACGTCACTGGTTGTTGGTCACTTGAACCACTTTGAACCTTGAACTTTTGAACCATGAAAGTTCATTGGTCCAATGGTTCAATGATTCGAGCGGTCCCATCGGCTCCTTGGTTCAATCTCTTCTTTGGTTCAATCACTTTCTTTCCTCTGCAGTTGAACCATCTCTTCGAATTTGTCTCTGGAATCTTCTGCTTCCTTCTTTTGTTTGAAGCTTCTTTGAACCTTTGAACTTTGAACCATTTTGGTTCAGAGTTTAATGGTTCATTCTCTTCCTTAGAATCCTTTGTTCCTTCAAAGTTTTTGGATCCTTTTCCTTTCTATTGAACTCGTTGAACCTTTGAAATTTGAACTCTTTTGGTTCAAGGTTCAATCAATTCATTGGTTCATTCTTTGTTCTTTGAATCCTTTGTTTTTCTAAGTCTTTCAAACTCCTTGAAGGGAAGGTGTTCCTTCGGGCCTTGAGAATGGTCCATTTCGTGGTCATCAAGAGTCCCCCGCAAGGGTACCTGCCCTTCGGGGTCCTTTAAGTGGCCTTATTCTTCAAATCCTTCAGACAAAAAGTCTGAAGAAAATCCTTCAGACATTTTTTCTGAAGGAAATCTTTCCTTTGCCTTTGCCACTTTTTGTCAGGCCTTTGAACATTCCTTCGAACAAAATGTCTGAAGGAATTCCTTTGAACATTTTGTTTGAAGGATTTCTCTTGTGAAATCTTGCTGCAAAAAATCTTTCTGAAAGATATCCTTTTGTTCTTTGCCCTCTGCAAGGGCACTTATCCTTCAGGCTTTAGGAGACTCCTTTGAACCTTATGATTGAACTAGCTAATTGAACCAACAATGGTTCAACGGGTCAACAGTTCAACGGTTCAATCTTTCTTCTTTGGAGTCTTCTTTTCGTTAAGTCTTTTGAAGCTGTTTGAACTTTATGAAGCAGTTAAACTTTAAACTTGCCAAAGCACTTAACTCTTTTAAGTCTGACGATGTTGAACCTTTGAACCCATTGAACATTTGAACCTTTGGAGGTGGGGTTCAATGGTTCATTCCATTTGTTTGAAGCCTGCTTATGGAATTTTTGGTTGAACCTCAATGTTGAACCAACCTTGAAATAGCCTAAGTGTTAGGAACTTGTTTCTTTATGAGAGCTCGCCTATTGAAGTTGTTGAACCCGTTGAACCTGTGAGTCCCTTGACTGAAAAATCTTGAATAATTGAAGAATTGGAGCGCTCAAAATAATTTTTGAGAAGGGAAGAGAGAAATTTTGGCCTGTAGGACCAAAATAGTTGATATGTTGTTCGCAAAAATGAGTGACAGATTTTGGGAACAATAGCTAGCACCAGTTGAGGAACTTCCATCAATTGTAAGAATAATCAAAGGGAGTATAAACTAGAATCTCTAGTGCCTTTAAGTATGCCATTGGGCTATAGAGTCATGCTACCCAAAAAGAAAGGTGCCAAAAAGAAACGAAAATGAAAAAGTACCAAACAGAACTAAAGACTATACAAATATACATATGTACTACTGATGTCACCTGATACTTCAAGGATTGAAGTGCTTCAGATCCTACCCATTATGAGGCAGTGAAAAGGGTGTGCCATCTTGATACTTCAACAGGAAACTATTTTCACCATTGAGCTAATGAATAGTAAATGGAACTCACCATAGAGAATCAAAATTTCCATGTATTCCCTTTAGTTCTCTTCTCTTGTCCCATAACAGAACTTCATCACCGATATAAAAATTACAGGCTTCTTCTTTCTGGTTGAAGAGCTTCTTCACCAGGTTTGATGCGTAGCAATTCGGTCCACCACCATGGTTCGTTGCTTATTCTGCTCAGTCAAGCACATGAACCTCTTATCGATGGAGCTTTCATATGTCTGATCTTTGATCGCCTTTTCCAATTTCAATGCTAGTAATTCTAAGGTGATTGGTATCTCTGCATTGAGACCATATAGAAGTTGAAAAGGTGACATACCTATTTCCCTCTTGGGCGTAATTCTATCTGCCCATAAAGCATCAAACAATGCTTTATGCCAGGTTCATTGGTTGTCATCTACCAGCTTCCTGATGATGGTCACCAGGTTCTTATTGCTCGATTCTGCTTGGCCATTCCCTTGTGAAAAATAATTAGAGGAGTGGGAGAGGGTAATCCCATAATAGAAATAGAAATGAGTAATCTCCTAGGAAGAGAAATAGGCTGCATTATCTGTCACAATCTTGGTTGGGACCCCAAACTTGGAAATGATGTTTTCCTTGAGGAAATTGCATACTACTTTTTAAGTAGCATGCTTAGTTGGAATAGCTTCCATCCATTTGGTGAAGTAATCCATGGCTGTGAGGACATAATCATGTTTAGCGCTTGAAGATGGGTTTACAATACCAATGAAATTAATTCTCCATTGTTGGAATGGCTCTTCTATTACTACCGGGTTAAAAGGCAAAGCAACTAACTTGGGTCTTCCAACGAACTATTAGCACAGTTCACATCTTCGTACCCATTTGTATGCATCTTGAAATAGAGTAGGCCAGTAATACCTAGCTCATAGAATCTTATGGGTAGTTGCAGGCATAGAAAAATGTCCTCCATAGGCCAAATTATGGAAGGAATCCAAAAGTTGGTTCTGCTGCTATTTATCCACACAGTGAAGGAATGATCCATTAAGGTTCCTCTTATATAGCCCATTGTCTTATAGGACAAAGTTGACAACTTTCAATTTAGCAGTCCTCCTTTCTTTACGAGACAAGTGAGTAGGATACTCACCATAAGAGAGAAAATGAGCAATATTTGACTACCACTCACTCGTGGTGGTGACAAAGAGGACTGTTGGCGTGTCTTCAACCTCTATTCCTTCATGTCCTATTTCTTCTAATATGTTGTCAGCAATCAATTGGCAGAGGCCCCTTCTCCACACAAGCTTGGTTATTTTGATAACAAGATTAAACTCCTAGATTTTAGTAATCTAATTGCCCCTTTTGGTTCTAAACTCTTGCTGAGTTAATATGGATTTGACTGTCATATCAGGAACTAGGGCAATAACGTGTGAATTCAGAATGTAAAATCAAAAATACTTTATTGCCTTTACTACTACATAAGCTTGCTTCTCCAAATTTGAATATTTTAGTTCATGAGCTTTGAGAGGACAACTCATGAAGGATATGGGATATTCCACACCTTCTTTGTTCTGTTGAACCAAAATTGCTGAAAG
Organism: Torreya grandis; assembly: GCA_037957365.1. Taxonomy (NCBI): domain Eukaryota; kingdom Viridiplantae; phylum Streptophyta; class Pinopsida; order Cupressales; family Taxaceae; genus Torreya; species Torreya grandis. The sequence continues at coordinate 659,135 of JARHVA010003220.1, read as the reverse complement.
TGTGTGCTCGAAAGCATAACTGTACATTGTGAAATCTTTGGTATAATCTGGACAAACCAGAATTGGGGCATGGGTGATAGCTGTCTTGATGTCTTGAAATGCCAATTTGTCTTCTTCAGTCTAGCTAAAAGTGGCCTTTCCCTTCATCATATTTACAATATGGTGATTCTTCTCTGTGAACTTGGGGATGAACCTTCATAAAAAAATCACCTTTTTGAAGAAAGAGTGAACTACAGTCTTATTTGTGGGTAGAGTAAGCTCCTAGATAGATTTGACTCTTTCTGAGTCAATCTTTATGCCTTCTCAGGATACAATGTGTTTGAGAAGTTTCCCTTCGGTAACCCAAAATATAGAATTCTTGGGATTTAAAGAAATTCTATTTTGGTGACATCGTTCTAACACTTGTTACAGATGGCACACATGATCAGGATGATGCTTGAAAAAAACTGTTAAATCATCAAGGTATACCTCAATGAACTTACCCATTTCATCTTTGAAAGCAAGGTCCATTGCTCTCTAAAAAGTGGTGCCAGCATTTATTAGGTCGAATGGCATTCTTCGATATGAAAAGGTGCCCCAAAGAATGGTGAACACAATCTTATGCTGGTCTGCTTCACCAACTTCAACTTGATTGTACCCTAAGAAGTCATCTAATATTGATAACATCTCTGAACCAGTCACCATCTGAAAGACTTGATCCATGATGGGCAGAGGGTAATTATCCTTTAAGGAGGATTGATTTAAATTTTTGAAGTCCATGCAGAGGGAAATTTTGCCATTCTTTTTTCTCACAAGAACTATGTTTGCAATCCATGTGGAATGATGGATTGAGAAAATTATTCTAGCATTCAACATTTTCTGTATTTCAGATATAACAGTACCTAATATCTTTATATTGTATTGCTTAAATTTCTACTTGTAAGGCACCGAATCACTCTTGAGAGGAATTTCATGGTGAATTTCTTCAGGCTTGAGCGACTTCAGGTCATCATAGGAGTACACTAAAACATCCATGTAATGGCAAAGTAGGGTAGTAAATTTGAGCTTCTCCTCAGGAGTGCAACACTTCTTAATGTTCACCATCTTGGGATTTTCCTTGGTGCCCAAATTTATCTGATCAAACTCCTGGGAGGAGCTTGAATCCATTTGTTGCTATTTGATGAACTTGTCGTGCTTGTCAAAAAGTTTCTCAAGGAAAACCAATTCTTTGGGAATTTTATTCCCTTTCAGCTGTAAGAATTCTTCACCTGCATCTAGAATTATTTCTTGAGTTGATTTCTATGGTAGAGGTTCATTGCCTTCGAAGTGAAGCTGTTGAAAGCTATCTTTTTGTTCCAGAAAGGCGATGATTTGGTTGTCACCATTGAACACTTGCCAATGATTGGCATTGTTAGGCACACTTGGTTGAAAGACCGGTTTGATGGTGTACTTATTTCCTTTGAAGTCTTGGTGAGGAACTAAGAGAGTCATCAAAATAGCTAATGCATCAGCTCGGTCATTGAATTCCCTAGGTACTGTAGAGATACTGAAAGCATCAAAGCTTTCAATTTGATCCCACATTAGATTACAGTAATGGTGCAATCTCTCATTTTTGGTTTGGTATAGCTTCTTGACCTGGAAAACCACTAGCTCAACATCTCCTTTGGGGTGAAGGTGTTTGATGCCCCTGTCTTGAGTGGCCTTTATTTCGAGCAGCAACGACTCATATTCAGCGGTATTATTGGTATTGCTGAATTGTAACTTGTATGAAGAAGGAAAAATATCTCTTTGAGGAGATATCAACATAATCCCAGCTCCTGAACTAGTAAAAGAACAACTGCCATCAAATTCAAGAATCCACACATCATCATAAACTAATTTTTCCTTAGATTTTTCTTTAATTGGAGGGGAGGATTCTTCAGCACTTATACTACATTCTACAAATCCTTCTATAATTTTGTCTGAATTGATTGTCAGGCTGTCACATTCAAGAATTTCATCAAACACCACATAAACCTCCTCTATGGATAAGAAGTAATTACCCATGCCTGAAGACTCAAACATAATTTGAGCTTCATGTGCTGATATTTGAGTGACCACATATTTTGCCTCCTTCTCAGGGAGCAATCTCTGCATGACACCTTTGACTGGGATCCTCATTTCAGATAGGTCCATGCTCAACTTGCCACCAACATCTTTGCAAAAGTTTCATCCAAGTAGAATGCCATAAGAGGCTGGGACGTCGGCCACTAGGACTGTCATCTTAATTCTCTTGTCCAGAAATGCTGCAAATGCAAATTGAGCATCCTTGATTTGATCCAGTAGTGGCACTTGTTTGTTCTCCATGGAGAAACATCTCCTAAATGTCTTGGTCAATGTGAGACCAAAAGATTCCACTACTTTGGCAGACATGACATTATCAGACGCACCTAAGTCTATGATACAATTATTCAGCTGGTGTCCATTTATCAGCAAGGAGACATAAAATGGTGCTATCCTCCTAGGAGCAGCAGGAGGAGTAATGATAAGGTTATTCTAGGTGGATGTGTTTTTGGAGGGACCAGGAGTTACTTTTAGAATTTTTTGTCCTACAAGGATGACTTTATCCTTCACACATTCCACTAATCTATTCAACTGCTCAGGATTTTATTGTAGGAATTTGAACTCGGTCATTTGAATTTTGGTCTTCTTGACATGGTCGACTATGTCAAATGACTGAAATGGACTAGGAATTGAGGAAGGAAGTTAATTCTTCTAGTTTTTAGGGGGGGTATTGGTCTGCAAATTTGAAGTTGAAGATGAAGGAATGTTTGATGTACTTACCTTTTTAGTGATCACCAGGTCCTTTGATTAAAAAGGTAGAGTGGTTCCCTGCTTAGCAATTAAAATTGTTGGTTGAGAATGCTCCTATGTTGTTTTCTTATCAGCTTGCTGGGCTGATTGGTTATGGGACTGGGTGAATATAGTGTATGATCCATCAAACACTTCACCTTTACTTCTGGGTTCATCCTGGTAATTCAAAAAAACAATGTTGGAGTCACCAGTTGATTCTTTTTGGTCCTCTGTGAAGAGATCAATGTCATATTTTGGGTTCAACTCAGGCTGGAAGGAGAAATTAGATTTTATTTCAAGATATCTAACTACTAAATTAGTTAGAGGTGCTTTAATGGAAAGTTTCCCCGTGGGGGAGGAAGATGATTTGTTTGCCCTTGATTCCTCACAGCGTTGCCTTGATATGATTGATTGGGGAATTTCCTCCTTGGTATATCTCAGTACGAAGGAGTAGAAGACATCCCTTGTGCCATTTGCTTTTTGAGGGATAACAACTCATTTGCCAGCTTTTGCACCATTGGATCAGTGGTGCCTGTAGATGGATATTCAGAGGATGAAAAAGATTTACCTATTTTAGGATCTCTCCTTATCTTCCCTACCAAGATGAGATCATCTTCCACCTCAGTGGCCAAATCTTGAGCTACAGCAAGGTCTATGTGGCCAACCTATCTCAATAAGAAACTCACTTCAAGAAGTTGAGAGTTGATGAAGAAATGTTTGAGATTTTTAGCTGTTGGCTGAGCAATTATAGAAATCCTATTCCTCAACTTGTCAAATTTGGCAATGAAATCCCTCATTGGTTCATGAGGTTCTTTCTTCATTTGTGTGAGCTGGACCAACAGGGCATGCACATCTTCTACAGGCTTGAACTTGGCTTCAAATTTGGCTTTGAGAGTGTTCCAGTCAGTCACTGACCGAGCCTGCATAACCAATCTATAGGATCACCTTGTAATGTCTCCACAAACAACCTAACTGCCACATCCTCATACTACACACCTATCACACCACAGGCTATGCTGAAGGCTACAATATGTTCATCAGGATGAACTCTCCCATCACTAAAGAATTTGAGGAAATTCTTCCTCAAACTGCATGGTAGCTCATGTAGAGGTGGAGTTAAATTGAGTGGATCAAAAGAGTTACCTCAGGGGCCTTGAACTACCATGATTTGATTACTAAAAGGAAGGATAACAAATGTCTAAGGGGTATGGATTGACAAAGCTTTGCTAATAATAGAAATGGATGCTTTGCCTGGTAATGGAGACCTAACTTTTATAGGAGGAAAACTCCTGGTTCACTGAAGGTGAGATGGTGAAGGGAAAGGATAAAAAACACTTTGTTGTACCAACTCGAATACAGGGTCAACAATACCTTTAGCTATCTGGCTTCGAGTATATCATGGATCCACCAGAGTGTAAAGTAAAAATGGAAAAGAACTGACACTGCTTCAATTTGAAGCTTGAGGCTTCAAACTGCGCGTTCTTCCCCAGCAGAGTCGCCAAAAACTATTGGGTGAATATTTTGTCACTAGCTAATTGATGGGCAAAATTGGTTGTTTCAACCACATCATAAGGAGATTGGTCAGCCAAATGTGCAAGTTTACCACATCAAAGGGGGACAAATCTCTCTTTTCATCAAGGGGAGGTTCCCTATAAATATGAGGTGCTATATACTATATATATAAGCAAAAAATAACACTCAAGGGTAGGACAACACCATCCATATCTCTTTTTTTAGAGATGATGTTCATAGACAAAGGAAAAATCCTAGTGAAAACATTAAGGGCACTTCTCTTCTTTCAATAGTGGTCTGCAGCTAATAGCAGGAATTCTTTTTGGAGAGTAAAAGTAACTGTAATAGGGTGCAATAACTAGCAGAATGAGGTGTAGCACAAAGTCTCCACCTTAGCTACCAAAGAGTGAAATACGAAGGACAATGAGGGCACAAAGTCATCCCAAAATTCTTTACACAGAAATAGAAAAATAAACACGCTACAGACAATTGTGGCAGCACAAAGTCTCTCCACAGTCGGCTTTAGGACACCTTCTTGATTACTTCCACTATTTTAGCTTATTAAATCAAATGGACAAGAATGCTTCTAGGAAACATACATAAGAATAATTTCTTAAATAACATAATCTATTCCAGCACAAAGTCTGAAAGGTCACTTGTTTTCTCATTCAAATAAAGAAATATGATTAACAACCTGAGCTCAAAGTCTCAGTAATGCCTTTCAATTTGGGTAGAGTTTTGCTTTTGATAATAAAAATATCTCCCCTTGCATAAAATAAGAGATTACAATATATAGCAACCAAAAAATACTTGACACTTTATTTTACAAAATGGCCCATACTGCATTCAATGCCTTGAATGCATTTTCAGTTTTGTCAAGGGGCCATGCTAAAACAGGGCATCGGCCTTAACTGTGGCATGTCAATTCATCTCAAAAGTCTTCTCCTCAGCATGGGTCGTTTGGTCCTCTTCTTGATATTTGCACAGTTGTCCACTTCATCTTTACTCGATGGATAAAAATAGGCGCGTCCTTGATTTATCATGCTCTCTGATGTCCACCTCGTGGACTGTTTCACCTACTAGAAATAACTCCTACATAGATATTTTTGGTCTTTATCTCTTGTTCCCTCTTATCTTAATGCATTTTGTCATTTTATTTGTGATCTGAGCTCTTAGGCTATCTCCTTTCCTTTCTGCAGGCTCTTTGGGTCCTTCAGCTGTTCACTAAGTTTTATTCTTCAGGTTCTACGCCCTATTTGAAAATAAATGGGCATTTCATTACCTTGAATTTGACGTCCGTAGGGACATCACTGGTTGCTGGTTGCTTGAACCACTTTAAACCTTGAACATTTGAACCATGAGAGTTCATTGGTCCAATGGTTTAATGATTCAGGCGGTCCCATCGGCTCCTTGGTTCAATCGTTTTCTTTCCTCTGTGATTGGACCATCTCTTCGAACTTGTCTCTGGAATCTTCTGCTTCCTTCCTTCATTTGAAGCTTCTTTAAACCTTTGAACCCTTAAACTTTGAACCATTTTGGTTTAAATTTCAATGGTTCATTCTCTTCCTTAGAATCCTTGGGTCCTTCGAAGTTTCTAGATCCTTTTCCTTTCTGTTGAACTCGTTGAACCTTTGAACTTTGAAATTTTTTGGTTCAAGGTTCAATTAGTTCATTCTTTATTCTTCAAATCCTTTATTTTTCTAAGTCTTTCAAACTCTCCAAAGGGAAGGTGTCCCTTCGAGCCTTGAGAATGGTCCATTTCGTGGTCGTCGAGAGTCCCCCACAAGGGTACCTGCCCTTCAGGGTCCTTCGGGTGGCCTTGTTCTTCAAATCCTTCGAAAAAAAAGTCCGAAGGAAATACTTTAGACATTTTTTCTAAAGGACATATTTCCTCTGCCTTTGCCACTTTCTATCAGGCCTTTGAACATTCCTTCAGACAAAATGTCCAAAGGAATTCTTTCAGACATTTTGTTTGAAGGATTTCTCTTGTGAAATCTTGTCGCAAAAAATCTTTCTGAAAGATATCCTTTTGTTCCTTTTATTCGTTGCCCTCCGTGAGGGCACTTGTCCTTCGAGATTTGGGAGACTCCTATGAACCTTGTGATTTAACCAATTGATTAAACCAACAATGGTACAATGGTTCAATCTTTCTTCTTCAGAGTCTTCTTTTTGTTAAGTCTTTTGAAGCCGTTTGAACTTTTCTAAGCGGTTGAACTTTGAACTTGCCGAAGCGCTTAACTCTTTTAAGTCTACCGATGTCATTGAACCTTTGAACCCATTAAACCTTTAAACCTTTGAACTTTAAACTTTTGGAGGTGGGGTTCAATGGTTCAATGGTTCATTCCATTTGTTTGAAGCCTGCCAATGGACCTTTTGGTTGAACCTCGACGTTGAACCAACCTTGAAATAGCCTAAGTGTTAGGAACTTGTTTCTTTGTGAGAGATCACCTATTGAAGTTGTTGCACCCATTGAACCTGTGAGTCCCTTGACTAAAAAAGCTTGAATAATTGAAGAATTGGAGCGCTTAGAACAATTTTTGAGAAGGGAAGAGAGAAATTTTGGCTTGCAAGACCAAAATAGTTGATATGTTGTCCCCAAAAATGAGTGATGGATTTTGGGAACAACAAAGTGTACTAAAAAAGTTAACTAAAGTTGAAAAACTAATTGAAAATGATGTATTTGTGCCATGAATATCCTCTATAAGTTTTTTTTCTTGGTGTGTCTCTTATCTCAAGATATAGCCTTCAAAGATGATCTAGCAGTGTGGGAGGTGCCAGGGGATGCCAAATTAAAGCCATAAGAAATAGTCATTTGGATTCAAAAAATATTTAGTAAGATATGAATTGAATGTAAGGGTGCTAAGTGTTAAAACCTCTCCCGATTAGATTAAGGATCGATGACACATAGGTGATAGCAAAGTTAATAAGTCAAGATAGATCTACAATGCATGTTTGATTATGCAAATAGAGATCTAATGGCAAATATGAAGTCAATAAGTCAAAGGATCCTGAGATTGAATGTAAGGCTATCATGTGTCATGATTATGATGATCTAATAGATCAATGATGCATATTTGATCATGTAGATCAAAGATCAATGGTGTGCATTCAACCATGCAGATGGAGATTGATGGTACGAATCAACTCAAGAAGTCAATAAGCCCATTTTGCATGTAAGCCAACTACATGGCATAAGTGCGTTAACTGGATGGAGAGTAATAGTAGGGTCTACAAAAAGTATGCAGGGCTATCAAGTGGCATGATCTCAGATGCAAATCTAAGATCAACAACAACATTGAAATTCAAGGCTAGGATACTCTCGAGGAGATCGATGGGGTAAATTTGATAAAGTTTCTAGGGGTCACGAGATGAAGACACATGTCCATTTTGTAGTGGTCATATTTTAAAATGAAATAAATAGTATGGCAAGGAGATTCCACATAAGTAGACATGTTAGATTGAAATATTATGCCTCCCAAACTTATGTGTAGGGATATGAGATCAAAATACAATTTGGATTACCAGAGCAAATACTGCAAATTTGTATGCTACCATTAAAGCTCAGTTCTATGCAAAGGTTTGCTCAGTCAAGTTATGAAATCTTTCTTGGGTTTTGAATTTGTCTCAATGATGATCAAGAAACTAAGTAGCCTATAGATATTCATTGAGATCATGATTATTTGAAAACTAATGAGGGGATTAGTTTTCATCTACAGTGGACCTATGTCCAGGGTTTTGAGTAGGGGCAGAGTTGTAATTATGAAAGGAATGTCAGAAGAGACACCAAATGAATGTATTCAAGTGACCATCTAATAATGTAAAGAACATATCAATATGAAGTATGATGCTATAATATTATTAAGAATATGGAGAGTTTGGAGGTTGAGAAAGGCAAGTGGAGCATTTAATGAAATTTTAAAAGTCTTTGGAGACTTTTCTTTCTTAATGGATCATGACTCATCATCCTTAAAAATTTATGTCTTCTAGTGTGTTTCTCAGCCAATGAGGGGACTTGAAGACTATTTGGATGAATGAAGGTTAATTTTTTGAAGAAGAATTAGTCCTAATTGATATAAATATGGTTGAAAATTCATGGAGGGTGGTTGCAGCTCATTTATTAATTTTTGATTGCATACTTCTCCTCTCTCTCTCCCGTTTTATCATATATCTCCCATTTTCCCCCCATTTATAAAAGGATAATCTCATTTTGACAAGGGAAAACCCTATAATTTTTTTAGATGAAAGACCTCTTGAAGCAATAAAGATAATCTTTACCCGTATCTTGACTCTGAATTGTGTTTAGCAAGCTTGTACATGATGGCATTGTGAAGAAGTGTTTTTCCATGTCCATTGTCCTTCTTTCTTACCTATTTTTAGGTGGTTTCAAGTTATTTATAGGTCTAAACTTGAGATTTTTCTACCATTAATGGATGCTTTGTGTGAATCTCAAAATTCCTCTTTGCTTCATTAATTGTTTAGTGAGCCTAGTTTATGAAACACTTATGCGAATTAGCTAGTTTGTGAGATTGTGTGAGCGAGTTTTGTCTTATCCTGCATTAGTGTTTATTTCATAATTATGTGAGTGTCAATAAATTTGGTGGATCACCCCATTTATCTCTCTTAGTTACCCTATACCCTCTCTCTATCCCTTTTCCAAGTAGAAACATTAGTTTAGGTGATCTACCAAGAGGAAGCTACCCTTATCCAGAGGTTCAACCTAACTACAGGATACCCATAGCCTAAGGTTACTCCAATATTGTGGCTAGGAATGGGAGGGCCTAAGTAAATTGTCCACAAGGGTGCAATTCCATGCCACAACAATTTTTGGCATGCTTGGTGGGACCCACTTTCGAGGAAGATTGGTCAAGTTTGATATTTTTTTGATCAATTTACAATGGTTATAGATTTCATCTTTTAGTATCTGGTGACTCTGAAGAACACTCAACATCCTGGTGGTAGAGCAATAGCTATCTTTCATGGCAAAGGTGACTATAAGATCAATTTCTAGAGGTATTCCTTTTGAATTTGTTGAATTACCTTTATATAAGGTAAAAAGGTTAAGATTTGTTAACACTCATCCCTACAAAGGAAACTTTCCTCCTAAACCAATTTTTAATTTTACCTCTACAAGAAGATCTTTATTGGGTCCTTTCACTACCATGGCAGCGCCTAGAGCTTTTCCTTTTATGGATTTCAATGGTCAGAGCCCTTTGGACCTCCAACAATATGATCCTATTCTAGTAGCATCTTTTAAAAGTGTTCCTTAATTCATGGGAGACTAATCTACAACCCCTTTTGAGCACCTTAGAGAGAACCAACTTCTACAATAATCATGATATCAATGAAGAAAATATGGCCATTAGGTTGTTGGCCATCTCTTACAAGGGTAAAACCTTAGACTGGTGTAGAAACCTTACTACTAACTCCATCACATATTGGGATCAGTTATGAGATGCTTTGTGTAAAAGGTTGAAGACAAAAGTGACCACTTGTCACTTGCAGAATAGTTAACCAAAATCAAGAGGGTTCCTCATGAGGTTATGCAGTATTTCAATACAAGGTTTCAAAAGACATGGAATAAAATTCTAATCTCTATTACGCCTACCCAAAATTATGCTTTCCTTTAATATTTGAAAGATCTCGATAATGATATTACAGTAATGATTTAGTCTATGGGAGGAAACACACTACCAGATGCTTATGAGGTGGCAATCAGAGCAAAGAATAGTCTAGTACAAGCTGGTAAGCTTACACTTAGGACACCAATGCCTTTATTTTTTAAGATTCAACCACCTCCTATTGCCATTACTCCCCTTACTACCATACCTACACCAAAGCAGAAAAAGGCTTCAACTAGTCAATCTAGTGATTCGCAAGATCATAAGAACTTACAAAAACTTAATAGCATATTTCAATCCTTGGGAAATAAATTCGTGAATGTGAAGAGACAAAAAACCTAGTTATATAGACCTTATCAAGCTCTATATTAGCCTCAATAATAGTCTTATCAAGTAAATATGCCACCCTACAAAGGGAGTTTCTAAGGACAAGTCTGAGGACAAAGGCAACCTAACTATGCTAGGAAAAACAACTATAATCTAAATGTTGTAAGTACTTACAACACTTTGGTCCTTGTTCAAAATAAAATTACTCAAGAATGTGAGGGTACCATGCCTTAAAATCAATCATTTAGTCAATTAATTATCACAAATACTGAGTTAAATTAGGCTTTGAATGATCAATGGCAATAGGCTGCTAGCTATGGATACAATCAAGTTCTTATGGCTCAGAACATAGAAGTACCTATGATGACTAAACTGGAAGATCTTAAACAAGTCCAAGGGCCTAATTAAGGATGAAACTAGTTAGGTGATACAATGGTTAATTATGAACAAGAAGAGTCATATGCACTCAATCAGTAGGCTAGTTCTAGGCAAGTACACATTCCTGTGGTAGCAAATACAAGGTTTAAAATAAGGAACATATATGGTAACCAAGAAGCAGTTAAAGAGCCTCCTACTATTATTCCATTGCTATCAAAGACAAAATAACCTACTGCTACTCTAAAGGTTCGAATAGATCCAAAGAATTACAACTAAGGGAATGCCTTTATATCCCAAAACTCACAAGTTCAAAGTATAGCTATGGCTCCCAAAGCATAAGTAAAAGTTGGTGGTTTACCCATCAATATTATTGAACAAATGAAAAATTCAATTGTGAGTGTGCCAATGTGGGACATTCTTTCTTTACCTGGTCAAGTGGATATCCTCCAAGAAGGTTTGTCAAAGATCAATGTTTCTAAGAAGCCACCAAGCAAGGAAAATATGGTTCTCACCAATGCAACCAAGGGACCTAATGAAGGGAAATCAAATAAGGTAGTCAAACTTCCTCCCTTATACATTTTTATAATCATTGGTGATTCCTTGGTACATATCTGCATAGTAGATAGTGGAGCAAGTACTTCAGTGATGCCAAAGTCAATAGTAGATCAATTTGGCTTGAAGTATGAACCCAAATCTAAGGGAGTTTTTTAGCTTGATGGATCTTTCACCAAATTAGTTGACATCATCAAAGGTCTAAACTTGACCCTACATGCTTACCCTAATGTTTTAGTGGCTCAAGATGTGTTGATTCTAGATATGACTCCTCAATTTGCTCTATGCGTATCTAGAGGCTTCACAACAAAAAAATAAGGATTATCTAGCATGAGATTGGTCCTACATGGCTTTTAGGACAAGGTATGGGACCAAGGTATCCATAAAAAATGAGCTTATTGCATAATTTCACATTGATCCTTATATCCAGATAGCCCAAACATCAATTGTACCTTTCTTGATGAAGATGAACACTTGGTTGGTCAAGAACTAGGCACTCATCCTAAAGGGATACCTGATATGTTCTTGGATGAGTCATGGAGTGAAAATCAGATAATTAACCCTTTTGAAGGTGTTGACGAAAGAGACATATAAGCATCAGTCCATGTCATCCCTCACTAGGCCATAAGAAGATACTAGTGGTTTGTGGTAATTATTCTTTGATGGCTTAAGGAGAAAACATGGGGCAGGTGCATGTGCCATGATAGTATCTCCCTCCAGTGATAAGTACTTCTCTTCTTACAAGTTTCAATTTAGTTTCTTTTACAATGCAAATGAGTATGAGGGCCTTATCCATGGCCTATAATGGGCTAGTAGGAGGGGAATCAAATAGTTATAAGTATATGGCGATAGTGAGATGATAGTGTACTAGGTTAGAGGCCAAAACACCACAAATAATCCCTTGATGAAATCTTACAAACATAGAGTGTGGGATATACTTGAGGACTTTGAGTCCCTCAACATCTAAGCAGTGCCAAAGAACCAAAACTAGCATGATGTTAGGTTGGTAGTTGTGGAAGATTAGTTTGACATCCCAAATGAGTTGAAAAATCTAAAGTATAATCACATGTCAAAGTGGTAGTAAGACCATCAGTGCCAGACAATGAAGCTCATTGGCAAGTCTTTGATGGTGACCGGTAGATTGCTTATTTCTTGCAGCAGGAAGTAGAGTTTTCATCAATAAACCAAGGTAAATTCCAAAATCATGATGAGGATAAAATTGTTCAGTTGAAGTATAACAAACTTCCTAAAGGGCTTGGCACCCTTGAAGGTCTTTTACATGAAGGAGATCATATGAGGAAAGACAAAGTAGTGATGTTAATTGATGAGAATAACTATGAAAGAGTTCTTATCCTCAAGGACAAGATCCTCAATCTTGGAAAGGTAATCACTAAGGCTAAAAAGCATGCTTTCATTAAACTTTGTAGTGAATATGTAGACATCTTTGCTTCGGAATTCAACAACCAAAGAGGTTTTGATCCCAAGATAGACCAACACACTATAAAATTGGAGGCTAATGCTAAGCCTATGAGGCAGAAGCAAAGGCCTATCAACCCAAAAATTGAAGAGTTAATGAGGAAAGAATTAACTAAATTGATTGAATCCAATGTCATCTTTCCCATCAAGTACTCCTCATGGGTAGCCAACCTAGTACCTGTGAAGAAGAAGAATGGTGAGATCCAGTTGTGTGTTGACTTCAGAGAATTGAATAGGGTCTCTATGAAAGATCATTACCCCTTACCATCCATGGAGTAAATCCTTCAACTAGTTGCTAGTTCAAAATGCTTCTCTCTTTTGGATGGGTACTCAGGATACAACTAGGTGCTAGTAAGAGAAGAATACCAATACAAGATTGCCTTCATCATAAAGTTGGGCACACATGCTTATCAAAAGATGCCTTTTGGCTTGTCAAATGTTGAGGAAAATTTCCAAAGAGTCATGGACATGGATTTCTAAGGCTTGTTAAATTAGATGGTGCTAGTCTACTTGGATGACATAATAGTTTTCTTTAAGAAGGCTAGTGAACACTTGGATCACCTAAGATTGATCTTTGAAAGATGCAGAGAATATGGGATCTTATTGAATCCCAAGAAATGTGTGTTTTCTATCTATGAGGGAAAACTCTTGGGAAATATTATCTCAAAGTAGGGATTAGCTATTGATCCTAATAGAATAAGTGCCATCTTAACATTATCCTTACCCAAGCGCAAGAAGGGATTCTAGAGTTTCCTTGGAAAAGTAAACTTCATGAGAAGGTTTATGCCTGGTTTTGCCAACTTAGTCAAACCCATCACTACCATGTTGAAGAATAACCAAATGTTCACTTGATCAAGTGAAGGTAAAGCGACATTTGAGGCTATCAAGCAAGCCATTTACCAAGTACCTACACTCATGAATCCTATTTTCTCAAGGGATTTCATATTATGTACCTTTGCCAATATTGATAATATATCAGCTATGCTGATGCATAAGAATGGTGAAGGACTTGAAAAACTAGTTACTTTTTTGAGTCAAGACTTTGAAGGATACAAAGTAAGGTACACTTTTGTAGAAAAGCAAGTCCTTAAAATGTTAAGAAGCCTCAAAAAGGTATGGACATAACAAAGAGAAGGTATTTTAGACTTCACTCCATACCTTATACATTGGTTGATGGGGTTATATTTAGAAAGGCCCTCAATGGAGTGTTTTTTAGATGCATAGATGATGACCAAGTGATAAGAATCTTAGAATAATTTCATGATGGCCCTGCAGGAGGCCATTTTTCCCTAAGGACTATATAAGCAAAAGTGATGAGAGATGGTTATTATTAGCCTAGCATATTAAAGGATGCATATGCATGGGTCAAAAAATGTCAAAAGTGTGCTCTCTTTATAGATAAGCAAAGATTGTTAGCCCTTCCTCTCAACCCAATATAGGTATAACAACCCTTCATGTAGTTGGGTTTGGACTTCATAGGAATGATTAATCCACCTTCCAGTGGAGGACACAAATGGGCACTCACTTCTAATGACTACTTCACCAAGTGCATAAAAATAATTTACTTGAAAGAAGTCAATGAAACATTAGTGTTGGACTTCTATGTTATCATAGTAATGAGGTTTGGTGTACCAAAAACAATAATTTTAGATGATGCCTTAGCATTTGACGGCATGAGGGCAAGTGAGTGGGAACTTTAGCTAGGTTTATACCTTAGTACGTCTTAAAATTACTACCCCCATGGTAATATACTGGCAGAGTTAATAAACAAAAACATGATAAGGATTATCAAGAGTACTATGGAAGAGAATCAGAGTGTGGCATGCAAAATTAAGGACAACCTTATGGGATGATAGAGTAATCCCCAAAGTTTCCATTGATAACTCACCATTTATCCTTGTATATGGGAGGGAAGCCAAATTGCCCATCTATCTTGAGTTACTTGCCTTGGAGTTAGCCCATTATCTTGAGTTGATGGAGAGTGAACCTATGAGCATAAGGATGGTAGATATTTCAAAGCTTGAAGAAATAAGGGACCTTGTAATGAAGACACTAGAGTCATATCAAACTCAATTAAATAAAGCCTTTGATAGGAGAGCCTTAGCAAGGGACTTCAAATAAGGGCATCTAGTCCTCAAGTGGGATTCAAATAAGGCCAAGCTAGGTAATCATACCAGGTTTGACAGCTTGTGAATTGTCCTTTTCTTGATCCATGGATGCAAATAACTTAATTCTTTTTAGCTTACCTAGCTGGATGGAGAGGTATAACCCATCCCATTAAATGAGATTCATTTAAAGCCTTGCTATTATAAGAGTTAAAACCTTTGTGTATATTATATATATTAGAGTAGATTTTGTTGTGTTGTTATAAGTACCTTATGCACATATTTTCAGTTGTGTGTTTCCCTTCTCTAGGTGCCCTGGGCACAAGGTTGGTTTTGTTTCTTATTATCCTTGTTTCTTCAAGAGGAGGTTTTAAAAAATGGGCAACCTTGTATCAGTTTCATATCAGTTGAAAAGGAAAGACTTATGACCCCATATTCCCAATGGATTAGATAAGGTAACTAATATGTTGTGTAGCAGACATGCAATCCTAGGAGGTTGCTATAAATGCTGGCCAAAATTGGTCCACATACGAATTTTTTTCCTAGATGGATTAGGCCACTCTCTTGTTGTAGGTTACTAAGGAATGAATAGATCAATTTGGTTGTGTATTTGATAAGTGTACTTGGGAAGTCAAATAAAGTTGAAGAACTACATGAAAATGATGTGTTTGGTGCCATGAATATCCCATGCAAGTTTGGTGTCTTGGTGTGTTTCCTATGTCAAGATATAAGCCTTCAAAGATGATCTAGCGGTGTGGGACATGCTAGGGGATGTCAAGTTAAAGCCATAGGAAATAGTCATTTTGATTCAAAAATCTTCAGTAAGACACAAATTAAATGTAGGGGTGCTAAGTGTCAAAACCTCACCCAATCAGATCAAGGATAAATGGCATGTAGGTGATAGCGAAGTCAATAAGTCAAGATAGATATATGGCACATAGTTAATCATGAAAATAAAGATCTAATGATGAGCACAAAGTCAATAGGATAAAGTATCTTGATATTGAACGTGGGGATGCTATGTGTCACAATCATAGTGAATTAGTGGATCAATAATGCATGTTTGATCATGTAAATCAAACATCAATGATGCTCATTCAACCATGCAGATGGAGATCAACGGTACAAATCAAGCCAAGAAGTTAATGAGCCCAATTTGCATGTAAGGCTACCATGTGGTATAAGTGCATTAATTGGATGGAGACTGATAGTAGGGTCCCACAAAAATCACATAGGACTACCAAGTGGCACGATCTTAGATGCAGATCAAAGACCAATGGTAATGTTAAAAGTCAAGTCCAAGACTTTTGAAGAGATTGATAGGGAACATTTGATCAAGTTTCTAAGGGGGCATGAGATGAAGACATGTGTCTATTTTATATTGGTCATATTTTAAAATGAAATAAATAGAATGGAAAGGAGATACTACATAGGCAGACATGTCATATCAATATATTTTTCCACCTAAGCTTGGGTGTATGTATACAAGATCAAAATATGATCTAAGTTACTAAAGTAAATATTGCAAATTTGTATATCACCATTAAAGCTTAGTTCTATATAAAGGTCTGCTCAGTCAAGTTATGAAATCTTTCTTGGGTTTTGAAATTATGTCTCAATCATGTTCAAGAAACTAAGTAGCCTATAGATCTTCATTGAGATCATGACCATATGAAAACTAATAAGGGGATTATTTTTCATCTACAGTGGACCTATGTTCAGGGTTTTGTGTAGGGGCAAAGTTGTGATTGTGAAAGGAATGTCAGAAGAGACACCAAATGAATGTATTTAAGTGACCATCTAATAATGTAAAGAACATATCAATATGAAGTATGATGCTATAAGATTATTAAGAATATGAAGAATTTGGAGGTTGAGAAAGACAAGTGGAGCATTTAATGAAATTTCAAAAGACTTTGGAGACTTTTCCTTCTTAATGGATCATGACTCATCATCCTCAACAATTTATGTTTTCTAGTGTGTTTCTCAACCCATGAGGGGACTTGAAGACTATTTCGATGAATGAAGGTTAATTTTTTGA
Organism: Torreya grandis; assembly: GCA_037957365.1. Classification (NCBI taxonomy): domain Eukaryota; kingdom Viridiplantae; phylum Streptophyta; class Pinopsida; order Cupressales; family Taxaceae; genus Torreya; species Torreya grandis. Next base: position 642,315 of record JARHVA010003220.1, on the reverse strand, counting down.
AGAAGGATTAGTCCTAATTGATATAAATATGGTTGAAAATTCATGGAGGGTAGTTGAAACTCATTTATTATTTTTTGATTCCATACTTCTCCTCTCTCTCTCCCCTTTTCTCATATATCTCCCATCTTCCCCCCATTTATAAAAGGATAATCTCATTTTGACAAGGGAAAACCCTATAACTTTTTTGGATGAAAGACCTCTTGAAGCAATAAAGACAATTTTTACTTGTCTCTTGCCTCTAAATTGTGTTTAGCATGCTTGTGCATGACGGCATTGTGAAGAAGTGTTCTTCCATGTCCATTGTCCTTCTTTCTTACCTATTTTTAGGTGTTTTCAAGTTAGTTACAGGTCTGAATTTGAGCTCTTTCCACCATTAATGTATGTTTGATGTGAATCTTAGAATTCTTCTTTGCTTGATTCATTGATTAGTGATCCTAGTTTATGAAATACTTATGCAAATTAATTAGTTTGTTAGATTGTGTGATCAAGGATTGTCTTATGTTGTATCAATGTTTATTTCATGCTTATGTCAATGTAAGTAAATTTTGTGTATCACCCCATTTATCTATGTTAGTTACCCTATACCCTCTCTCTATCCCTTTTCCAAGCAGAAACATTAGTTTAGGCGATCTACCAAGAGGAAGCTGCCCTTATCTAGAGATTCAACCTCAGTATAGGATACCCACAGCCTGAGGTTGCTCTAATATTATGGCTTGGAGTGGGATAGCCTAAATAACTCTCCCACAAGGGTGTAATTCCATGCCACAATAATACCTTATCATGATTCCCCCCCATGTGAAGGAGTGGCACCATTTTTGGTCCCCTTTGTTATTTTCCTCAAATGCAAAATTCTATAAATAAATGTATCCATCGTTTATTTAGGTAGGCAAGTTTATGAGGAAAGGATTGTGTGATTCCTTTGAATCCTTCTTAGCTTGGGATGCCAAGTATGTATGAGTTTGAGAGATAAGCTAGAAGAAGCTTTTATAATTGTAAGGACGTAATTAATGAAAGTGTTGAATTTATGAGTGAATTTTATGATGTGTTTATGTGATTTTATGAAGGATATGCATTGTTGAATCCATTATGTGGTTGGATGACACATAAAATGATATCATGGCTTTGGGATTTTAAGATCTTTGAAGTCTTGAATCCATAAACTGGTATTAGAGTAAGTTTGAATCTTGTTGAGGGGAGAAGCGGATATTGTTGAAGATGTGAGTTTGTATTTTGTTTTGCAAGTTGTGAAGATGGAAAATAATATTGGAGGAATTTTTATGTTATGTGGGCAAGAGGATTCAAAAGGGCTAATGCAATGGATAACTGGGATGGAGATGTATTTTTAATAAATGCATGTTGAAGACCGCATGAGGGTGAAGATTGTAAGCAAGAGGATGTGTGGAGTTCCAACCATGTGTTGGAGAGATTATCAAGTATGGAGATAAATAAAAGGAAAGAAGAAGGTGTGTGAATGTGAACATATGGTTTCCAAATTGATGGGTAAATTTTTGGACCCAAAAATGGGAAGAGAATGGATGTATAAGCTTTAGGAATTAAGAGAAGATGAGAAGCTTGAAAAGGAGGGGAAAGATAATTTATGTTGCAGTTGATGACGGTGACCATTTATTTGAAGACAGGGAAGAAATTATGTGGTAAAGTGTTGATGAGACTAAAGATAAAAGTTACATCCATGAAGAGTTGTAGAAAATAAATAATTTCAGCCATGAGGAGTTGTACACAGAAGAAGAGGGTAGCCATACAAATTTGTATGTTTCCATGGTGGAAGCATTGAATGAATAAATTGTGCAAGCTAGCGTATAAGAGGACATTTTGGTCAATTTTTAGCCATGTGATGGAGCTGAAAGTGAAGGTATGTATGAGGAGATTGTAGACTTGGAAGTGGATGATATGGAGCTTTTGATATCTCATTATGACATTGAAAAACATAAGGAGCATGCTATCATTGGTGAGGAATTACAAGTTTCCTTAGAAGAAACTTTAGATGTGGTTGTTGTGCAGGTGGGTGTACATAAAAGTGAGATGAAGAATCTTGTTGCATCCATGGGTGAAAATCTACAAGTGGATGTGTTTTGTGATGTGGAAGATGATTTAATAGGTTGTTGGATGAGTGAAGAAATCTAGGTGGGCTTTTGGTAGAGGTGGAAGGCTAGTGGTGGGCTAGAGCTCACGTAGGTAGATAAGATGCATGATAGAGCATCTTGGTGGAGGTCATCAGTTCTAGTTTCAAGTGGGTGTCATCCCATGAGTGTTTATGGTGGGTTGGAACCCACATATGAATCCATTGTGATATGGATGAACATTTGGTAGAGGAGGATGATTTTGGATGGGAGGTGTGCTCTTATAAGGATGGTTTCAGGGGTAGTGTGCATAAACTGAAAGTGGAGAAGGAAAAATAATATTCTCTAGGTACACTTGGTGTGTTAAAAGGGGATGCTATGGTCATTACCCCTCATTACCAAAAAAGTGGTCCTACCACTTACCCCATATATGTGATCATGAGATCACATTATATACCTCAAATGTTTGATGTAAAATCATCCCATGGTTCAGGCAATCTTGCATCACCCAAAAATAGAGTGGTCTACTTTCTTCTTTTTTCTTAGAATAAATGGTAAGGAGACAATCAAGAAAACTCGTAGGAGCTAAGTTGTTTTCAACCAGAGGAGAATGATGCAACGAGAAAACACTATTCATTGGTATTATTCACAAGTACTATTCATGATGATGTGATAGGTGATGATGTAGGAAGGTGATGAGGCTTATTGATGATGTGGAGGCACTAGTCACATTAGTGAGGTGTCAAGGACACTATTCCTGATTGCTACTATTAGTCACTATTCCTAACTAGTACTATTCATGATTGACACTATTCACTATTCTTAATTGGCCTATGTAACATGGGGCACAATTACCATGAGAGATTGGTCAAAAAGAGAATATATCTTCTTTGGAGGCTTGTGGTAGTAGAGAGGTAAGGTTCAATATTCCAATAGTGATGTCTCCTTTACCCTTTTGTCATATTATGGAGGTGGCACTAACTTTCTATAAAGTCCTTTGTGCTTAGTCCAAATGACACCATGAAGCATGTGACATGGAGTACATCTTATCCCTTGTCATGATTCCCCCCCATGTGAAGGAGTGACAGCATTTTGGGCCCCCTTTGTTATTTTAATCAAATGCAAAATTTTATAAATTAATGTATCCATGGCTTGTTTAGGTAGGTGAGTTTATGTGGAAAATCTTGTGTGATGCCTTTGAAGCCTCCTTGGCTTGGGATGCCAAGTATGTATGAGTTTGAGAGATAAGCTTATGGAAGATTTTGTAATTGTGAGGAACGAATTAATGCAAGTGTTGATTTTATGAGTGAATTTTATGATGTGTTTATGTAATGTTTTGAATTCTATGGATTGTTGAATCCATTATGCGGTTGGAGGACACATCATCCTTTAGATAGTTTGGATTGTACACTTATGCTCTAGATAGACTAGATTGTACACTGTGATTTTGAATAAAAAAGTAAACATGACCAAAATAATTCGATGAATGTGTTCACCTAGTTCTGACTTCTAAATTTCCTCGTTCAAATTCTCAATATTTCAATATAATCACTTAAAAAAAAGTATTTTTGACCTAATTCGACAAAAAAATTTAAAAAAAATAAGGAAAAAATATGTGTTTTAGGACCTGCATTATACTAGAGAATACATGAATTATTTATATATTTCTTAGGCCCATATATGTAAAATATTGAAAACAACAAACCTCAACAATGAACATGCAAATTGGTATGTCTAGTATGACCTATGTGCTTCAATGAATATTGTAATGATTGTTTGATTTTATCTAGACTACTTGTAAGTGCTCAATATATTCAAGTGAGTAATAAATAAATTCTCTAGACTTTTCTCTATTTAAATGAATTACAATGCTTGAATACTTATAAATATCTAAATTTTAATTAAAACCTTTATTAGCATGCTAACCAACAAAATAAAAACTAAAAACAAAAAATATGGGACCACATAAGATGGGTGAAACCTAACCAAAAGGGACCACACAAAACCCTAGGAATGTGCACTAACATTCTAAATTATTTTAAACATCAGGGAACATATTTTACACACTTCCCTAAACACTCTAAAACATAGTGAGAAAGAGAAGGGGGTGACCCACAAAACATACCAATAACACCTAAGTTTGACAAATAATTGACATGTACAAATACCCTAAAATCATGCAATTTAATGAAACATAAATACCTAAGGGTAGTTTTTATATGTCTAGATTTTACCCCACTTTGATGTGTGCATGTGCATACATATAAAAGCAAAGGAAGACAAGTGGATCCAAATTTTGTGCACCTAAAGCTCTAGTTAAAAATCCATTTTACTTGTGAATCTACAAAAACATTATCTTCTACACACACATGGTGATGCAATATCATTCAAGTTCACTTGCAATCTTGCATCAACCAAAGTATATTTTTACTTATGAATTTTTCTAAGTTTTGTGTTGCTCAAGGTTTCTTACTACACATATGTCTTGTTTTAAGTTTGTGAATGTATTTTATGTTACATAAACTATCTTTGTGATGTTTCACATTATATTTGGTATGCATATAGTGTTATTATGTGTTACTCGCGATCACACTTGTGTCTATAAAGTTTTGTACATACATTTTTTACACACATTTGAAATGGTTACTCTTTATGAATAAGCCCAAAAAGTTGTGCACAAGATGTATTATTAATATGTAATCACCACATAGTAGTGCAAATATTCTATTTATGTTTATGTCAACATGTGATATCACTTGAGCAAAAGGTATTGAATGGAGTTGATTCTTTACCACAGTGACAAAAGAGTAGAAGAGACTTCTGGACGTAGTTGGATCTTTATTGTGCAAGCTATGTGTAAAATTTTAGATCATTTAGAAAGCTTGTGATAAATCACGACATCATTTTGGAAATGATGTCAGGATCACAGGACTCAAGTTTTCATGAAGATTGGTGATTACGACTCTTGTGTGACTTTATTTGCATTTTTGATGTTATGGAATGAGTTATTGTTGATTGTTTGATATTTAATCCCAAAATTTATGAAAGCTTATAAGGATTCATTTAATAGTATTTGTGATCTATTTTGGGATGTGTTAGGTTTTAATGTGGCTTTATTCCCTATAAATTTGAAGAAATTTAATGTTGGTGGTACACTAATGTGTGTTAATGTTTTTGGTGCAATAAAATTACTTAATGTAAGTAGGTGGGTCTTACATCTATATAAGCATTACCCTACACTTGTGTTAGGTAGCTAGTTCTAGTTAGTGAGGAGTTTGGATAGAAAACTTGAAAGAGTTTTATTACAAAGACTGAGTTAGCAAAAGCATAGATCTTCATATCTGATATCGTAATACATCTCATTGTGAGATTATGGTATCATTGTGTCATTGTTCCTATTGTATTTCCTTTTGATTAAAATCAAATAAAGATTTGAATTTTCATTGTTGCATTTCATGGAAATTTTAACTGAGTATTCTAAGGACTGGGTGGTCTAAGGAATTTATTAATTTAGACCTCTAACCATGACTGTAATATTTAGTATCAGATCAAGGTTATAATCATTGTTATTGAATGTTGATTTCCTCATTTGTGAGTGTGTATATAAAGTAGTTGTAAACATAATTTGGATTATTGTAAAGAAGGCGTAATTAATGTTTTTATCTAAGATCATCATTTGATATCAAGATCATTTATTTATAAGGAAACAACACAAAGAGGATGCTTAGGTTGTAGAAGATCCTGAGTGTGAAAATAAATGCCCCAACCCTCATGAAAAGGGGTAGTGATATACCATTGAGTGACATTAAACCTCAACCATACTAGTCATTTAATTGAGCTTGAACCTAAAGATAAAAAGGGAGGCCTATATTAGGCTCATAAAGGGTGAATCAATCACTACAAATGGACTTATAAATTCAATATGTTACCTTCTATACCATTAATTGTATATCAATTCCATGCTTTTGAAAATAGAAAACCTATATTAATTTGTGCATGAAGAATATTCATGCCCCATAATCTGATCTAATAAGTACAAACATAGAAAACTAAAATGTGGATACATGAATAGTGTTAATGTCTCCAATGTAATGCAATGGGTTATAACATGATATATGTAGACTCTTAAAATTATCCACCGATAACTGCCAACCAAGCTTTTGACCAATTTCCACCTAAAATGTATAATTTGGCCTAAAAACACTAAAATGCATTAAAAGATTTGAAACTGACATATTCAAGTGCCAATTTTGGCTAAAGTATCCCTAAATGGTGTAATGTAATTTATGGGCAAGCTAACTTTGATCAGATCATTCTGAGTCAAAATGCCAATTTTGCACCTAGGTGCTCTAGATTGCTCTTTCCTATCAATTCTCTTGCACAAGACACGACCTTTGTTATTTACTATTGGTAACATCCTAAATGGGATAATGGATCCAACGCATCTAACATTACCTTCCAATTCTAATCTAGTCAAATTTTAGACCAATAACAAGGCATTTTGATCAATTTGAGTAATTTGTGCACAAAGTACTTAAACATGCTTAAGAGCTTATTAATTAAAATTAAGGCCTAATTAATGAATCCATAGAAACTTGTTGAAAACTTATTTTTGAAAATGAATATTGAATATCTACATCATCAGGTGACCTCATTTCTTGGGAAGACATCCCTAGGCCATAAATGCCATAAATATCAGGATTCATGCCTCCCATGCCTCATCAAAGCCCTCTATGCCTCTTAATTGCTCTTATATCCCAAATATTGATGAGCTTATTTATTAATTTTAATTGCATAATTGGATTAATTCTTAGCCACACATCTCAATCTTGAGATGGATGGTTCAGGTTGATTCTAGACATTTTCAAAAATCTATAAATAGAGAGGCCATGAACATCATTTTTAAGCTATTTTGGTGCAAAGTTATTATACTCAAATATCTTCAAAAGGCTTGATAATGCAAAGTTATAATGCATAAATGGTTCCAAAAGCTTCAAGCAACCATTGTTACCATGCCAAATTGATTTCAAGCCAATCCATAAGCCAAAGGTGCCAAGGAGAGATGGAGGTAGCCAAACTTCCATTGCCAAGGACTTCATGAGCACAAACTGAGCAAGCCACTACAATAAGCATTTTAGAGCATCCAAGGAAGGTAAACAAGGTTTTGTTTTACATTTTAGTTGTGTGTTTTTATTCATATTTGTTAACTAAGCTCTCCCTAGTGTCTAGGCCTAGAGATGTTATACTAGTTAGTGTTTTTCTTTCATTTTATTTTTATTTTGAAACTAACACCAGACTAACCATCTTTTCTTGAGTCAAATTCATAGCTTCACATATGGCACGCTAGATGGGATTAGATGCATCCCACACATGAAGAAGATCATTTTACAGCTTTAAAATATTTATTTGGACCATTAAAACTCTTACAAATTAATTTTCTAGCTTTATTTTTCCATTTTTTATTTGCCATGAGTTTACACAGTAATTGACGTCAACTAATAAGACTGACATCAGTTGGATAGCTTAACTGAAGTTAGTTAGTAAAACTGACATCAGCTAGATACTTATCATTGGTCACATTGGTATAACTGATGTCAGTTAGATAACGATCATTAGTTAGAAAATGTAATTATCGTCAGTTATATAACTGACATCGATCACTGTGTTTTTCTTAAAACATAGACCCAAGAGCTCTTTTTTAAAAGTTCATTATTTCAAACCTAAAAGAGCTTCAAGGATAAAGATCACCTTTTTCATGCTTAAAAATCAATTAAGAACCTTGTTTTGGTGTTTAACAAAAATAAATAAAAATAGATGTTTATGGTGAATGTTTTCAAAGTTTGTAACTAAGACCAAGGGGTCAAATGAACACCACCTCATTTTCCATTTGGGCTTAAAAATGAACTCACCTTTTCAGTTTTTTTTGTGTTTACTTAGTTATTTAGATTAAATTTTTGTTTGGCAAAAAAAGGGATGTTGTGTATATGCTCTTCTATTTAGGGAACCCTTGAAATCAAAAGCACCATTCCTATTACAAGTAGCCTAGTCCAAGGCTTAGAAAAAAAGTCATCTAAAACACTCTCCAAAAACTCGTTAAAGTTTGGGTGACCTTGAAAATGACCCTAAAGTCTTTCTCCTTTCATGCTTTCTTTATTTTTATGCAAAATTCGCTTGCAAGGGGGATTTCATTACCTCCCATGATTTCTTTAGGGAAGCTTTGACCTGGGGTTTCACCTCCTGGAATTGACTTCACTTACTCCTTTGGAGTTGCATATGGGATGTATCTACATTTGGACATTGCACTACACTGAGCGAAAAATATGATGTAGTGGTTATAAAAAGGACTAGACCTTTTTACAACTAGCCAATACCACGGTCACCCAATTCTCATGCTTTTCTTTTGCATTATTTGATGTGAAAGTCATTATGCAATTGATTCCCCTAAAAATATTTGAAAGCTTTCTAGTTTAGTCAACCCCACATTGACATACCCTTGCTAGGATATGGATGATTATACTTGTATTTTGGTCATTTTTGCTTGGTATGTTTTGAGACTAAAACTTGTTTATTTGTTCATAAGCCATGTCAAAATAATGTATTTGAGTTGAGGAGGGTAGTGTTATATTGCCCAAATCATGTCAAATCATTTGTGCCTTTGAGTCTTTTGAAGCATAACATATATCACATCATTCGAGCATGCTTACACCATTAGGCTACTCAAATTGTTTAAAGACTTGATTCACCTTGTGCCAAAAACTATTTGTTTCAAACCATTTTGTGTATACCATTTGGACCTTTGTCTTGTGCCATCATGTTGTCTGATTTTGTCTAGCTTATTTGGTCAAATCTTAGTTTTCAAACATTGAGTTTTCAATTAACCTTGTCAAGTTTGGATTCAAACATGGATTGATTTCTATTTAGGCCTTAATTCATGGGGCTGATACACAGATCTTTCTCTTTTAGATTGTATAACTTCAGTTAATTGATTACCCAAATTTAAAAACTATTGATGGTTTGTTTAATGCCTATCCTCATCATTATTTATGCCTTTCTTTGAGAGAACACAACCTTTCTCATGTTGAAAATATTGTCATTGATGTCAAAGGTCTAGCAGTATTGGTGATAAAGGCCCCATTGTATTTAATGGTGTTTTTAATATTCATATGTTGGCTAATGTGTGTTAATATTTATTTAATATTAATGAATATATTTTTGATTGCATATAAGTCAAAAGAGGGCCCATGGAGAAGTCAAAGAGTCACGAGGTAAAAGACGAAAGAGGAATGGGACATATTTTCTCATGAAGAGTCACCTTGAGGAATTCTAAGAGTCACCATGTGAAGACAAAAGAGGTATTGTGTATTTTTCTATGAAGGGACACTTTGAGGAATATGAAAAGTCACCAAGATAAAGACAAAAGAGGAAAATATGATTTTGCTTATGAAGGGTCACCATATGACTTTTCAAATATGAGGATACAAAGGGTCATGTAAATTTAGTGCCATTTTTCATGAGGATTGAAGGGTCATAAAGGGTGAAAGCCAAAGGTCATTTGGAAAGCTATAAATAACAGCTTGAGAAGCCATTTGTAATATGCAAGAGAGTGCATGGTTTGTATTTGTTTTTAAAGAGAGAAAAGTAAGAGATATTGTAGAATTCTATCATATATTGAGTAAGCAACATTGAGATATAGTTATGTTTTATACACAAGAGGGGTTAATGCTTCTGTAGGTTGGCGCTCACAAATTTGCTCATGTGGGTTGGTTCTAACAAATAGTTGATGTGTTGGTTCCTGATAAAGGGGTTGGTGCTCCTGCAAGTTGGTGCTTACAAACTTTGTATTTTGAGTTGGTGCTCATTCATATACTTGAGATTGTTCTCCACAGTTTTTCCCGCTTTGGGTTTCCACATAAAAATATGGTATCTCTCTCTCTCTCTCTCTCTCTCTCTCTTGTGTGGTGCAAATTATTATTTTAGTTTTATTGCATATCTTGAATGTATGATTGAGTGGTTAAAGAAAAAAAATTGGATCAAATAAAAGATATGTAATATACTGATTCACCCCCCCTCTCAGTGTATTTCATGCTTAACAATTGGTATCAGAGCAGGTTCTTTTTGAAAAAGTTTTACAACTTGAAGGAAGATTAGGAAAGCACGATGGTTGGATCTCATGAAGGATTTTATACAAATAACACACCTTTGTTTGATGGAACAAATTATGTTTTTAAAGCATAAGGATGAAGACTTATTTGATGGCCCTTGGATTCAACATTTGGTAAGTAGTGGTGGAGGAATATGAAGAGCCACAAACACTTGTAACTACTCCAATAGAAAAGAAGGCAAGTGAAAATAATTCTAAAGCTTTAAATACTATTTTATATAGTTTATGTGAATTAGAATTTGTTAAAGTTATGCACTGTAAGTCTGCTCATGAAACTTGAGTAAAACTTGAGAATATTTATAAAGGTGATGGAAAGGTTCATCAAGCTAAGCTTCAGACTTTTAGAAGACAATTTGAGAGTTTGAAGATGGAAGAAGATGAAAATATAACAAGTTATCTCTTATGGGTTGATCAAATAGTCAATTAGATTCAAGGTCTTGTAGAAAATTTAGAAGAGTCAACTATGGTTCAAAAGGTTTTTAGATCTCTACCATTGAGATATGATGTGAAAGTTTTGGCAATTGAAGAGATGAATAATTTAGCCAAGCTAAAGATAGATGAGCTTCATGGTATTCTTATGGTATATGAGATGCAAACTAAATAAGATAAACCTTTAAAGAGAGAAGCAACTCTCAAGACATCAAAAAAAGAGAAGGCTAAAATTCAAGAATCAAGTGATAATTCTAATGATGATGAAGATGATAATGGAGCTCTATTCATTTGCAAGTCAAAAAAGGGCACAAGTAAATATCAAAGAAAATTACCTTTTAAATGTTTTAATTGTGAAAAGATTGGACATTTTGTAGCTAAATACCCAAATAAGGGTAATGACAATAATGAAGAAGAAAAGTCTACATATAAGAAGAATTTCAAAAGAAAATTCAAGAAGGATTCGAGAAGAAGAGTTTGTATTCTAAATATCCTAGCTCAACCGAAGATAGTGGAGTCAATGACTCAGAAGAAGAAGAGATACTATTCATAGCCAAACATGAATATGCCTCTATAAGTAAAAGTATATATGATCAAGAAGAAGAATACGATGAAGCTGAAGTGAATTTGGAAGGAGAACTCATTTGTGCCTTAGAAGAGTTAAAAGCTTTTGAAAAGAAGAATCAATGATTAAAGCTTTAGATTGAGAAAAATGGAAATGAGTCAAAGGAAATAATTGAAGATATACAAACACACTTTGAAGAAGCCAAGAAGAATGAAGAAGATCTAACGACACAATTGAAAATAGTAAGTAAAGAATATGAAAGGTATGTTATTAAAATTGCTTCTTTAAAAGTAGATCTTGATAAAACAAATAAAACAATCAATGATAGAGCAGCCAATGATTCTAAATTTGAGTATAGCACTAATATGTTGAATAAGATATTATAAAATCAAAGATCAATGTTAGATAATATAGGTATTAGATCTGAAAAAGAGAAAGAGGATGTCACTACTTTCATAGACAAGGAAAAGGAAAGAGCTATGCTGAAGTTCTTACAAAAGAAGAAATAAAAAGTGAAGAAGTTAAGAATATAGAGGACTTTTTAAACAAAAAATGTTGGAGGGAACAGAGCTACAAAAGGCAATTAGGTCAGAGATACACAAACAAGTCCTATTTTTATGGTTACTATTTTTATTGTGATGGATATGGTCATAATAAATTAGAATATCAAAAAAGAGCTAACAACTTTAGAAATAAAGAGAAGAAAAGTCATGCAGAATCAAGCAGAAGCCACAACTCTTTTGCTCCTCTATCAGGGTTTCATGAAGAGGCCATAATATGTTACAAGTGCAACAATTTCAGACACATATCTTAGTACTATATAAGTGTGTTCAAGTTGATCAAGAAGGACCAGAGTTTCAAGGCTCCATTCATTAAAAAAAAGTTCAGACAAGTTCTTGGCAAAATAAACAACCTAAAAAATCTATGTTGGTGTAGACAACTTTGCATGCAAGAAATGAAAGAAAGCCATGGTTCATTGATAGTGAATGTTCAAGGTACATGATAGGAAACAAGAGCAAGTTAATAACCTTGAATAAGGTCAATGGTGGCACAATGAAATTTGGAGACAATACTACTCCCAAAATTCCTAGAAAAGGTATACTAAGTTTGGATAACGATAGAACTAAAATTGAAAATGTTTTATATGTAGAAAGTCTTAATCATAATCTTTTGAGTGTAAGTCAAATGTGTGATCTAGGGCACACACTAAAGGTTTATGTAAAAGGTTATGAAATTAAAAAAAAATATTCAGATGTATTGGTTACAGATGCTCAGAGAACAAACAATAACTTGTATATGCTATCAAACATCAAAGGTCAAAGATGTTGTTTGAGTCAGATTGAAGAAATTTGGCGATGGCACATGAGAATGAGGCACATAAATTTTGATAATATTATCAATATCAACAAAAAATAAGTAATTAAAAATCTTCCAAAGATTACAAAGCCATTCGACACACTTTATGAACCTTGTCAGCATGGGAAGCAAACTAGAAGGTGGTTCAAAACAAAAGAGTACTCGACTACTCAGATGCTAGAGCTTGTTCACACTGACCTATGTAGACCTATGAGAACTCAAAGTACTGAAGGTGAGAAATATTTTATGTTGCTTATTGATGATTTTTCATGTAAGACTTGGGTAATGTTTTTAAAGAAAAAATTAGAAGATTTTAGACATTTGCAAGCATTCAAAGCATTAGTTGAGAATGAAACTAGTTTGAAGATTAAGTGTTTAAGATTAGATCGAGGAGGAGAATTCATGTCAGATAAATTTATTGAATTTTGTGAAGATCATGGAATAAAGAGACATTATTCAGTAGCTAGAACTCTATAGTAAAATAGGGTAGTTAAATAGAAAAATAGAACAATTCAGGAGATGGCAAGGACAATGCTAAATGAATCTAAGATAGCAGATAAATACTAGAGAGAGGAAGTTGCTACATTAATACATATTTAAAATAGAGAATTATTGAGAGTCAATAATGACAAGACTCCTTATGAGCTATGAAAAGACAAACTAGCAATAATTGATTATTTTAGAGTTTTTGGTAGCAAATGCTTCATAAAGAGAATTGATGAAAAACTTGAAAAGTTTGAATCTAGAGCAGATGAAGGTATATTTATTGGTTAGTCTTAAAAAATTAAAGCTTATAAATGTTATAACAAAATATCTAAGAAAATTGTAGAAAGTGCAAGTGTCAGGATAGAAGAAGATGGAACATAAAGAATCAGTGATCCAGTAGACATTCTTGAAATCATTAAAGAGGAAAGTTTTGAAGACTTAGATGAAGATGAGGAGAAGGAGAAAAAGGGAACCAAAACTCTATCCAAATATGTTCAGAGAAATCATAATGAAAGTGACATCATTAGAGACATAAATGAAGGAATCCGCACTAGAAAAATGATGGTAAGTGAATTTGAGCAAGTTAATTTCTCTTTATTATCCAAAATTTAGCCTAATTTTTTTTCAGAAGCTAGAAATGATAAGCATTGGGTTAAGGCTATGGATGAAGAATTAAATAAAATAGAAAAGAATGATAATTGAAAATTAGTGCCTAGACCAAAATATCACAATGTGATAGGAACAAAATGGGTTTATAGAAATAAGTTGAATGAAAATGGAGAAGTGACCAAAAATAAAGCAAGATTAGTATGTAAAGGATATGCTCAGATTGAGGGAATAGATTTTGAATAAACTTTTGCACCAGTGGCAAGGTTAGAGGCTATTAGAATGTTTCTTGCATATGTAGAGTTTAAATTTTTTAAAGTGTTTCAGATGGATGTCAAATCTGCCTTCTTGAACGAGAATCTTGAAGAAGAGGTATACATTGAGTAGCTTGAGAGATTTATTCTCTCAAATATTAGTAACCATGTATGCACATTGAAGAAAGTATTGTATAGATTGAAACAAGCTCCCAGAGCTTGGTATGCAAGACTTGATAAGTACCTACAAGATCAAGGTTTCAAGAGAGGATTAACTGATAGTAATCTCTACATCAAAATAAAAGGTGAGCATCAATTTATTGTTGTGGTATATGTTGATGATATCATTTTTTAAAAAAATATTGAAAAGATAACAAAATCATTTTCTAATAAAATGCAAAAAGAATTTGAGATGTCTATGCTTGAAGAATTGTCATTTTTTTTAAGATGGCAAAAATTTCAGTCAAATAAAAGAATTTTCATATCGCAAAGTAAATATGTGAAGGAAATATTGAAGAAATTTGGTTTTGAGGATTGTGCACTAGTTAGCACACTAATGTGCATAGGAAAAAGGGTGAGCAAGGATGAAGATTCACCTGTTATAGATCAATCTTTGTATAGATCTATGATTAGTAGTCTTTTATATTTGAAAACATCAACGCCAAACATCATGCATGTAGTAGGTATGGTTGCAAGATATCAATCATCTCCAAAATATAGTCATGTTCAGTTGGTAAAAAGAATATTTAGATATATCAAGGAGATATTGGATTATAGATTAAGATATCCCATAGGTAGAGATTTCACTTTGGTTGCTTATACAAATTTAGATTGGGCACGGTGCTTGGATGACAAAAAGAGTACAAGTGGAGGAGTTTTCTTCCTTGGTGATAGCTTAGTATCATGGCTAAGTAAGAAGTAGAATTCAGTATATCTTTCTACAGCTGAAGTAGAATATATTACAATAGTATTGTGTTGTACTCAAGTGCTTTGGATGAAGCAAACTTTGGAAGATACCAAGGTAAAGTATGATGAACCTATTTCTATTTTTTGTGATAACACAAGTGCTATAAATATTTTGAAGAAACCAATGATGCATTCAAGAACAAAATATATTCCTATTAGATATCACTTTTTGAGAGAGCAGGTTACCAATCAATAGCTTAAGATGGAATATATCAGTACTACAGAGTAGATTGTAGATATTTTCACAAAGGCACTACCAAAAGACACATTTGAGTATTTACGAGAGAATTTAGGAGTAATTTCTTTTACTTCCTACAATTGAGGTTTAGCAATAGTTGAGAGGGAGCTAAGTGTTAGCTCCAGGTAGGCCTTTTGCCATTAATGTCAAAAGGGGAGAATAATAGGTACATGTATAGGTGCAAAAATAGGTACAAGGAATAAATATAGGTTGCTACAGTAAATTGGAGTTATTGTATGTTTTTTAGATGGTAGTATGTGCAGGTTTTAGGATATGGTAGTTTTAGTTTGAGGTTGCCATCAATGACAAAGGGGGAGATTGTTGAAAATATTATCATTGATGCCAAAGGTCTAGCATTATTGGTGATAAAAGCCCCATTGTATTTAATGGTGTTTTTAATATTCATATCTTGGCTAATGTGTGTTAATATTTATTTAATATTAATGAATATATTTTTAGTTGCATATAAGTCAAAAGAGGGCCCATAGAGAAGTCAAAGAGTCACGGGGTAAAATATGAAAGAGGAATGGGACACATTTTCTCATGAAGAGTCACCTTGAAGAATTCCAAGAGTTACCATATAAAGACAAAAGAGGTATGGCAAATTTTTCTATGAAGAGACACTTTGAAGAATATGAAAAATCACCAAGATAAAGACAAAAGAGGAAAGGATGCTTTTACTTATGAAGGGTCACCATATGACTTTTTAAATGCAAGGATACGAAGGGTCATACAAGTTTGGCACCATTTTCCATGAGGATTGAAGGGTCACAAAGGGTGAGGGCCAAAGGTCATTTAAAAAGCTATAAATAAAGGCTTGAGAAGCCATTTATAATGCAAAAGAGTGCATGGTTTGTATTTGTTTTTGAAGAGAGAAAATCAAGAGATATTGTAGAGTTATATCATTTGTTGAATAAACAACATTGAGAGATAGTTGTGTTTTATACACAAGAGGGGTTGGTGCTCCTATGGGTTGGTTCTCACAAATAGTTGCTATGTTGGTGCTCGACAAAGGGGCTGGTGCTCCTACAAGTTGGTGCTTGAAAACTTTGTATTTTGCGTTGGTGCTCATTCATATACTTGAGATTTTTCTCTATGATTTTTCCCACTTTGGGTTTCCAGATAAAAATATGGTCTCTCTCTCTCTCTCTTGTGTGGTGCAAATTATTATTTTAGTTTTATTGCATATCTTGAATGTATGATTAAGTGGTTAAAGAAAAAATTAGATTAAATAAAAAATATATAATATACTGATTCACCCTCCCTCTCAGTATATATCATGCTTAACATCTCAAAGAGCCATTTGTCTTATGCCTTATGCCAACTGATCATGTTTATGTTTGATTCTGTGTGTCAGGTCTATGTCAAAGTTATTTCCAAACTTGTTAGATTAAATCAAATCACCTCATACCTTTGTTTAAGTCTAGATTTTGATGTTGTTTGGCAAAAAGTCCTAGCATCATGCCTACTTTTTTGAGCCTAGCTTTTGACTCCATGTTTGTATAAAAGACCTAGTAACTCAACTTTTCCCTTTCCTAGTTTAGACCTTGTTTGGAACACTTTGACTTCGACCTTTGACATGTTGGTTTTTATTCAAATATTTGACCTTTTATGTGTATGACATTTGATGTTAGATGTTTGATGTTAGGCTATTTTATTCCAAGTCTTAACACAAATCATTTTGGAGATACAACTCCACTTTCAGACCACATTGGAGATACAACTCCACCTCTTCGACCAAGTTAGACCAAGTTTGAACCATTTGTCCTTTGGACATAGTTTTTTAGAGTTTATATAACTCTAAGCCTTTTTGTTTTGGAACTTTCATCATTTATATAGATATGTCTCATTACACTTATAGTGGAGTCACGTACAATCCAATTTATGATAGAATGGCCACACAAAATGGCTTTTATGGCTTTTGTCAAGACGCCAATGATGTTAATATGGTTTGTGAGACAAATATTTATCTACCTCATATTAATCATTCATGGGATCAAAGTCATGAAACAACTTATGATCTAACTTGAGACCTTGATTGGTATGAAGAGGCTTGTGAAGAGGACTTTCAAGACTTGACTACAGATAATGTTGTTTGGGATACTGATCCATACCCTCTTTTTAATAATTAGTACATAAAATAGAGTCAAAACTAGCTTATGAGCCAACTCATGACTAGGATGATATAGTTTATGAGGAAGACTTAGATGCTTTGGCTTATGCGAGTAATCAAGGTCCACCACATCATACCATTTCTATTCTAGGACCACAATATTGCACCATTCCCATAACAAGACCTCGTCCTTTGGTTTATGTGAGCAACCAAGCTTCACAATTCCCAAGCATTTCTATACCAAGACCTCATCCTTTAGTTTGTGTGAGCAACCAAGCTCCACAACATCCAACCATTTCTATACCAAGACCTCATCCTTTGGTTTATGCGAGAAACCAATCTCCACAATGCCCAACCATTTTTATACCAGGACCTCATCCTTTGGTTTATGTGAGAAATCAAGCTCCACAATGCCCCTTCATCATTCCAGGACCTCATCCTTTGGCTTGTGTGAGAAATCAATCCCCACAACGCCCTATCGTTATCATTTCAAGACTTCATCCTTTGGATCCTACGAGAAATCATGCTCCCCAATGCCCTACTATTATCCAACCACAAGTCAATCCTCATCTAGTACCAATCCCATCCAAACCTCAACCCATCCAATCCTTCAAAGACCAAGTTGTGTTCAAAATTGGTATTTTCCAACTTACTGAAAACCAAGGCCAAGAGAACCAACCAATCCAAGATGTTTTTATTGAACCAACCATTTGTTATAAGTCAACTTATGATGAATTTCCTATTGATCATATACCAATTATCGAGAAGTCTCACTCTGATGAGTTAGTCTTTGCTGAGTCACTTCTTAATGATTATAACTGCCTTTAGGCAAATCATTACCTTAACCATGTGCCTATTTTTCAAGAGCCTCCTATTGATAAGCCAATATCTAGGGAGTTGTCTCTTGACCTTTTTCCCATTCTAGAGGAGTCCCACTTTGACAAACCAGTCTTTATGGAGCCCATCATGCCATTACAAGTTGTTACTTATCCAATACCAAGCATTCAATAAGACATCATTGTAATAGAGTACCCATTATATGAAGAATCATAATTAGATTTAGGTTTTATTTTTGAACCAACATCAGATTTAGTATTAGAATCTAAATCAACATCAGTCCCAACATTAGACTCAGAGTCCCTTGAGTTAGAATTAGATTAAAAAGAATAATATGTTTGTGGCTATTACAACATTGGTTACGTATGCCTTGTAGATCAATTTGAATATATTTGTGATTCTTCTACAATTTTTAAGGATGAGTACTTCAAATTTGACTTAATCTATCCTAGTATCTTCTATGAGGATCGTGTAGCCTCTACCCATTCCATTACCATTCCATAGGCCATTACCATCAACCAAAAGAGCCATATCATTGACATTCCATCTCCCAGAAGTGTTGATTGGGATTGATAGAATCACACTTTATTAAACTACATCCATGGTGACATAGCAGTTAAAGAAGAGCAAGGAGGCAAAGACCATGTTCATGTAGTAAAAGAGCACTCTCTTAGTGAAACTTTTTTAGAGGCACTAGGGGACAATCAAATTCAGAACTCAGTATCTTCTAGTGAAATTTTATTAGAAGTACTAGAAAAAAATCAAAGTCAAAAGCCAATGTTCATTAGTGAAATCTTCTCAGAGGTGATATAGGATAATCAAGTCAACTTCATTAGTGAAAACCTCTTTGAGGCACCAATAGTTGAGCATAAAAGTTCTTCACTGCTTGATGAAGAAAAAATCAAAGATCAAATCAAATTAGCTTCCTATCTACAACCTAATCAGATGATAGCTACTCTCAAGATCAAATAACAAAAAAAATTTGTGGTCTTATCGAGAGAATCTTCAGAGGTCTTCAACCCACCATAACCAAAATTATGTCAAATCCAACATCAACAACATTATGTGTGACTAGAAGTCATGATCTTTATTTGTTTCCCCACCATTCCACATTCCATTATCATCTACCATTCCATTTCACAATCAAACCTACCATCCATTATTTGTCCTTGTTTACCATCCACAACCACACTTTCCTTTACAGAGGCTACAAGGATACCTTATCTTTACATTTTAAGGAATAAAAATCAATGACCAATGAAGATCACAAAAACATTCTTAGCATCAAAATTTGTAGGCAATTCTTGACAAAGCAATTATTCAGACAAGGTATGGGCTAGAAATTAACATGATCAAGTATTCTATTTGTATCATTTGTTGATTGGGATGTGCATCTCCCCATCAACATGAACAATAGAATAAAAAATTACACCCAAGCCAACAACATGTACCATACAATTTCACGTGCCATTATCATTGTTACATATGCCTATTTTCCATTATTGTAGATCCCAACAATTTACCCTATCACCTAGGGGTAACCCTCTTACCATTTTATCTAATCTATCCAACCAATCATTATCCTTAGCAAGACCATACCATCTTATAATTCCATTCCTATCTAGACCAAAGCCTATTTTTAGTCATCCTACCTAATCCTATTTTGATCTTGGTTACTTTGGTTCTTCTCGCACCTTTTATGGGGGGATTTCAATCAAAATTCAACAATCAATCAAGTCTATGTTTTAATGATAGTCTATGAAAGTAGTGTGACATTATTCTAGCAAGATATCTTTCATTTTCCATCTTATATCAAGTTTGTTTATGTGAGTTTGATTATAATCTCCTATGAGCAAATTAGTGTTTCACCAGTCTTGCTACTAATTATAACCACCTATGGGCAAATTAGTATCATTGACCTATGTCGTTGTATCCTAGTTATAACCACCTATGGGAAAACTAGGGGCAACACTTGTTTACCATGCATTGTTGCATCACTTTGCCATCATTGTTTTCATTTAACTAGCCATTTGTTAGATTTGAGAACTTGTTGAGACCTAGTTGGTTTTTCCGCACCTTTTGTGTGGATGGAATTGTTTTGACTTGAGGTCATTTTAGGACTATGTGGGTCATACTCAATTCATGTTGAGGTCACCTCAGTCCCCCTTTCCATATGTTCTCATTATTTTGTGAGCAACCTAAGCCAAAATCTCTCATCATTTTGTGAGTAGGTATCTTGTCATTTTTTAACAAGTTAAGATACCTCAAAATTTCAAAAACATTCATAACATTTCAAAAAATCCAAAAATATTTGTCCTATCTAAGCCTAGTTAGTTATTTTCAATCTGCCTTACTAGGGCATTGTCATTGTTAGGATGCTTTCTTTTGATTTTGTTTTCAGGCTTTGTATATGTTTGATTATTTCAAGCTGTTTGTTTATTTGTTTATTTATTTTTCTTTTTATTTTGTTTGCTTGCCTATTTATTTATTTTCAACACTGTTTCCTCAGCTCAGTCTATATGTGTTCATTGGGTGATTCCTTGAGCACATTATTCCTGAGTCCATCCAAATTCATCCATTAACATTGTCATCATGGTTTTTATCATTGGTGCATTATTTTTTAGTGTTGATTGGTTCTAGAGTCAGTTCTTATGCATATTTCAGCCATGTCTTTATGGTGTTTTATCATGAAGCTTACTGTCACATGTTACAACAAAAATTAGCTTCAAAAAGGTCTAAAATCAATGGATCCATAGAAGTTTCTCCTTGGTACCTTGGTAAATCCTTTCATCCCACCCTTAATCAAATCAACCCATTAACCATTCTAGTTGTATCATTGTTAATCAGGACGAGCATCTCCTTGTTAGTAGGTACAACTAAATCATTCACATTGATCAATCTTATTTTTATATTCATCTATTTCATCACTTTTCACCTACTCATATTTAATCTATATTCCAAGTTATATCCTTGAGTTATTCTTGCTAATCATCCCTAATTGGGGCACAACCATCAGTTTTAGCCAATACAGTCCTCTTAATGATTATAAACACCTATGGGCAAATCATTATTTTGACTTTTATTCCTAATTATAACTGACTTTAGGCAAATCAACATCCTTTTTACATCAATTCATGTAAGCATTTTCTCATTTGGATTAATCTTAACCATGGGTTAATTCTACCTTTCTTCTTGTTTCTTTTTAAAGGACCATCCATCAACAAATGTGACAGCCACTCCCTCGAGGGGGCATCATCATAGGATTCTCAAAATAATTTGGAGCTTTTTTAGTTTATCATCATCTTATTTTTTCCATACAGGCCATTTCTCATTTTTTGAGAAGACATTTCTTTGCCTATGATTTGTAACATCATCCCAAACAGGGGCAAATTGTAGACTCCTATAACTGGGCATCGATAACCTCCAACTAAGATTTTGACCAATTTCCACCTAAAATGTATAATTTGGCCTAAAATCACTAAAATGCATTAAAATATTTGAAATTGACATATTCAAGTGCCAATTTTGGCTAAAGTATCCCTAAATTGGGCAATGTAATTTATGGGCCAACTAACTTTGATTAAATCATTTCTAGTCAAAATGCCAATTTTGCACTTAGGTGATCTAGATTGCTATTTCCTATCAAATCTATTGCACAAAACACATGCCTTTGTTATTTGTTATTGGTAACATCCTAAATGGGATAATGGATCCAACACATCTAACATCACCTTTCAATTCCAATCCAGTCAAATTTTAGACCAATAATAAGGCATTCTGATCAGTTTGAGTAATTTATGCATAAAGTGTTTAAACATACTTAAAAGCTAATTAATCCAAATTAGGGCCTAATTAATAATTCCATGGAAACTTATTGAAAACTTATTTTTGGAAATAAATATTGAATATCTGCTTCATTAGGTGACCTTATTTCTTGAGAAGACATCCCTAAGCCATAAATGTCATAAATATCAAGATTCATGCCTCCCATGCCTTATCAAATCCTTCCATGCCTCTTAATTTCTCCTCTATCCTGAATATTGATGAGCCTATTTATCAATTTAAATTTCATAATTGGATTAATCCTTCGCCACACATCTCAATCCTGAGATGGATGGTTCAGGTTGATTCTAGACAATCTCAAAAATTTATAGATAGAGAGGCCATGAAAATCATTTCTAAGCTATTTTGGTGCAAAGTTATTATTCTCAAATATCTTCAAATGACTTGATAATGCAAAGTTATAATGCAAAAATGGTTTTAAAAGCTTTATTCAACTAGTGTTACCATGCCAAATTGATTCCAAGCCAAGCCATAAGCCAAAGGTGCCAAGGAGAGATGGAGGTAGCTAAACTTTCATTGCCAAGGACTTCATGAGCACAAATCAAGAAAGCCATTACAATAAGCATTTTGGAGCATCCAAAGAAGGTAAAAGAGGATTTATTTTACATTTTAGTTGAGTGTTTTATTCATGTTTGTTAACTAAGCTCTCCCTAGTGTCTAGGCCTAGAGATGTTATTCTAGTTAGTGTGTTTCTTTCATTTTGTTTTCATTTTGAAACTAACACCATACTAACCATCCTCTCTTGAGTCAAATTCTTAGATTCATAATATAGAGTGTTTATACATTTATATCCCATTTTGTCCTAAATCTGTAATATTTGAAAACTTATAACTTATGTTTCTATAAAGTGTGTACATATGAATTGCATGTGCCCTCAAATATGTCTCAATTTTCAAACATTTGTCCCATAATATGAACATATTTAAACTTTGTGAATCATGTAACATGTCCCATAATCTGAATTTACTATAAATGGAGGCTTGAATATCTATGATAAGCCTAATAATATGCCCCCTTTTGATATGGGAAATGTATATGAGGAATTACTCATCTCAAAATTAAAATATTTAGCACTTAATAATTTAGAAGCATGTGCAAACATATGGATAGTATTTCATTAAATCATGTATCAACATATAGTGTAAGGCATATAAGTGTCATGCTAAGATAGATATATAATTTAGGCATATAATAGTAACCATCACTAATGTAAGTACTAAATAATAATTATGCAGAAAAAGGTGTATGATATGGATCATAATATCATACAAAAGAAGCAAAGTGCATGATATGGATCATGACACCATACAATTAGAATAAAATCCTATATTTATCCACTCATAAGCACACAAATTCCATGGACATGACACACATAATAAATCACATGCAATATCACTCAATGTCACACAAGGTTAGAGCCAAACACAATGGATAATCAAATTTCACACAAGGAAAGAGCCACATTCAATAGATAATAAAATGTTACACAAGGTAAGATCTATGAGAGGAAAAGTCAAAGGATGAAAAACTCAATAAACAACATTTGTAAAAGAAAACAAGGGCATAAGAAAATAGTCATACAATGAAAACTCAATCAAGAAAGATCAATAAGAGAAGGCAATATCCAAATAAAGAGGCATAAAATGACATACTCAATCAAACAATGTCCTAAACTAAGGCAAGATCTAACTAAGCATAATACAAAATTAGATTTTAGTAAATTAAATAGAAGAAATGAAGTAAATAACAAGTAAAACTAGTCTACACCATAAATCTATGTCAATGTGACATCATAGTAAAGTACCATATCCATGAAATGTAGCACTATAAATAATATAAGAAAGATCGAGGCATGTGTAAATAATCAATGTATCTCAATATTATAAATAGAAACTTCATAGAATGATATAGCATATAATAATGTAACTTATGGAATGATATGCCCCCAACATTGGCATGGCCCCAAAGTATAATAATGCCTTGCATACATTCATCAATGTATCATGTATAACTTGTATGTCTTGCATCTCACTCATATACATTGTGAAATGCATGTGCATATGGAAAAGGATATGTAAAATAGTTGCAGGCATATTTTGGATTGTTGGAAAGAAGGTGTAATTAATGTTTTGATTTGAGATCATCATATGATATCTAGGTCATTGATTTATAAGGAAGTGACACATAGAGGATGCTTAGGTTTTAGAAGAGCCCGAGTGGGAAAATAAATGGCCCAACCCTCATGAAGAGGGATTAATGTTAGACCATTGAGTGATATTGAACCTCAACCATACTACTCATTTTATTGATATTGAGCCTCAAGATAAAAATGGAGGCCTATATTAGGCTCATAAAGGGTGAATCAATCACTAAATATGGACTTATAAATTCAATATGTTACCTTGTATACCATCAATTGTACATCAATCCAATGCTTTTGAAAATAGAAAAATTATATTAATGTGTGCATGAAGAATATTCATGCCCCATAATCTAATCTAATAAGTACAAACATAGAAAACTAAAATGTGGATACATAAATAGTGTTATTTCCCCCAATGTAATGCAATGGGTGATAACATGATATAAAGTGTTTATACATCTATATCCCATTTTGTCCCAAATTTGAAATATTTGAAAACTTGTAACTTATGTTCATATAAAGTGTGTGCATATGAATTGCATGTGCCCTCAAATATGTCTCAATTTTCAAAAAATTGTCCCATAATCTGAACCTATTTAAACTCAACGAATCATGTCACATGTCTCAATCTAAATTTACTATAAATGGAGGCTTAAATATATATGATAAGCTTGATAATATGCCTCCTTTTGAGATGGGAAATGTATCTAATGAATTACTCATCTCAAATTAAATTATTTAACCAAATCATGGTGTATGGGAAGATGTAACCATTTAGAGGCATGTGCAAACATGTCAATAATATGTAATTAAATCATATATCAATATATAGTGTAAGGCATACAAGTGTCATGCCAAGATAGATATATAAATAAGGCATACAATAGTAATCATCACTAATGTAAGTATTGAATAATAACTATGTAGGAAAAGGTGTATTATATAGATCATGTCACCGTACAAAGGAGGCAAAGTGCATGATATGTATCATGACACAACAAACTTAGAATAAAATCCTATATTTATATACCAATAAGCACACAAATTTTATGGACATGACACACACAATAAATCACATGCAATAGAACTCAACGTCACACAAAGTTAGATCCAAACACAATGGACAATCAAATGTCATACAAGGAAAGAGCCACATTCAATAGACAATAAAATGTTACACAAGGCATTATCTATAAGATGAAAAACCACATAATGAAAAATTCAATAACCAACAGTTGTAAAATAAAACAAGGGTGTAAGGAAAGAGCCATACAATGAAAACTCAATCAAGAAAGATCAATAAGAGAAGGCAAGAACCAAATAAAGAGGCATAAAATGACACACTCAATCAAACAATGTCCTAAACTAAGGCAAGATCCAACTAAGCATAATAAAATATTAGCTTGTAGTAAATTAAATAAAAACAATGAAGCAAATAATAAGCAAAACTAGTCTACACCATAAATCTATGTCAATGTCACAACATAGTAAAGTGCCATATCCATGAAATGTAGCACTATAAATAATATAATAAAGATCAAGGCATGTGTAAGTAGTCAATGTATCTCAACATTATAAATAGAAAATTCATAGGATGATATAACATGTAATAATGTAACCTATGGAATGAGATGCCCCCAACATTGGCATGGCCCCAAAGTATAAGAATGTCTTGCATACATTCATCAATATATCATGTATAGCCTGTATGTCTTACATCTCACTCATATACACCATGAAATGAATGTGTCTGTGGAAAAGGATGTGTAAAATAGTTGTAGACATATTTTGGATTGTTGAAAAGAAGGTGTAATTAAAGTTTTGAAGTGAGATCATCGTATGATATCTAGATCATTGATCTATAAGGAAAAAACATATAAAGTACACTTAGGTTGTAGAAGATCCCGAGTGGGAAAATAAATACCCCAACCCTCATGAAGAGGGAGTAGTGATATACCATTGATTGACATTGAACCTCAACCATACTACTCATTTTATTGATCTTGTGCCTCAAGATAAAAAGGGAGGCTTATATTAGGCTCATAAAGGGTGAATCAATCACTATAGATGGACTTATAAATTCAATATGTTACCTTGTAGACCATCAATTTTACATCAATCGCATGATTTTGAAAATTAAAAAACTATATTAACGTGTGTAAGAAGAACATTCATGCCCCATAATTCGATCCAATAAGTGCGAATATAGAAAACTATAATGTGGATACATGAATAGTGTTAAAGCCTCTAATGTAATGCAATGGGTGCTAGCATGATATAAATTTTTTATACAGCTATATCCCATTTTTTCTAAAATCTATTTTTTTTGAAAACTTTTAACTTATGTTCCTATAAAGTGTGTGCATATGAATTGCACGTGCCCTCAAATATGTATCAATTTTCAAACATTTATCCCATAATATGAACCTATTTGAACTCTATGAATCATGTAACATGTCCCAAAATCTAAATTTAATATAAATGTAGGATTGAATATCTATGATAAGTTTGATAATATGCCCCCTTTTGAGATGGGGAATGTATCTGGCAAATTACTCATCTCAAAATAAAATATTTAACCACATCATGGTGTATAACAAGATGTAATCATTTAGAAGCATGTGGATAATATGTCATTAAATCATATATCAACATATAGTGTAAGACATACAAGTGTCATGCCAAGATAGATATATAAATTAGACATTCAATAGTAACCATTACTAATGTAAGTACTAAATAATAATTGTGCAAGAAGAGGTGCATGATATGGATCATGGCACCACACAAAAGAAGCAAAGTACATGATATGGATCATGACACCGCAAAATTAGAATAAAATCCTATGTTTTCGCACTCATAAGAACACAAATTCCATGGCCATGACACACACAATAAATCACATGTAATAGCACTTAATGTCACACAAGGCTAGAGATAAACACAATGGACAATCAAATTTCACACAAGGAAAGAGCCACATTCAATAGACAATAAAATTTCACACAAGGTAAGATCTATAAGAATAAAAGTCACATAATGAAAAATTCAATAAACAACAATTGTAAAAGAAATGAAGGGTACAAGTAAAGAGTCATACAATGAAAACTCAATTAAGATAGAGTAATAAGAGAAGGCAAGATCCAAAAAAAGGCATGTAATGACACAATCAATCAAAAAATGTCCTACAATAAGGTAAGATCCAACTAAGCATAATAAAATATTATCTTGTAGTAAATTAAATAGCAACAATAAAGCAAGTAACAAAAAAAAACTTGTCTACACCATAAGTCTATGTCAATGTCATAACATAGTAAAGCGTCATATCCATGAAATGTAGCACTGTAAATAATATAAGAAAGATCAAGGCATGTGTAAGTAATCAATGTATCTAAACATTATAAATGGAAAATTCATAGAATGATATAACATGTAATAATTTAACCTATGGAATGAGATTCCCCCAACATTGGCATGGCCCAAAAGTATAAGAATGTCTTACATACATGCATCAATGTATTATATATAACCTGTATGTCTTACATATCAATCATATATAATATGAAATGCATGTGTGTATGGAAAAGGATATATGAACTACCAAACATGTGATGAAAACATAAATCAATAATGTAAACTAGCAAACATGTCATGCTTATGACCAAATTTTATAGTTTTTGAATTTTTTATATTTTTTTATATTTTTAACATATTTTGAGATGATTATGTAATAATTATAACCAATTATCCCATCAAGGGGATAGTCACATGTAATTCCTATATGAAACATGGAAATGGTCACCTATCATGAGTGAGTAATGTCATTTGCATTTGTATATGAATCTAAGAAATGATCTCGTGCTATAATATAACCATCATCATCATCATCATCATCATCATCATCATCATCATCATGAGTCATAAGATCCTATGTATGATAAGTAACTCTAGGGAACTTAATATATTATGGAATCCATTATAAAGTAGGAGAAACATGTGCTAGTGTTTTTTATAGAGCATAGTGATCTATTTGTAACAATAGCCTAGGTCGTGATGTAGTAGATAATGGTTGTTTTGAATCTTGAATAACTCTCTAATGTAATGGGTGTTGAAGTAGTGGTCATCTATGAAATTAAACTACCTTTCTTTGAAATGTTTATGTATAATGAAACTTAGTAGGTTATATAACCAAATATGTATAATTAACTTGAATTAGTTGAATAAGTGAACTTGATAGTGGTGGGGGTGCAAGAAATACCTTTGGATGAATAAGATACTCATGTGGAATACTCAAAATTATAACCACCCTACTTCCATGTAAATAATTGACACATATATGTACTAAAAATGGTACTATGTGGATATTTTTCATCCAAGGGCATCTAAATAACATGTTAAATACCCATATATTTTGTAGGACTAAAAATAATATAACAACTATTGTGGGGCTTACCTTGAGTGGTAGCACAATGCACCCAAGAGGGT
Source organism: Torreya grandis (assembly GCA_037957365.1). Lineage (NCBI taxonomy): Eukaryota > Viridiplantae > Streptophyta > Pinopsida > Cupressales > Taxaceae > Torreya > Torreya grandis. The sequence continues at coordinate 613,755 of JARHVA010003220.1, read as the reverse complement.
TTTATTTATGTCTATTGAATTCTTTGGCTATATTTTTTCTATCCATAAAATCCTCATGTATATGTCCAAGAGTATTAAGAAGTTTCATTTTACAAATGTTTTCACCTAAAACATTGTATATCATGACATTATGTATAAGTTTTGAATCAATGTAGACTTGTATAAATAATGATTTATAAGTAAGATCATCATCCATAATCTCAGTGTCATCAAATGTAATTGTAGGTCAGTGTAAAAATATGATTATAAGTGTACCAATAATACCATCCAATGTAAATCATATTTTTAAGGAGGATATTCATTGTATGTCATCTGTACCTCAAAATTATCCTTAGTTTCTATTATCATATGATTTGGAAATAGATTTAAAAAAAACTAAACTTTCAACTCCAATTTAGTTGTGGTCCTAGAACATTCATAAGTGTGCTAAGCTCAATAATGTTATAATAAATGAGATATTGAGTCTTATGTCTTATCTCGAAGCATCTAATTTTATAATTCCTCTCGCATCTATGGTAATAAAAATATGCATTAGTGTCATATCCCTTAGGTAGAGGCCTATTGATGTAGGACCATCATCAAGATCAATGCAAATTTTAGTTTGATAAGTCAATATTTGGTTAAGTAGCTCTTATTTAGACTTATAAATTTGTGCTTAGGTGTTTAAATCCTTGTCATGCTTCATCACCTTTTGTAAATGTCATAAGAGATCTATTCCTAATTTCTTGCCAAAACTAGGAATTTAAAAATTTGAATTATTGTAAAGATTTTTGAGTGATTTGCCATGTTGTAAAGGGATTAGTCCTTTTTTAAAAGGTTATTAAGGTATATACATATGTGGTAAATGTCTCATAACCTTATAATCAATGTAAATCTATCTTAAAGCCCATCTAGAAGTATCCAACATAGGTGGAAGACTAAGTTAGACATGTCTAAATGAGTTATCATGTTGTTAAGAAGTTTATGGTGTATGTATTTAGAATATACCAAGTTTAGCTACTTAGTTATAATATGATAAGGCTAAAAAACATCAAACAAGGATCCCAATAAAAGGTGAAGAGGATGAGTAGAGAAATGTGGTAGAAGGTCTTTAGGTTTGTGTAGAGATTGGCCATAGTTTGCAAGGGTCTTTATGAATAAGTTGAAGTATATAAATAAAAGAAATATTGTCATGATCTTGGATGTATTTTTTATACACTATAAATGTGTGATTACATATTCTTGAATAATTTTTGATGTTGATTATGCTCTTATAATGATTCTAAGTCTATAGAAGTTTGAGAAAACATAGTATTTGATAATAGTCTTGATAAAAGGGTGTTTTATTTATGTTTATCAATTGTAAACACTTTAAAAGAAATTTTTAAATAAATAAGATCATATAGGGGTATTAATATAAGTATTTGTAATGTTTGACAATCAAAATAACCCAATATTTATCTAAATTTTAGCTCTCAGGTCTGTTGTAGATAATAAACCCTAGATCAGGGTTTTGAGCCATAAAAACTCTCCTAAAACACAAACGAACAATAAAAAAGTGATAAATCTTGGTAGTATGTTACATGAGGAGGTATTTTAGCTATTGGGAGTGGTTTTATTCCTTGAATACCCATATAAAACAAGTTATTAATGACTATGTATGTATAGTCCTAAGAAAAGCCTAAAACATGGCTTAATGATAGTTTTCTATAATTTCCTTGATAATTCAAATTACAAGAAAGTATTAAAATGGTTACTTGGAATGTGTAATATATAAGGAAGAGTATAGAATCATTTGAATAAGTCATAAGTATAGAGCCTTGAATAATTTTTGTTGTCAAGGGTGATAGATCTATTTGAGGACTATTAGGTTTAGTTGAAATCCTTATTTTTTGTTCCTTATTTGAACCATGAAAAAGGCATGAAGCTTTGTATAATGATTTATTGAGGTGTTTATGAGGGTTTAAACCTGATTTTAAGATTCAAAACCATAAAAAATAATATATATTACAATTTTATTAGTCTATAAACCTGTAAAAAGATCTAAAACCCTATTCTAGTCAATCTTGTTCAAGTATAAGCATTGGTTGAAGGTTATAGTATATTTATTCTATTATATATAGTTTAAGGGAGTACAAGAATATTTTAAAAATCATATCAAGTATTAAATATTATGAATTTTGATTAGAAGATTTAAAAATAAAGATAACAGACCTATTAAGATTCTATAACGTCCATTTGTAGTCTTTTACAATAATACACTAAAGAGGAAGGTGGAAATTTGTTCCTAGAATGAGATTAAGTAAATAAGAATATAATGAACCTTGTGGATGAAAGGATGTGCTATTAAATAAGGCTAAAAAGTTTGAAAATACATAGAAAACATAGTGTAAGAGACCTAGAAACGGTCTACTTACATCAGATGATATCAGATCTAAATAGAAACTCTTGTGAATAGTTTGCATAAGTACAAGTTACTGAGAAGTTAAAAAAGGTTCTGCAGTCCTATAGCCTATTGAGGATTAAAAAGTAATAAAAAAAGCACATTGAGGCTTAGGAGTAATAAATCTAAGGTGAAACAAACTTAGAGATGTCAAAAGACCAATTAGAGTCTTTGGGTGAGACACAAGGAGAAGTAGAAAAATAATGGAAGGACTAAAAAGAGAGAAGAACCAAATAAATAGGAACAATGAGGTGAGAAAACTAGAGGAGATTTAGAAAGAGATAGATGGAATGAAGTAAGTCCTAGTAGGATTAATGTAATGTTTGAAAGAATAGAATCCATCAAAACAATAAATTCTTCATAAAAATCAAGAAGGTGGTCAAGTGGCCAATCAAGCAGATTGTAGAAAAGAGAAGGTAGTAAGAAATAAGAAATTGAAAAAGAATGATTTGGTAGTTAGAAGAACAACCCAAGAATAAAATCGAATATGTAATTAGGCCTCAATTTTTTAATTCTAATAATAAATTTGAATGTGTGATTGTAAGTATGCAATTTGATGAAAAGAGGGCTCAATTTGAGGGCTCAAAAATTGAAAAGAACAATGAGGACAAGTTGATAATGAACCATAGATAGTTTATTATAGATGTAAAGAATAAAGGGTAGAATAAAAGTGTGATCTTCATCCAAAAGGATGAAAACACAATTATAAGAGATGAAGGTGACATAGAATGAGGAAAAAAATAGGTGTATGATATGAAAAGGTATAATTTAGGTTGTATGATGATCATAAGATGATCAATACAAATAAAAGATATGAACAAAGTTCTCAATAACAAAGTAAGCAAATTACAAAACAAGTAGTCAAATAAAAAAATGAGCAAGTCTACATGTGAAGAGGAATAAGTAAAGTCATGAGTAGATGTGGAAAAAATACCATGAAAAGCCATGCACAGAACCATGCAAGAAGATTCAAAAATAAATGTGGGTGATCAAGTGTTCAAGAGAAGAGAGAACTGAAATTAGAGTTGCAACAGTTGAATAACATTGCACTGAAAAGTAACTTCAAGAGAACCAAAAAGGAGAGGTATCATATTTCAAGCCAACATTAAGGCCAAAAAATCAAGAAAGCATGGTTGATCAAACCATGGTTGAGAATAAGTCAACACAATAGGACAAACCAAGGAGACAATGTTAATGAGCCTAGAAGGATGACAAAAGTATCAAAATAGTTTTGGAAGGAACTTAAGAAGGATATAGAAAAAATATGTGAAGGGTCATGAGATCCTTGAAGAGACCATTGAGTCTCTTGAATGTAATTTTATTTATGTTAAGAATGTTGTTATGGAGGTATGGAGATACCAAGACAATAAATACTCCATTACCATATGAAGAATCCAAGTGATTCAGGAAACAATTCAGGTGATAATTCGGGTGATGGTTCTACCCCAATTGATGATGAAACTTTCAGGAGCCATAACTTTTGCACTTTAGTTCCAATTGACTCCCCGTTTGAACCATTAGAAATCTAAGAGTGAGGAGAATGCAGTGAGATGGCATGAGCTCTAATAAGTGGTTTTTGACCCCTAAAAACCCAATGGAAGTTCCATAAATTTCAATTTTAGTAGTGAAGTCTAAAAATAGTAAGTTTCTAAAAATAGTAATTCCTTAAATTATGTATTGTTTTAAATCACAAAAGTCAAACCACTTAATCTCCCTTGAGATTGGTGACATTCCACATCCTCCTCCTACTTTCAAAATGTGTATAAATGAAGATGTAACCTAAAATGGAAATCAGACATCTCTTCCCAGAGATAAGTATATAGTTGTATTGTGATCTTGAGTAATAAAACATCTCTTCTTAGAGAATTCATGCTTACTATGTTATTTTTATGTTCTTAAAATATCTATCAATCAAAACTTATGAGTTTTCGATTAGTGGTATCAGAGCGGTTTGTCTTAAGAGTGTATGATCCTGAGTATGAGGTCAGGCTACAAGAAGCTTGGGTGCAAAATAATAGAGCTTCCAAACTATCCACCTATTTTCTCTAAATGATTTCAAATGGTAGATGACACCAAGACATCTAATCCTTTCAAGGAAATGGTGAATGAATCCATCTAATGGCAACAAGCATAGATGCTACAACAATTTTCCTAAATTCTTCAATAACTCCCGATGGGAAATTCTGGCTCCTCATCTGCACTTCCTGGTTCCTCATCCATGAAACATCCTTTCAGTTCCCCAACACCCTTCAAGGTTTAGGTGAATTTTTATATTCCTACATTTGAAGGCAAAATCAATGCTAATGTAGTAGAAAATTGGTTGGATCAATTGTCTTCCTACTTCTCTATAAATAAATTCACCGATGGAGAAAAGATCACTTTTGCTCTTTTAAAAGCATCATTACCCATGAAAAATTGGTGGGAAGTGTACAAAAAGAGGTTCAATATAGATGAAATTGGCCTTGAGGTGGAACCTACCTAGGTTGATTTCATGGAAGCGATAAAAGAAGAACACTATCCCATTGGAGCATATGATGATTTGTACATACATTGGCAACAACTTCACCAAGGTAAGGACCAATCTGTTCAAGATTACACATACATTTTTAATTCTCTATCTACAAGATTAAGCATCCAAGAAAGTGAGAAACATAAGATTCTCAAATATCATGGAGGACTACAATGGTATATATGGGGGGAAATGGAACTCTTCAATTTGGAAACCCTCGGTGAGGCATACAAGTTCATAGTGAAGATTGAGTAGAATCATGGAAGAAAGAATACGAAGAATCAACCTTCAAAATGGAAAAATGACAAGGAAGGTCAAACACGAGGCCAAAATTGGAAGCAAAAGGAGTTTCAAGATAAGAAACCTAGAAGGGGAAGACTAAAAAATAGTGTGATTACCACAAAACTAAAACTCACTCCAAAGAAGAATGTCGAGCCATCAAGTCACTACTTTTTGAGTCATAATACTCGATATCTACTGCTCTATCTCACACACAACCTATAGTTGATGAGGATGAAAAAGATATTATAGATGCTGAGCCCGATACCATCATCAATTCATCACAGACCCATGAGGAAAGGCTAGATGATAAGGAAAGATTGTTTCACTCCAAATTATGGGTAAAATGTAAGCCTCTACATTTTATTCTTGATAGTGGGAGTCAAAAGAATTTAATCTTTGCTAAAGTTATGAAAAGTCTAAATCTATCCATGAAGCTTCACCCAAAGACATATATTATTGGATGGTTGAGACTAGGGAGAGACCCCCATGTCACCCATCAGTGTCTTATTTCACATGCAATAAAACCTTTCCAAGATGAAGTCTTGTGTGATGTGGTCAATCTAAATGTTTGTGATGTACTCCTTGGTCAGCCATTCATATATTATCAACATGGCATCTATGAATCATGAACCCAAAGAATCACCCTCACTCTTGGAATGTGGTGCTCTAGGGTACTAGAGGTACCACCTCCCACATCTATCTCCTTGATCAGTTCCAAACAATGTAAGAGATTGGTGGAGAAGACAAAGTAATTCATTCTCATGGTGGTCAAACCATATAAATCTAATAATGCTGATGTTGCAGTCTTGACTACACAATCAACACAACAACAAAAGTAGATGGGACAAATGATAATAGAATATGATGATTTATTCAAGTCACCCATAGGAGTTTCACTAGATTACCAGGTAAAACATTCTATCTATTTGATCCTAGGATCACCTTTGCCTAACAGTCTTGTGTATCACATATCAATTTTGGAGAATGATGAGATAAAAAGATAGATTCAAGAATTGATCCAAAAGGGTCACAACATGCCAAACTCTTCACCCTATGGTAGCCCAATTATCCTGACACCAAAGAAAGATGGAACATGGAGGCTTTGCATTGACTACAAAATCATTGTGAAGAATCTCTACCCCCTCCCCAGGATTGATAACCTACTAGACCAACTCCATGGTGTAAAGTTCTTCACTAAAATTGATCTCAAATCTGGCTATCATCAAATTCCCATCGATCCCACTGATGTCTAGAAGACTGCATTCAAATCTAAGGAGGGGCTCTTTGAATGGTTGCTTATGCTTTTTGGCTTAACTAACACACCTACAACCTTTATGAGGATGATGGATGACATCCTGCAACCCTTCACTAACTCATTTATGGTTATCTATTTGGATGAAATACTCATCTACAATAGAACATGGGAGGAACATTTGCAACATGTTCGTAAGGTGCTTCAAACTCTTTGGGAGCATAAGTTATATGCAAATCTCAACAAATACACATTCAAGATGAAAATAATTTAGTACCTAGGGTACATTGAAAATGAGGAAGGGGTCGATGTTGATCCAGGGAAGATTTGGGTTATTCAAGAATGGCCTACACCAAGGACCCTCATAGAACTTCATAGCTTCTTAGGTCTTGAAAATTTATATCATAGGTTTGTTTTTGGATTCTCACATGTTGCTTGGCCACTAACCCAAGTGACTAAAGGAGGAGCTAAATCTACATTTCAATGGGGCAAAATACAATAAAGGGCATTTGAGAATTTGAAGAATAGACTTTGCTCAACCCCTATTCTTGCCTTTCCAAATTTACGTCAACCTTTTGAGTTGATGACATATGCATCTGAATATGCCATGGGAGCTGTCATCATGCAACATGGTCATCCTATTGTGTATCATGGTGAAACTTTCATTGATACAATCAAGAAATACCTGACATATGACAAGGAGTTCTATACCATTATTCAATCCTACAAATAATGGAAACACTACATCTTGGGGAAAGAGACAATCATCCACACTAACCAAAAACCATTAGAATTCATCCAGACATAGAGCAAATTATGAAATGAGAGGCACCAAAATTGGACCACATATCTGCACCAATTCCATCTAATAATCAAACACAAAAAGGGGAGCTCAAATATGACCATGGATTGTCTGAGTCACCCACCAATTATTTCACTCACAATAGTTCTTGACCTGTGCAGACATGAGACTACCACTTGGGGTGCTCTGTATGAAGCAGATCCTACCTTTGCTGATACATATCAGGTGCTTCAAAAAGGTAAACATGTTTCTAATTTATATTTTCAAGATAATGTCTTCTATCATATGGGGCATATCTATGTTTTAGTTGTAGAGCAACATAAGATAATATGGGAAGCACATTTTAGTAGGACATCTAGATACTTTGGTGTAGAAAAAACATTAGAAGTTCTTCAAAAACAATTCTACTAGCCCCATATGTGAAAGGATGTAGAAAGGTACCTCAAATCTTATACCCCATGTTTGATAGCCAAGCTAAAAAATAAGAAGCAAGGATTGTACATGCCATTTTCAGAACCAACCAGGCCTTGGGAATCTATTTCAATGGATTTTCTCTCAGGTTTGCCCACTTCAAAACATGGTAAGGATAGTATTTTTGTTGTAGTTGATCATTTTTCAAAAATGGCTATCATGATTATTTGTAAGAAAAATATATCTGCTAAAGAAATTGTTCAACTATATTTTATTCATGTATGGATCCATTTTGGTCTCCCCAAGTCCATTATCTTAGATCGAGATAGCAGGTTCCTGAGCATCTTCTGGTCCACTCTATGGAAGATGATGGATACCAAGCTAATGAAGGTCATAGCCTTCCATCCATAGACTGATGGTCAGATAGAAGTGGTGAACTGCTTGATTATTCACATGATTCAGATGTATCACTCCAAACATCGACACACATGGGATGAGGGGCTTCTTTCCATACAACATGGATACAATCAAGCCCTACACAACTTGACCAAACACACTCCATTCCAGGTATGCTTTGAGTTCCAACCCATGGCATTGATTGATACATCCATTCCATTCTCCACCATGGAATACACACCTCATGGGAGATCTAAGGCAATAAAATCAACAAAGTTCATTGAACAAATGCAACACATCTAGTAGCAAATTCATGACATCTTGGAGAAGATGAATCAGAAGTATAAGTAATGCCATGACAAACATAGGATTGTACACCATTTTGCTATGGGTGACAAGGTTTGGTTGTGGCTTCAAATGGAATGAATTATAGGCCCACATATAAAAATTTAGCCTCTGTGATATGGTCCCTACACCATCACCAAAAAAGTTGGAGAAAATACTTTTGAGTTGAACCTACCAGCCTACCTTGGTCTGCATCTAATATTCAATGTGGAGCTCCTCAAACCATATCATCCACCTCTATTAGACACTTCAGTCATAGCAGAATAAATAGACATTAATGAGCTTGATCTATAGAGTTTTACTCTAGTGGAAGAGGATTAGATTGTGGACACCTAGATGAAGACAATAAGAGGATGTTCTATTCCACTTTATCAGGTGGTCAAAAGGGGCCAGCTTAGCCACCAAGGTAAGAGGCTTGTAGAGAATCAAATTAAGACACAATTACCAAACTTGATGAGGAATATTGATGCAATGGGGACCATTACTTCTCAACTAGGGAGGAATGATCTAGGCAATAATTTAGGTGATAATTCAGGTGATGATATTACCCTAATTGATGATAAAACTTCTGGGATCCATAACTTTTGCACCATAGCTCCAATTGACTCCCCATTTAAATCATTAGAAAGCTAAGAATGAGAAAAACATGGAGAGATGGCATGATATTTGATTAATTGGTTTTGACTCCTAAAAACCCAATGGAAGTGCCTCAAATTTCAATTTTAGTAGTGCAGTCTAAAAATAGTAAGTTTCTAAAAATATAATTACTCAAATTCTGTATTGTTTTAAATCATGGAAGTCAAACCACTTAATCTCCCTCAAGATTGGTGACCTTCCACATCCTCCTCATACTTTAAAAATGTGTATAAATTAATATATTACCTGAAATGGAAATCAGACATCTCTTCCTAGAGATAAGCATATAGTTGTATTATGATCTTGAGTAATAAAACATCTCTTCTTAGAGAATTCATGGTTACTATGTTATTTTTGTGTTCTTTAAATATCTATCAATCAAAAATTTTGAGTTTTGGATTACCAAGAGATGAAGTACAAGAGTTCATGATAGAATTAGGAAAAGAGGAGGACAATCAAAGTCCTTATGAAGAAGATAATTTGGAGAAGGTGAATAGCTTGATGAGGGACAATATCAACCTAAAAATAGGTTAAAGAAACACGTTTAGATCATCAATAGATGAGAAATCGAGTTACATGAAGAATGAATACAAAATAAGAAGCTACAAAAAGATAAACCAAGAAGGTAAAAACAAGGTGAGTAAATTCATTGCTTGGTAATCATATTTTTTATATTGGCATGGTGTTATTCACTATTACAAAATCATGAAGATCACATGGCAAAAATTTCCCAAAGAATAGATCAGTATAAAGCATATAAGCATGCTTTAACAAAGTCAAGTGGAAGAAATTATGAATAAAGGGTAGGAATAATGATTGAAAATAAGACATTTGAGGTAAATTATAAAAATAGGGAAATAGAAACAATAGCATTAGAGTATAGATGAGATAAAGAGTTAATTAAGGAGTTAACATCTCATGAAGATGGAAGGTGAGATGCAAAGAAAACAAAGTAAGACAAGAGATGATAAAAAAATAAGTAAAAAATATAGTGAATGGTAGGGAAAGATGAATAAGTAGAGAATCAAAATAGGAATACAAGAAGATAAGAAGAATTGGAAGACAAAGAAAAAGCTTTATTTGAGCCAGAGCTCAAATTTTCCCACTTGGGGAGTATGATGTAGGAACATCATCAAGGTCAATGAAAATTTTAGTTTGATAAGTAAATGTTTGGTTAAGTAAATCTTAGGTAGTCTTATAAAGTTGTTCTTAGGTTTTTTAAGCCTTGTCATGCTTCATCACCTTTTGTAAATTTCATAAAAGCTTTATTCCTAGTTTCCTACCAAAACTAGGAATTTATAAATTTGAATTGTTGTAAGGATTTTTGAGTGATTTGGCATGTTGTAAAGGGATTGGTCCTTTTGTAAATACATATTAAGGTATATACATATGTGTTAAATGTATATTAAATTTATACTCAATGTAAATATATCCTAAACACCATCTAGAAGTATCCAATGCAGGTGGAAGACTAAGTTATACATATTTGAATGAGTTATCAGGTTGTTAAAAAGTTTATGGTGCATGTATCTAGAATAAACCAAGTTTAGCCACTTAGTTATAAGATTATAAAGCTAAAAAATATAAAACAAGGATCCCAAAAAAAGGTGAAGAGGATGAGTAAAGAAGTGTGGTAGTAGGTCTCTAGGTCTATGAAGAGATTGGTCATAGTCTACATGAGTCTTTGTGAATCAGTTGAAGTATATAATTAAAAGAAATATTGTCATGATCTTGGATGTATTTTTAGACACTATAAATGTGTAATTACATATTCTAGAATAATTTTGATGTTTTTTATGCTATTATAATGATTTTGAGTCTATAGAAGTTTGATAAAACATGGTATTTGATAACATAGTCTTGATAAAAGGGTGTTTATTTATGTTTATCAATTGTAAAAACTTGAAAAGTAATTGTTAAAGAAAAAAGATAATATAGGGGTATTAATAAAAGTATTGGGAATGTATGAAAGTAAAAATAACCCATTATTTATATGAATCTTAGCTCTTGGGTCTGTTATAGACAGTAAATCCTAGATCAGGGTTTTGAGCCACAAAAACTCTTCTATAACACAAAAAAAACCATACAAAGGTGATAAAACTTGGTAGTATGTTACATGAGGAGTTATTTTATCTATTGGGAGTGGTTTTGTTCCTTGAATACCCATATAAAATAATTTATTAATGACTATTTATGTACATGCCTAAAAAAGGCCTAAAACATGGCTTAATGATAGTTGTCTGTAATTTCCTTGACAATTAAAACTACAAGAAAATGTTAAAATGGTTATTTGGATTGTGAAATATATAAGGAAGAGTATAGAATAATTTTAAGATGTCATAATTATATAACCTTGAAGAAGTTTTGTTGTCAAGGGTGATATATCTATTTGAGGACTATTAGGTCTAGTTGAAATAGTTGTTTTTTGTTCCTTATTTAAACCATGAAAAAGGCATGAAGCTTTGTAAAATGATTTATTGAGGTGTTTATGAGGGTTTGAACCTAATTTTAATATTTATAACCATAAAAAAGAATATATATTATAGTTTTATCAGTCTACATACCTCTACAAAGATCTAAAACCCTAATCTAGTCAATCTTGTTCAAGTATAAACATTGGTATAAGGGTGTAGTATGCTTATTAGGTTAGATAAAGTCTAAGGGAGTACTTGAATCTTATTGAAAGACTATAAATTCTAAAGAATATAAATTTTTATTAGAATATTAAAAAAGGAAGGTAATATAGCTATTAAGAGTCTATAAAGTCCATTTTTAGTCTTTTATAAGAATGCACTAAAGAAGACAGTGGAAATTTATTCCTAAAGTAAGAATAAGTTTAAAGAAGAATATTATGAACCTTGTGGATGAAATGATGTGTTTTTAAACAAGGATACAAATTATAAAAAGACATAGAAGACATAGATTAAGTGACTTAGAATAGGTCTACTTACATCACCTACTCATATCAACATCCTTTGGTGGAGAGATAGATTTAATGTTACACTCAAGTAACTTTTGTAATATATTATGAGGAAGTTCAGGTAATTGTAAAAATTTCCTCCTTTGTTGATTGGATAAGACAAGCCTATTAGAGGTTGTGACACTACATTAATTTTTATTTTTACCTAATTTTTAGCATCAGTCTATTTGACCTTGTAACATGGTTTACTTTGAAACTTTGTTGTTAAATTAGTTGAAGCATTAGGTACATATTTAGCTTATTCAAAGACATGACCTTAAATTATCAATCTCTAATTATATGGCATAAATTTTTAAATTATTTGAATCTCTTAAACATAATATACTCATGGAGAGGTGAAAGACAACTTTGCTTGAATATATCTTATAACTCACTGTTATTCCTAGGATTTTCCATCTTAGAAAGCATGGTTTCATATCAAATCACATAGTCACTGATTGGTTCATTGGATCTTTGCCTAAGTTTCCCAATTTAATCATAAGATAATTTCTCACTGATATTGATAAAAAAATATGTTAGAAATTGATCCTTCAAAATAATGAATGCCTTAACTGATTATAATGGGAGGTCATAGAATCAACACAAAGCATAGTCCTTAAGATTTCACAAAAATACAATAGTTAAAAATTTGTCATTGAAGGCATAATCCAAGCATACTACATCAAAGTATCCTAGTTGTTGTTTTGGATCACCTTTACCATCATATAATGTAAGCTTAGGAGGTATGAACCCTATAGGTGATGGATAAGATGAAATATATATGGTTGATGGATTATGAAATAAAACATGTGAATCTATTGAATGAATCACTCTAGAAGCACCATACTCTAACTACAATACCTTAGCTTGTAAATATATAATGGTCTACATGAGAGATTGTGCATAATACATGAGTGAAGATGTGACATGAGTAGTAATCAAAGGATGTGCATATGAATTGAAATATGAGGGAAGCCTTTGGTTAGCCCCACACCTTAGGTGGGCATCCCATGTAGCCAAAGGTGTAGACATACAAATAATATTAGTAGTTATAGTCTCAACACTGATTGTGGAATCAATACCTATAAAAGGTTTATTAGTATCAATAAAGAGATTATGTTGTTGTTTTTCATTCGTGATAGCTTTAACAAGCTTTTTATATTCTTTTCATGTTACATATAGCAATGCATCATGCATTTATGGGTTTATTTTAAGATATTGAGTTAATTCCATTTCATTTATATCATTAAATATATTAGGAAATTCCATATATTCATTTCCTTTATTATCATCCATAATACTTGTTTACTATATTATTATCATTAGGTAGAATAAGAAATCGGGTCTCAAACTCTGAAATTAATTCAAAAATCAAAAATCCTAAACTGAAGAATGGAACCTTAAGGAAATAACTAGGGTTTGCTATCTTCTAGACAAAATGTAAGTTCACAAATATTTTTTACCTTATTTTTTTATTAATTTTATCTAATAAGATAAAACTTTTCACTCTTTATATTATTTATATATGAGAATAAAACATTGATTTGAATGCTAAAGTAAAATATGATTAAATAATTGCACTTTTTATTTATGGAAAGTACTAAGAGGATTTAGATACTTGGCCTGTTATTATTATGTACATGTTTGGGAGTAAATCCAAGAGGTTGAAAATACTATAAAATGGATTAGAAGTTGTTTGGATCAAGAAAATGAGTGTCTAAATCTGACTAGACAAGTTTGTTAAGATCTAGGTGCTTGCATCAATATAAAGGCATATTTTATTTATATTTTTGTCCTGTGAACTAATGTTTCACCATTTTGTCATAGGTTTTTGCACATGCTTAAAATTTTTCTTTATGTGTGATATTAGGTTCTCCTTATTTATACAAATAGAGAAACTTTTCTCCTTCACTTTGAAGCCCTAGCTCCACCTTTGACACTATGGTTAGGCCTACAAAAATAGAAAGAGAGGTGAACTTAGATAACTTTAAGCACTACCTATGTATCCAATACTTCGAAGAGAGAAGCCAAACCACATATAATTCTCTGCATTAGGTCTCTATGTGGAATAATACTCCTTTTATAAGTGTAATCTATAATCTAGCTTTTGCCATCTGATAATAGAAAACTTGGCTTGGGTTAGGTGCTTCAGACTTAACTAGGGCCTATTTTTTGTTACTAATTTTTGAGTTATAAATTCTAAGGTAGTCCCTTTGAATGTGAAAGTGATATAATAGTCTTTCTAATTACTTGTGATGTAGGGCATCTTAAAAATGCCCAAGAGTTGGTCTAATAGTCATGATCATGAGTGAAATTTGAATTTGAGTCCATTAGAAATTTTCCTACCTTTTTTATAATTTGAATTTTCAAATTTGTAATGAGGGATTGAGAGTGTTTTATTTGGTCTAAATGAGTATTGGTGTTATCTAATTGTTGAATAATGATGTAATAAACCTTTATGGTCTTATGAAAGGTCTTAAGAGTGGTTACAAGTCATATATCAAGTTGAAAGTATGAGGTGGTAGTCATGATGTCCACCACCCTACGTGGGTCCTGAGGGTGTTAAAGAAATTCTTGATCAAGAAATAGTTACTAAGCATGTTTTAGGAGTCTAGTTCATAGGAGGGAGGAGATGGAGAAAACATGGCAGACAAGAAGGACAAAAAGTGACGATCTATCAAGATGCATGTAGGACTGTGTAAGTCCAACTTATGTATGGAAGAACATCAATAAATAATGTTATATTGAATAAATATTTTATGATTATTGTATGATTATCTGTACTAAGTTCTTTATGTGATCTATATGCAAGTTATGTAATTGGAGGTGATTCAAGTAAGTTATAGGCTTGTTATACCCTATTTTGATAGCATAGTCCAATAATCTATGTATGCTTATGGTAATCAAGTTAGAAGAAAGAGTTCAATGTGAAATTGTTTATATGTGTGAGTGAAGTTTAATTAATGTATGTTTGATAGATATAATCAAATGAATATAAGAAAAGAACCCTGCTCTTGAAGAGGATAATAAAGACCTTATTTTGTGCATTTTGATTAGTATGCAGGGTGTGTGTTATTGTTATGGGTTAAAAGACATTGAAGTGGTTTGTCCTAAGTATTTAAAAGTATATGAAAATATTATTGGAGTTAAAAGGCTCTTAAACAATCAATAAGTCATTGATTCATGATCCATTCTGTGATAACCCATGTTTTCTTGTAGCAGACACTGTTAAAACTATGTGTATTGGATGTTTCTTGAAAGAAAGTGGTCTTTACATTGGTGATCCAAGACTTGAAGATATTATGGTAAGATCTTATAATGTGTTTAAATATTTTCTCTAACTTTTTGTTACCTTGCTATATACTTTATTCATCTATACAAGTTATTCAAACCTATAATTAGTCTTTTACTTGGCATAGTCAAATGAACCTTGAGTTGAAAATCAAAGACAATGGATTGAAAAACACCTTATAAGGATTGATAAAGTTTTATGGGGTATATACAAACCTAAAAAAGATAATTTAGATATTTTAAACCTCGTATAGTAAAATATATGCAAGTTTATAGGCTCTCGACCTATATAGTGGTCTAAAAACTCTGGATTTAGGGTTTGATGCATACAATGAGTTTTAACCATCAAAAATTGCTAAAAATTGTAGTATGGTTCTAATAATCATGATTGAAGTGAATAAAATAGTTTCAAATGTGTAAAAATCCATTTGTATGGATTTTTAGTTACTTAGTTGAATTAGGCTTAGCAGAGACCTAATAGGAATAGGCCAAAGAAGGAAAGGAGATGTTATTTGAGAGTGAGAGTGAAATAAGGGTTGATTAAGATAAAGGAGGAAAGAGGGTATCCAAAAATGTCAATATTTTGCCTTGGATGATCATACATTTCTTAGACTAAGGAGTTTTGTCTATTTAGAGGGCTAATTATGGTGTTAGGTAAGGCTATAGGTACAAAAATTTACAAAGGAACCTAACCTAAAATTTTGTGTGAATAATTGGCATGGAAAAGGGTGCTCAAAAACCTATTTGTTTTTTCTTGATGATAAAATAAAGTAGACAATAAGGACAAATGAAGGTCTGTTAAGATGCATGTAGGACTATGTAAGTCTAGCTTATGTATGGAAGAACATCAATAAAGAATGTTATATTGAAGAAATAGTTTATTATTACTGTGTATGATTATCTTTATTAAGTTATTTATGTGATTTATATGCATGTTTTGCAATTGGAGGTGATTCAAGTAAGTTGTAGGTTTGTTATATGTTGTTTTGATAACATAATCCAATAATTTATCTGTATGCTTATGGTAATAAAGTTGCAAAAAAGAGTGAAGTGTGTAATTTTTTATAAGTGTGTAATTATTTCCAAGTGTGAGTGAATTTTAATTCATGTATGTTTGAGATATATGCTGGAAGGAATACAAGAAAAGAACCTTGTTCTTGAAGAGGATAACAAAGACCTTATTTTGTGTATTTTGATTAGTATGCAGGTTGTGTGTTATTGTTATGGGTTAAAATACATTGAATTTAAATTATATGAAACTCTTATTGGAGTTAAAATATTCTTAAACAACTAAGAATTCATTGATTCATGATCCATTTTGTGATAACCCCTAATTTCCTGTAGCAGACAGTGTTTGTTAAAACTATGTGCATTAGATGTTTCTTGAAAGAAAGTGGTCTTCACATTGGTGATCCAAGACTTGAAGATATTGTAGTAAGATATTAAAATGTGTTTAAATCTTTTATCTGACCTTTTATTACCTTGATATATACTTTATTCATCTATACAGGGTATTCAACCCTATAGTTAGTCTTTTGCTTGACACAATCAAACAAACCTTGAGTTGAAAATCAAAGATAGTGGATTGAACAACACCTTATAAGGATTGATAAAGTTTTATAGGGTCTATACATACATAAAAAAGATAATTAATATCTTTTAAACCTCATATAGTAAAAGATATGCAAGTTTATAGGCTCTCAGCCTATATAATGGTATAAAAACCCTAGATTTAGGGTTTGATTCATATAATGAGTTATAACTATCAAATTTGATAAAAATTTGTAGTCTAGTCATAATAATCATGTTTGAAGTGAATAACCTAATTTTAGAGGTGTAAAGATCCATTTATATGGATTTTTAGTGATTGAGTTGAATTAGGCCTAGAAGAGACCTAATGGGAATAGGCCAAAGAAGGAAAGGAGATGTTCTTTGAGAGTCAGAGTGAACAAATGGTTTTTTAAGATAAAGGATGAAAAAAGGTATCCAAAAATTTCAATATTTCCTTTTTATGATCATACATTGACTAGACTAAGGAGGTTTGTCCATTTAGAGGGCTAATTAGGGTGCCAGGTAAGCCTACAGGTACAAAACTTTGCAAAGGAACCTAACCTAAAATTTTGTGTGAATCATTGTTATGGAAAAGGGCACTCAAAAAAATATTTTGTTTTCCATGATGAGATGGTGTACAAAATATAACAAAGGTTTTGCACTGTAATAGGCCTAGTAGGCTTTGAAGACAAGAAGATGGATTGTTGAGTAAAATGCAAGAAGTTGAGTGATATAAGTGGTTTGATATGGTGTGTAATGAATTTTTATAATGTTTTAAGTGCCTTGTAAATTTTATAAATTAGGTGTTTGTGTTTTGGTCCATTTGGATAAATAGGCATAGTGTTTGCTAAGGAAGATTTGCAAGTATACAAGCAAAGTGTAAGAAGTGAAGGATGATGGTAAGAGATATACATCATTTGGTATCAAAGCCATATAGATGATCTAGGAATAGGTATATAAAAATATAAATTTGTTAATTAATGCATGTTGTATGATTGATAAGAATTTGTCGGTAAGGAAGCAAGGAGTCTTGTTGAGAGACAAAGTATGACAACAAAAAAAAGAGAAGATATGATCTATTTTATGGTTGAATTATTAGTTTAAATTGAATAATTATGGTGTGTGATAGGTGAATAAATAACATAGTGAATGGTGTGGTGGCAAGCCTTAATCAAGAAGAGCTATTAACAATCTCAAGAGAAAGAAGCTCATAAATAGAGCTCAAGAAACAGAAGATAGTCCAAGTGTGAAGGACAAGAGATTGAAAGGCCCAAGTGAGGTCTGAAATAGAGAGTAAGATGGGTTAAAAGTGTGAACCAAAGGAAGGTGGTCCAAGTGAGACCAAAACAAAAAGAGAAGAATTTACCCAAGTGAGATACTCAAGATGATGATGAAAGGAGAGGTAGAAAGGAAAGTAAGAGATAGGGTTAAATATGAAAGCCAAAGTGAGAGGAAGATGGAGATAGAGATAAAGGAGATGAAGAATGCATTGACAATAATGGAAAGAGAGTTGTTATAGATGTGGAATATATATAGTTTTTAGTATGGAATCAAGATTAGGAGAAGAGTTAAGTGCAACTTTAGAGAAAGGATGCAAGAGAGAGAGAAACAACAAGTGATGGAACATTTGGAGAGATAATTGAATAAGATGGAAACACAACTTGCCATGGAAGAGGAGAGAGAGGCAATAGAGCATCAAAATTTTCAAACTAATATTGATTTGTCATGGTTGAATGCAGGTGAAGAGCATGATGGGGATGAAGACATTGATGGATAACAATCCATAAATAAAAAGAAGTTGATGAATGAAAAAGTGCAAGTACAACTAAAGATGAGGTGTTTTTTCACCCTAAAGATGGTGAATTATTTGATGGAAAAGAGTAAAAACATGAAAATCAAACAATAGGTGATAAATAAGATAAATACATAATAGGTAATGAAGTTCATATAATCTTCGATGAGTATTTTGAAGAGGAAGATGATGTGTTGTATAAAGACACAATAGGATTGTTTGAAGAGTTCATTAGATCAGCTAAGAAGCAAGAAGCACATGAAGTGCTTGAATAAAGAGAAGAACATGTAAAGGAAGATGAGACTAAATTAATTGTCCATGAAAAGAAGATGCAAGGTGAAGAGTTGGCTGATTGGGCAGTCAAAGAAGGAGTAGTTGCAATGAAGGACAAAAGGAAAGAAGATGTTGATAAAAAGATTATGAAAAAGTAAGGGACCTTGGAATGGTTAAAAGAGGAAGAGAGTATGATGTAGATCAGGTATGCTGATGAAGAGGTAGAAATAGTAATGTTAGAGTAGGCAATAAAAAGAGAATGGTAATTCATTCTCAATGCCATGAAGATGGAAGAGGATCATGAAAGAAAGTAAAGAATGAGTGATTATAGGTACAAGCAACAATATAAAGAGAAACAGAAGCAAGAGCAAAGGATCACATGGATGAGGAAGTAGAGGCATAGGTGTGGCAGCAAAGAACACACACATTTGTAAGATAAATTGAATGAAGAAGAAGATGGGAGTCAAGTTTTTTTCTCCCCTTGGGAGTATGATGCAGGGGCATCTTATAAATGCCCAAGAGTAGGTATAATAGTCATAACCATGAGTGATATTTGAATTTGAGTCCATTAGAAGTTTTCCCACCTTTTTTCTAATTTGAATTTTCAAATGTGTAATGAGGGATTGAGAGTGTTTTAGTCGGTTGAGTATTGGTGTTATGTAATTGTTGAATAATGATGTAATAGACATTTATGGTCTTATGAAAGGTCTTAAGAGTGGTTATGAGTCATATGTCAAGTTGGAAGTATGAGGTGGTAGTCATGATGTCTACCACCCTACGTGGGTCTTGAGCGAGTTAAAGAAATTATTGATCAAGAAATGGTTACTAAGCATGTTTTATGAGTCTAGTTAATAGGTAGCAAGGATATACAGTGTTTATGGTCTGTAGGAGGGAGGAGATGGAGAAAATAAAGTAGACAAGAAGGATAAAGAATGAAGGTCTACCAAGATGCATGTAGGATTATGTAAGTACAACTTATATTTAGAAGAACATCAATAAAGAATGTTATATTGAATAAATATTTTATGATTACTGTGTATTATTATCTATACTAAGTTCTTTATGTGATATTTATGCAAGTTATGAAATTGGAGGTGATTCAAGTAAGTTTTAGGTTTGTTATACCCTGTTTTGATAACATAGTCCAATAATCTATGTGTATGCTTGTGGTAATAAAGTTGGAAGAAAGAGTGAAGCCTAGAATTATTTCCAAGTGTGAGTGAACTTGAATGCAAATATGTTTGAGAGATATACTCGAAGGAATACAAGAAAAGAACCTTGTTCTTGAAGAGGATAACAAAGACCTTATTTTATGCATTTTGATTAGTATGCAGGCTGTGTCTTATTATTATGGGTTAAAAGACATTGAAGTGATTTGTACCAAGTATTTGAAATTATATGAAACTATTATTGGATTTAAAAGGTTTTTAAGCAATCAAGAAGTCATTTATTCATGATACATTTTGTGATAACCCCTATTTTCTTGTAGTAGACAATGTCTGTTAAAATTGTGTGCATTGGATGTTTCTTTAAAGAAAGTGGTCTTTACATTGGTGATATAGGAATTGAAAATATTATGGTAAGATCTTATAATGTGTTTAAATATTTTCTCATACCTTTTGTTACCTTGATATATAGTTTATTCATCTATATAAGGTATTCAGACCTGTAGTTAGTCTTTTGCTTGGCACAGTCGAATGAATCTTGAGTTGAAAATCAAAGACAATAGATTGAACAACACCTTCTAAGGATTTATAAAGTTTTATAGGGTCTATACATACCTAAAAATGGTAATTTGGATCTTTGAAACCTCATATAGTAGAATATATGCAAGTTTATAGGCTCTTAGCCTATACAGTGGTTTATAAACCCTAGATTTAGGGTTTAATGTATACAATGAGTTATAACCTTAAAAATTTGATAAAAATTTATGGTATAGTCATAATAATCATGATAAGTGAATCACCTAGTTTTATAGGTATATAGATCCATTTATATATATTTTTAGTGACTGAGTTGAATTAGGCCTAGAAGAGACCCAGTGGGAATAGGCCAAAGAAGGAAATGAAATGTTCTCTAAGAGTGAGAGTGAAAAAAGGGTTTATTAAGCTAAAGGAGGAAAAATGGTATCCAAAAAGGTCAATATTTTTCCTTGGATGACCATACACATATCAAACTAAGGAGGTTTATCCATTTGGAGGGTTAATTGGGGTGTTAGGTAAGCCTACAAGTACAAAACTTTGTAAAGGAACCTAGCATAAAATTTGTGTGAGTAAATGGCATGGAAAAGGGTATTCAAAAACCTATTTTTTTAACCTAATGAGATGGTTTATATAATATAACAAAGGATTTGCATTGTAATAAGGTTAGTAGGCTTTGAAGGCAAGAAGATTGATTGCTGAGTAAAATGCAAGAAGTTAAATGTTATAAGTGGTTTGATATGGTGTGTAATGAAGTGTTAAAATGTTTTAAGTGTCTTTAAACTTTGATAAATTAAGTGTTTGTGTTTTGTCCGATTTGGACAAATAGGCCTAGTGTTTGCCAAGGAAGATTCGTAAGTATACAAGCAAAGTGTAAGAAGAAGTGTAGGCTGATCGTAAGAGATCTGCATCAACTTACTTGACAATGTTAGATGGTGCTAGATATGGAAAAATTATTACGCTTATTATATATTTATATGGGACTATTTGGTTAATATATCATGCCACAAACATGTGAAATGTATGGATTGACCCATAAAAATAATTTTAATTTGACAAATGATCATTTCTTGGTGCAAGATAGGTTCATTAGGGTTAGACACCTCCATAATTTCAGTGTCTAACTCTAACTAAATCGTATAAAAGGAAAGAATATTAATATTATTATTTGGAGATAGTCTGAGTATGATTTTGAATAGGTTAGGTACATAATATGGAATTCTAATAGGTGATTATATAACATCAAAAAGGCTAGTCCCATAGAAAACATGTGGATAAAAGAGAAGAGTGTATAAGATCTATATGTGCATATATAAACCACGTAAGTTAAAGGTAGGTCAAGACTGAAATTTCCAAGTTTGTAATACCATATTTTAGTGTCTACACTACCATTATCTCAATGCAATATGTGTAAAATCATGGTTGGAGAAAATAAAAGTAGTATTAGAGAGCATAAAAAAGAATATTTCATTTGATTTCCAAGGATATTTAATCACACCTCAACAAGATAAGACTTAAGTATAATGACATAAGAAACATCCTACCATGGGTTTAGTTACATTTAGAAGTGTACAAATCTAGATACCAAATAAATGTAAGCCTAAAAAAAATGAGGAACATAATAAAGTATTAGATACTCCTACCTACATAAAGATAAAGCAAAAACGGAATATAAAATTTATAATAAGGATCAAATGTTAATCAATAAATTATATTAAGAGGATTCAAGACAACCATCTCATCCAAATACAACCATTGATTTTTTTATGAATTAAACCTAAAGCATATATTTGCATGACTAATATATTCATGAGCTAAATTAGTTAATTCAACATTATATAGTGAGCAAAGAATATCTATTTGGTATAAATGGTTTGCCAAAGGGATTTTCTAGAGAGATTCACCTCATTCGATGTTGCCAAATGTGAGGAATTCATAAAATAGTCTAAATCAAAACATATATTGTGCTTCAACACTATATAATTTAAATATAATTTAGATACAAGTTACTCCTCACTTATGGATTTTAAAATTTGCACTGATTGATACATAATATCTACTTGAACATCACATCAATGGGATCATAGGTTATCATTTGCTTACTTGATCACTCTTACCTATTTTGACTTATTAATTTTTCCATGGATATGTACATATGCTTTTGCTCTGAATATTATTCTAGCTCTTCATTTTCACTTTATTACTATGTCTCATTGATCTTTGCTTCTTGATTTTTTTCTCTATAGACATTGACACTAACTATCTTATGATTACATATGCATATGCATCCTTTATGACTGTTTGATTTTAATTTCCATTATTTTAGGCATGTTACACCTTGATCTGGAATTCACTTTCCCACTTCTTCGTATTGACTATCTATGCTTAATTTTGTCATGAAACACATGGAGATTACATGATCACACATATTCTATACCTCACTATTAAGAATAAAATAGATCATACAGTGCAAGTAAATATGTAGAATAAAACAAGCTACAAAAAATAATGAATAAAAGAGAAGACACAATACATAGAGATTACATGGAAAACCCTTGAAAATAAGTAAGGGAAAAAACCATGAGAAAAATGGCAGCTTCAGACTTCATATTAATCTCAAAATTAACTCTCTTCTACAATAGCTCCTCCAGTGACTCCTTCAGTGCTTATAACCAAGTACTCAATGATTACACTTCAATCATTCATGTTGTGAATCAAACATAACAATGCCTCTAGGATCCAAAATCCAAGCATGCAAGCACAAGCTTGCATGAATCCTCTAACATGATGAATTATAATAGAGAGTTCATCTATATTATTGAATTTAAAATATATAAAGAATAATAAGAAAGAGGAGAAAATGTGCCATCCTTGAAGTGGGTGCACTATTCATGAATAGGGAACCATGTCTCCCCTATGTGCCAAGTCAAGCCTTGACTGGTATCTCATGATGCCCCCTTGACAACTCTATGTGCACTCCAAATTGTTATGTCCCAATTCACATGTGACCACAATCTATCATAGTGATCCTTGTCCCCCACTTTCCCATGTGCTTTCAAATGAGTCAAAATATTCCCAACTTTTGATCTCATCCAATAGGATCCCATAGACAAATTATGCCCCATGAACACATGCTAAATAAAATCATGAAATCCACTATCATCATGTCCTCCCATGCATCCACAAAATCCAACCCATGTGACTAAGTGGAGAAATACACCTCATTTCTCTCTCCTCATCTTTTCCATATAAAGATGCTCTATGGGCCATACCACCCACCATGGGCCATGCCACATCCTTAATCAGTCACATCACTAACCATCCACATCACCAACATGCCACAACATTATGAATGGTGTCCATGAATAATTATAGTCAATAATGATTCATGAATAGTGACTTCACACCTAACATACTCCCACTTAAAGTCAATATACATAGGATTTTACCACACCTGAGTATTATGTAACCTGCTATCCATCTATACCCACTTTTACCCTGACACAAACCCAATATAAGTTTTGTTGCACTACTAAAAATTCTCTACCCTAACTAGCTTTTTCATCATCTAGTCCTCCATAATAGATTGTAACTCTTGAATTGACTCAATCCCACATTTGAAATGCATCTTGCTCTACCGAATGTTTCCAAAACACCAACTCATGTGCCTCTAGTGTTATTCCATACATCGATATACCTAGATAATACCACAATCATATACACAATACTCCAACACCCTGAGTTATATGGTAAACACCAACCTTATCCTTCTAGTAACACTAGGTCTCAATTATTATTTTGCATGTAACCCTCATCTACCAATCATGCCAACCATGACATAAGTGGACCAATTATAGTTGTAGGGAAGTTATCGCACTACTCATTGCACCAATGCACATGTCATGGTTTCAAGCCTAAAAAATGCATCACTACTCTATCACATGTCTAAAAACATGGCCTTCTCCTTCCTAGAACACTAGATCTCACTTGTTCATCTATATCTTTATCTTCCTCATCCTCAGATACTTCAAAATAGGTACAACTTTAGGTTTCTTTCTACCTCCTTCCTTTGTATGGATTTTTCTTCTTCTAGAACATCTCAACTAACAACATATGGTAATTAGGATACCACATCACACACACATTTAGTTTATTTCCAAGATCTAGAACAAGGTCATCACCTTATCCTCAACCTCCTCCAAAGGAGACCAACTTGCTCCTCAAGCTGTATAGTTACTTCATCTTCAATAGGAACATTGTGTAGGCTTCTAACTTGTTAGGCAAATATTTTTCATCTTCTCCTCCACTAATTTGTGGGCTTCTCCTTAATAACATGAAGAGAACAAGATATTCACCAAGATATCCTCCACCTTGATCCACAAAGATATACCTTCTAAAATAAACTTTTTTTTTGTTTCTTTAATCTCTAACTTGGTCTCTCCTTCTGTTACAGTAGCTTCAACTGGACACAACTACCCAACAACAAAAAACACTCACACATGGAGTTTTTCACCATGGCTCTGATACCAATCATTAGGAATGAAATAGATCCTACATCACAAGTAAATATGCAAAATAAAACAAACCACAAAAAATAATGAACAAGAGAGAAGACACATTACATAGAGATTATGTGGAAAACACTTACAAATAAGCAAGGGGAAAAAACCATGGGCAAAATGGCAGCTTTAGACTTCATATTAAACCCATAATTAACTCTCTTCTAAAATAGATCCTCCAACAACTCCTTTAGTGCTTACAATCAAGCACTTAATGTTTACAACTAAATCATTCAGGTTGTTAACCAAGCATAACAATGCGTCTAGATCTAACCTCCAAGCATACAAACATAAGCTTGCATGGATCCTCTAACAAGATGAATTACAATAGAGATCTCATGCATATTTATGGATTTAAAACATAGAGAGAATAATAAGAGAGAGGAGAAAATGTGCCATCTTTGAAGTGGGTACAATATTAATGAATAGGGAACCATGTCTCCCCCATGTGCCAAGTCAAGCCTTGAATGGTATCTCATTATGCCCCCTTGACCACTCCATGTGAACTCCAAAGTGATATGCCCCACTTCACATGCCAAATGGAATCATGATATCCACTATCATCATATCCTCACATGCATCCACAAAAGTCAACCCATGTGACTAAGTGGAGAAATGTGCCCCATTTTTCTCTCCTCATCTTTTCCACATAAAGATGCTCTGTGGGCCATACTACCCACTATGGGCCATGCCACATCACCAACCAAAACATCACTAACCATACACATCACCAACATACCATATCATCATGAATAGTGATTCATGAATAATGACTGAATAATGACTTCACACCTAACATACACACCCCATGAAATTTGAATAATGACTCTTGCCCATTAGCGACATGCACTTATTATAAATTCTATTACATACTCCTTTGAGACATGATTCTATTATAGAATGGAATGATATAACTTGAATTCTTTAGATTAATATTCTACTGCTTATCATGCTCATAACATGTTAACATATGCTATTAAATGTTTAAATCCTTGGCCTTGATTCATTGACTAGGTGCTTATTTATATAAATATTTTAAAAATTAAAATATTTCAAACAAATTTAAAAACATTAAAAATTAAAAAAATATAAATCCATGGCCTATACATGGCTTACTTTAATGGTACATAGTTGTTTAATGTCATTTTTCATATACATGATGAGATGCATATCCTTTTTATGCACACATGATTTTCATGGTATACATGAGTTAGATGTTGGAAATATGGGTTACATATGAGACACACACACACACACACACATCTCTCTCTATGTGTATTTATGTATATATGTGTGTGTGTGTCTATATATATATATATATGTATGTATGTATATATAGACACACACACACACACACACACTACACACACACACACACACACACAATATATATATATATATATATATATATATATATATATATATATATATATATATATATATATATATATATATATATATATATATATATATATATATATGCATGAAATTCATCACACTCATGGGCAACCTTTCCACATTGGGGCATGTCCATGCTAGGGGAATTTTGGAACATTTTTCAAGTTATATCTTTCTATGCCATTTCATTGATCATATTGAATGACTTAGACTATTTGTACATTAATTTCTCTTCTTAATTCATTTTAGATTACTAATTAATATAATATTGTCCTTTGATATACTAGTTGGTGACATTGATTGATTATATAGACTCACATTGCTTGTTCCATGCTTATTTGATATTGATGACTATAACATTGTTTGATCGTTGTTGTGTTTTATATCTAGCTTATTCTATATTTTGTGGGTATATTGATTGTGACTTGTCGAGTTGTGTGTTTTTTATGTCAGAGGATCCTCTAGTTCATGTCATGGTCATGGCAAATTTGGGTCATGTTTTATACACTTGTGGGCTTCTTGATCATGATTTGTGTTCTTATGATTTATTCACTATGATATTGTGTGTGTCAATATATACATACATTTCTATGGAAAAAATTGATTATTATTATGTACTTAAGAGTTTGGAATTATATTATGCACATCTCTATTGTGTGTTATTTATTTCTATTGATGTTTCCATGATTTATATCATGCATCTATTGAGATTATAATTATTGCATGGTTTATTGACATATCCAACTACATCTGAAAGTATTTTCAAAAAAATTATCATGATTATTTTTATGTGAAACTAAGATAACAATTTACTTTTCCTTAGATTACATGTTTCATACATGCTTGTAGTGCTTAGAATATTTCTATGAGGACATATGTTATCATGTTTATACATGTACTTTACATGGTTATACATTTTATATATAAATCGCGATGCAAATAACTATTTATTTTGAGATAAAAATTCACATGCTTCATCCCTCATATCAAAGGGTGGCATACAATGGTTTATATCATATATTCAAGCCATGTCAGATAGATAATTTCACATTATAATGTAGATTATGTGTTCAAATGGATCAAATTAATCAGATTAAGACATATTCTACATAATGTTGAGGAACAATTGAGACATTATATGATATTTTATGATGGTTTTTGGAATTATATATCAATTTTAGGGGAAAATAGATCATATGGGGATTTACTTTTTTTATGTAAACTATTTTTTCTATGTCATTTATTAAGGATCTGTGGGGAATGATGGTACTATATAAGCACTTAAGCACTTTGATTCTATATTTATGTCAAGTAGTTGATTATTTTAAATATGACCTTGATTTCAAGGATCCATAAAAGGATATTTTTTTACTGAGGGCAATGTGGTTGAGATTACTGATCACTCAACTTATATCACTACCTTCTCAATGTTGGCAATTGGGGCATTTGCATTTTTGAAATCACAATTTTAGTAGTTACATCTCCTTGGGGCATGTTCACCCCATGGATTTTCTCCAATAAAGTTAAATAAGTGATAGCTTAGTTCATATACCATCAAGTGTATTCATTCTTTAGGTTTGTAATTTCAAGTTTCTCAAAGATTTAGATTATTTCAAATTTATTTCTATGAGGAGACATTAATTTATACATGTTTCTTGTAGGTTTCACGTGGAGAAAATGATACATTTTGGTTTTAGTTGCCAATACCGAGTGAAATTTTCTTAGGCACCAAATTTAATTATTTTATGCTTTTAATTTAGAATTTACAATACTAGATTAAGTGGGGAATATATAGACACCTAAAGTTAATCTTTGGTAACACCAACTTTGACATACTCTAATACATTTTTCAAATGTGCATATATTTTAATATTTACTATACTTTCCCTTTATCCATCTACCCATATATTATCTTAGCCACCTGTATTCACCATGCACATTTATTTGGGATCAATAGACTCCTAGACAAATAGTCTCCATATATCAAATCCCTATTTTCTCCTTCTAGGATAGTATTGATAAACTTGGAATGTGTCAGTTACCATAGTTGTCTCTATTTTCCAATCATTTTTAGGAGCCTATAAAGGCTAATTTTCAAATTTGAAGTTTCCATTAGGTTGGTATAGAAATATTTCATGATTTGGTCATAATGGGAAACTAATGAAGAGTCATCTTTAAATAAAAATTGTACCATTAAATTAAATTCACTTGGAAAATAATATAAACATTGAGAAATTACCTAGCACTCTCTTGGAACATTATCATAAGACATACACACATGTAATATATTTAAGGAGAAGCCCTAAAGTAGTCTATAGAGAGAAATCTAAATATATAAAATCAAATTTTCATGATGCAAAGTATCAAAGATCAAAATATAGCATTGCATTCTAGATTATTCAAGATGTCACAGATACACACATAAGTGGGAGAAATACATGTGGTTTGGGCTCTATTTGGAGTAATGGAGAAAATATCAAGCATTTATCATGGATTATTTGGGGTCATTCCAACCCAAAATACTAATCCATTTTTAAGGGCATCTTGTGGTCAATCAATCAAAAATAGAGTTTGGATAAGAGAGATATAATACATGCATTTCAATGTAGGATTAGAGAGGTGCACACATAAAGAATCACATTATAGGTATAGGTGTAAGGATCCCAAAAGTACTAAACATCCATTATGTACAAGGCCACTCCCTATAAACCTTGATAGTTTTAACTATTGTAAGTGTCTTAATTTTTTGGTAGTGTCAAGTAAGTTTTCACCCATTGTTTATGATTTGAGCAATTGATGAAGCACAAATAGAGAATTTATAGGTTCGGTGATGAATTCTATGATAAATAGGTAAGCATAATTAGATAAGTACATTATCCATCTCTTGTGTTTTCATTTTTAAATTAGGTAGTTTTAATTTCAATCAAATTATCTCAATTTAGACTGGTGTGTCTATTGTTATATTTAATGTAATTTGAATTATTTCATAATTTTCACTATTTTATATCTCTTAGGTGTAAAATAAGTGAAATATTATTTGAATGCAACCTCATATCTCTTAGGTGTAATATAATTAAAATGAGTTTTTAGGAACAAATATGGGGGAACTATGAGGTCATATCATGGTACCATTTCAAGTTCTATATTCGTTAACTATCTTTATCATATTGGGATATGTCTCAATCTTATATTCTATTGTATACCTTCCATGATTGATATGTCCTTGTATGATTTGTGTTTTAATAAATGTAAGTGCTCAGTATCATTATTGTATTCTTATATATAGTGTTTTATTTGTTGTTTATTAACATTCATTGTGCTTGTTATTACTTTGTGTTGGATTTGTCTTTAGTATGCTTGACACACTTGCTGTATGTTTCATATGCCTTTATTTATTTATGTGTAGATGTAGTGTTTGGTGTTTATTTAGCATATTTTTCATGCTTAATTTATGTTCAATCCTCTTGAATTCTCTATTTACTTTGTGTTTTATGTCTTCAATGTTCTTGACATGCTTTCAATATATGAAGCATGTCCTCCATGCTTGATCACATATTTGACTTATTATTTTTTTTTATAGTTTTTTTCATTAGGTGTTTATTGTGTTTTATGTGCCATGATTTATATCATGAATAATCCTCTTCTGTTATTTTTTTTAGTTTTTCAAGTGTGTCCTCCATGTTTGATAACATATTTGACTTGTTATATCTTGAACATCAATTACATAATATTAATTACATGCCACGATGTAACACATAAGAATATGATAGTAATAACAACTTTGTATTATATTAGTAGTTCTCAGTATATTTTATTCAGTATAGGGAGGACATGATACAAGCACCCTTACCCCAACATACATCATTCTATTCATAAGACAATTGACTCAACAACTATCACTTGACACAACCGTCAACAATAGAACATAAGCAAAAGGTCATTATAACACCCCATAAAGATGACAATACAATCATTAACAACATAATAATGTCAGCTATCAAAACATACAATTACTGAGACACTTATAACAATACTAATACTATTATGATGGTCTAAAATCTTTGTATTGAGCTATACCCAATCCCCTTACCAAGCTAGGTTATGTATTGATCTGTGCTCAATCCAGGTATTTGACAAAGCTCTAAATTGAGTAGTATTAAGTTCTATTATTGAGATAAGTCCTTTATTAGATTAATATTTTGTTATTGAGTCTTATTTATTTGTTTATTTGAATTACCTTGTTAGTATCCTAGTTAAGGAGACAAGTGGGTTGGAATCCAACTATATTGATGACTTTCCCATAATGAATGTCAAGAGATGCCCATCTTAGAATTTGGTTTGGTTATGGTCTTCCTTTGTAATAGATATTTTTGTTTTCTTTCTTAAAATTTTTACTAATGACATAATTTTTATTTACATTGTCATATTTTATCCTATTGTACTACATTATTTATATCTTTCCTTCATATGGGGAAAAAAGTATTATTGATCTTAAAATGTTTATGTGTTTTCCCTGATATGAAGCATACTACCTTTATGTTATGTTTATTACATTTTTCCAGTGTAGGGAATATTACTCCCATACCTACATTGTTGACATTTCACCCATTTGTGTCATACTAGTCATGCATTTATATTATTTACTATAGTGTAAAAACACTATGTTAATAGAAATTCCTTATCCATTTTTTCAAAGTGCAAACATGGAGAAAAAACCATGCTAAATTATTTATCCTAAGTCACCAAAAAAATTAAAAGACTCATCTCAATAGAAACCCCCACCCAATTGTGTTTCAATGAGTACCCTATCAAAGCCAAGTCACCCAAAATCTTTGCGTTTTTGATCTTGGTGATCAAACAAAGCAAAATGATCCTCCAAATGAAGTGTAAAAATGGACCAATGACATAGTTATAATAACTAATCACAATGGTGTAGTATTTTACATTATGACATTGGTTAATTATTAAATAAAGGACCCACCTAGTTAGGCTAACCAATCATACACCTTCCAAAGCCTGCCACTTCCACAATGAATTAAATGACAAAGAAACATCATGATCCAAACTGACGATTTTTTTCATGACTCAATAGTTTAGTTGTGAAACATATGACCACTACAATGATTGCCTAATGAGTTATCCCAACTCAAGCTTCCATGTGGACATTGATATAATAGGGTCAACCACTAGGGCATACCTCCAAACATGCAAAATAACCTAAGCTATCATCTAAGTGTAAAATCCAAATTTTCAATTTCCAAAGCCCACCTCCTTATCTAACATGTTTGATAGTAGCTAAATCATTTAATATTAAGTAACAACCATTTTGGATACATCATGACCAAATAATGGCTACCTAGAACCTCTGTGTGTATTTGTATAGGTGATGTAGTAGGATCCACAACACATATTACATGTAGATCACAAGGGAATAGGATATAACATTCCCACCCATTTTCAGATCCCTTAAAAAAAAAATCTATAAATTTAATGAGATTAGTCAGATTAGGGGATCAATTTATTTTTTATTATAGCTATACTCTACCTCTCTTCAAATTGTGTAGTGATAGGCCTTAGAAATATTATTTCACTTTCATTTGATTTTATAACACCTCTAGAGTATTTTATAGGCTATGTAATTTTTTTTGAATCATTTGAGTTAATACATTGTGGATATTTTCTTCCATTTACCTCAATTTAGTTTTTTGGAGTGTTTTTCTCTTGCATTATATACAATATTGTGTGTGTTTTAGATCTTAAAGGAAGGTAGGTTGGATTGTTCTATGCTATAATTTAGTTGCTGTAATTTTTTTGGCCATAATTTTATTGATGCATCACCACTTTTCCATTTTAAAATTTGATTTATGTTATCCCTCTCCCTTTTCCTCTACAAAGCTTTTATTTATTTCACTAGGTTAGGTTAGTTTAGTATAAGGAGCTAGAATTTCAATCCTGAAGGTTACCTTGGAAATAGGTCCCACATTATAAGATTGCCCAATTTGTTGGGCTTAATGGTTATGCCATTGCATATAAATTATTATCATCAAGAGTTTTAGTGAGAATCTTGGCTATGGTGTTGTAAATATCACAAACATAGTCACCTAGAAGTTTTATTGGAAATAAGGACCTAATTAGCTTATGAGAATTATACAAATGAGGCCATAAATTGGCATGTTGGGTTTATTTCTATCCTAATTTTTTCATGAATAAGTACTAGTCATGCACCTAGAAGAAGGGATAATCCAATACATTAACATGTTATCATATCATGTGAGTGACCTCATGTGCTCACCTAAGGCATGTAGCCTAGATTGGTCCCCATTGGTTCTACCACGAAATGGTGGATGAATAGATTTTAGGCACTTAAGTTAACATAATTGATCATAATTATTACAACCACCATTCTAGAGTTATCCATTTAATGCATTCACACAGTGAAAATAATATATTATCATAAAGAAAAATTAACATCAAATAGATTCAACACATCAAGATTACCATAATATTAGATCCATTGATCAATTTTATAAGGTTAAAAAGATACTTCATTTAGTATATGCTCTCTATATCTCTATCCTGATAGTGACAACACATCTATATTTTAAAACAATAACCACAAAAATAAACTCTTCTAAATAAATCCAAATGGGTATTTATAAAAAATGAACCCCTTTTTAGGTTGCATCATTAATACACTAGATATGACAAGCTAATATTCATTTCAAAGAAATAAGTCATGGTGAGCCATTATAATTAAGATCCTTTTGAACTAGACCAAACAACCCCTATATAATCTCTATGCTAGATATTAACATCATGTTCTTCCTCCTTCATGAATCAGTGTTATATTAAAACTCATATTAATCTTAGATACTTTTGTGAACTAATTTGTAATCACCTTTGATTCTCATTCCCCTATCGTATTCTTTCACTTCTCTAAGTCTTGCAATATGTGTTCCTTATTCTTCATTTCCTTATCTTTCATATCACCCATACAAGCCAAGGTCTTCCA
The DNA here is from genome assembly GCA_037957365.1 of Torreya grandis. NCBI lineage: Eukaryota > Viridiplantae > Streptophyta > Pinopsida > Cupressales > Taxaceae > Torreya > Torreya grandis. The sequence goes on along the minus strand of JARHVA010003220.1, from coordinate 580,165 downwards.
CATTGTTCTCCCCTATTTAATTTTTCTACGTCATTCTCTCCCACATTGTGGTCTTCCTTGTTCATCATGTGCCCTTACATCTCTATGATTATGGCTAAAAAATACTTAGAATATATTAAAAAAATTGGGTCTAACATTTCCCCCAGACTAAATGATACTTCATCTCAGACTATACTATAATTTCCTTAGTTGAAAAAAACTTAGGATCTGCCTCTTGAACTTTGTGCTTGAGCTCCTCCCACTAGTTGAGGGTTGTCTGGAGATTGAAATTAATAACTTTCACTTCACCTTTCAATCATTTCATGTCCTTAGATTGGTCTAAAAATGTATCTACTTGAGTTGTCAAAGTCTCAAGTTGAGTGGCTAAAAGTTTGTGAGCATCCTCAAGTGCCCCAACCTCTATCAAAATTTGTCCTCAAAGCATTGAGAAACTAGTATTTAGATGTTTTTGATGGGCACTTATTTTTTTTACATTTATTTAATGTCCTATAAGACCTTCATGCATTATGTCCTATCTTTGATGCTTACAACATCTTCTACCAATTATTGGCATTATTATTCCTCGAGCAATAGTCATGCTTCTAAAATTTTATTTGGCCATGCTAAGTTGAAAAAACCCCATCGATAATGTGAATGGTGGTGCTCAATTTATTAAAAAATTCACTATAAATGTCTATGACCTCGATGAATTGCATGATCGCCCATAGTTTCTCCTATTTAGGATCCACAATGTTTTTACATTTATTCAACAAAAGGTTCATGAGCATTTCCAACTTATTTATTGCTTCACCAGTAATAGGAACTCCATTTGTGAGTGTTGGTTCATATCTCAATTTTTTGGCAAAGGCCCAACATCCTACGCTAAGTCACTTCAGGTGCATCTAGTTAGTGCTTGAATTCTTCAATTTAATCTTCAAGCTTGCACCTTGTTTCATAATATTTTTGATACATCTTAATGACCTCCCAATGTTTGTATTGAGTCTATCCCATGTCATGACTATTGAGAATGTTTTGATTAGAAGCCTCTAGAGTAAACTTGATGAGGTTTGCACCTACTTTCCCCAGAGAGTAATTTTTGAGACTTACGTAAAGTGTATTTGGAACATCGGCCACTTCTAGTTTTATGTTGGTGTTGGCCCTTAGAAGTTTAGACCATTATTCATCATGATACACTTCTATTGGAAAATAGATTTCATGACAAATTTATTCCATGGACTCATGTTTAGGGAAATAAACCCACCAATACAATTGTTTATTCGGGGTATCTTATTGGAATGTGATGCAAATAGGGGTTGTTGATTTGTATGTTATTATTGCTCTACCTCTTTCATAGGTTCCTTCCCTTTTTAGGGGTTGTGATCTAAATCAATAATTTTTAGACTCTATTCTCATTGCTTATTGGTACTAGTGTCAAGGTCCTCTATGCTGGGGCCTTTCCTTATTTATGTTTTTTCAAGTTTTGTACTCTCCATGTCCATTTATTACTCATTAATATGCTATTCTTTGCTGGGCCTAGTTATTTGTTCTTTGTTGGTCTTCAGAGTGGGTTTATTGATAGGTTGTGCATCCATAGATGCCTCATCTATGTTTGGAATCATCATTTGGGGTGTTTCTTACTTAGGTTATACCTAGGTATTAGGTTATGAAGTATCATATTTTTATTTTTTAGGTATCCCTTATGTTCTTGTTGGTAATGGGGTCAACCTTTTTTGTTTAGGCTTGGACTTGGGATACTCCTCTTGTACCTTACTTAAACTAGTGGCCTCTAGTCATGGCCTCTTCTACTTCATGCATGCCCTTTCTTATATACATGATCGTGGTAGAGGGGGACCAATTCCTTTTTTGCCTCCTACCTTCTTGATGTTCTCTTTTAGGGCATGAGCATATATAAAATAACCTAGATCTACCCTTACATGGCTATCTTGTAGGGGTTTATATCAATTTTATTAGCCTCATGCCTCTATACATAAGTGTCTCTTGGGTAGACATAAAAATTTCAAAGAGTGTGGATCTCAAAGTTAATATTGTGTTCATAAATATTCATAGGGTGTGTATCCTCCATGTAATTCATAGAGTCCATGAAATATATGATAGTGAATGCATAGGGAAGCTTAAGCCATGGTGACAAGTTGTCAATGCCCAAAATCTAGATTCATGTGAGGGATTATATTTGATTTACAATAAACACATCATAGGTTCCCATCTATGCAAACAACTCCTTAAGTATGCACCATTCATTCCTGAATGCCTCCCTCATACCATCAAACCAACCCTTCATCTTTGCTTTGTAGGAGGGTAATATGACATCGGGGTAGTTCAATTATTTGAACCTTTTGGTGGGGGACTTATGTTTAGTAGGTATAGCTAATTTTGATCCTTTTTAGGATACTCCAGGATGCCAATTTCATTAAAAACCAACAATAGTAAAATTATGACCCAAGGGAATTTACAATTAGGCAGGTGATATGCCTTCTTAGCATCCTACACAAATTTCTTAACAAAGTACAAGGAGTAATTATACTTTGTTAACTTTTCCATTTGGATAGAAATATATAGGTGGGCCATATCCATCTCCTTCCACTGATTTATGCCTCTTAGCTTTGTCGTGGCCAAGTGCATAACCACTCAAATTAGGAGATCTATCATGCTCGTGATATACATGGTGTGCCCTTCCTTTTTATATTATAACACCATCACCATTTATCATTTTCCTTCTAATCCTCAAGATCTATGTCGACATAAACTCTAAAATAAAGTAACCCTATTAATTTACTGATTTGATCAGGGGAAATTCTCATTCTGCACCCAACAAAGTAGAAGTAGTCTTCATGAATTCATGAATTTAGAAAGTGAACCACCTCCTATAGTTTTTACAAATAAGGAAGTTGGAAGAGTTAGAGAACCCCCACATCCTCTGTTAAGTTGTAGACCATCATTTCATAGGTGATCTCATTCAGGGTGTTCTGGCACTCCACTTGATACTCTCATTGTAAGTTGAGTTTGTTTCTACGTTGGCAATGATTGTAATCAAGGACTTTACAAGTGGAGACCTTTGAATCCCAATAATCTACACACAAAACTATCTTTGGGTATTGTATTTCTTAAATCAAAATGGGAGAGGGAGGTAGTGTGGAATTAGCCGTCTTTCCTATGCATGTCATTTTGTGTGCCTTGCCACTATATGTCCCTTCCTCTATCTTTTTGGGGTCCATGATTTATGCACCATGTTCATTAGATCCTTCTTATTAGATATAAATGAGACTTATTGATTTTGTGCCCTTGTATTCTTCTACTTCTAGAATGGTTGGTATTGGATATTTATTCCTATTAGACTTTCACTTTGGCCATATCATCGATTGGGTCCCCAAAGGTTAATGTGCGATCGACCAACACTATCAAATGAATACATTTTGATTATTTTGTCTCTAGACCTAAAATGCTTTGGCTTACTATTTAAACCTCCTCTAATGATGGTTTTGATGCCTATAACCTATACCTTTCTCACACCCACTCTTATGGTCGCTTTACCACTTTTGTTGAATGCTCCTTACCATAATATCTGCTTCATGTATCCATTACGTACCTCCTCTTGCATGTTCCTCTTTCATGCTTAATTTACTTAAGTAGTTTATCCATGCTTAAGACACACCCCATGTTAAAATCTGTGCATGGTCATCCATGCCATATCATAGTGCAATTAAAGTCAAGAAAGAAAGAAAGAATAGAGTATTAAACACCAAAAGATTATCAAAAAGTGTCAAACCAATTACAAAAAGGATCACAACCAATGTGACACCTATTTGAAAAGTAAAAAAAGGCTATACTAACATAGTGTTATACACCTTATTCATTGAATTGAAGAATTACATAGAATGATGGGGCCGAAGTCAATACCATTGAAATGGCCTAGTAAGAATTGTCCATTTAATATTTTTAATTTGTAAACATCTATTAGGCAGATAACATGAATAATTAACAAACCATCCCACCAGATTTGTATTTTACATGAATGACATGCAAACTTTGAATCATAGACTAGGACGTGCATATTGAGATGAAAAACTTTGGTTTTATTAGGTCGATCATGCTAGGATTTATATTTTTAATTATCAATTCCCTAGTTCTAGTGTGTGAGAAAGCATGTTTCATCCAACTAAAATAGAGCATATAGGTGCATTTTTAGGGACTCCTCGTCATCTAACTTATCTACGCACATAATACGTAAAGAGAGCACACAGAACTTTATCAATAAAACTACTTCAATGTCAAATATAAGATTAAAAGGAGTACTCTTATTCAACTGTATGTATGTCATCTAATACACACATAAGATGGAGGAAACTTAATCATCCCAATCAGTGCCATCGATGTTGAAAATCTTGGTTAGTGTGTTACCTAGGATTTTGTTAAATGCTTCATTTGTGTCATTAGCTTTAGGGTGGTATGACATGGTTTTATGGTGTGTAATCATGAGTTCAGCTAGAGGATGCACATTATCTCATTGAAAAAGTGAGTGCCATGATCACTTGTTAAACTTAGAGGGCATCCATACCTTATGATGATATTTTTCCATATAAATTTGGTGGCAATCATAGCAGTGCAATCATGTGTGGATGCTACTTTGACCGAACATGTGAGATAGTTTATGGAAGTAATGATGTACCACATGCTAGTATGTTACACAACTGAATGAATAGGTCTAAAAAAATTAATAACCCATTTCTCAAATTGTTCATGAGAAAGTATTGGATGAAGAGGCATAACATTCATTTGATTTGGATTACCTATGCATTGACATATATCACATTGGTGCGCATAAGCTTTGGCATCTTTGAATAAGGTGGGACACCACAATCCAACAAATAGAACTTTATGTGTTTTTACATCACCAACATAATGTCATCTAGCAACACCTTTGTGGACCTCTTGAAGGACTTCTATGTGCTTGTGATGCATTACACACCTTTTTAGGACTTCATCCTAGCCAAGTTTGTATAGTTCTCCATCAATAAGATGGAAAGGAGCAACATGTACAACTAGTTTATTTTTTTCTTGGGTGGTAAGGTTGTGTGGCATGGAGATTATTGTGAGAAAATCCATAATTTCTTATAATTCTTCATGTACACATGTAACTTGAAAAATTTGTACATCAAGTAAATCATCCTCTATGATGCATGTTAGTTCATCAGATTGAACATGTGAGAGGTGGTTAGGTCCAAAATCAACTTTGATTGGTTTTATGACCATAAATATCTAGAACTCTTAGAAGAGGACAATACATCGATAGATGTATTCATGAAATAATAGTTTATTTACCAAATATTTGAGTAATTCATGATCTATGTTTAAGACAAATGGGGTTACCAATAAGTATTGGTGAAATTTTTGAAACACATAAACCATAGGCAAGGCCTCACAGTTTATCATAGAGTAGTTTCATTCCGATAATGTGAGCTTCTAACTTATAAAATAAATATGATGATCAAGGTTTCCCTCATATAGTTGTGCTAGGATAATGCTAACTGCCACGCTTGAAGCATAGACATGTACATAAAATGATTGGTTCTAGTTTGGGAACTAGAGAATGGGTGCAATCACCAATATCTATTTTAGGGCCTTAAATTCTTGTTGATGTTGAGCCATCCATAAGTATAATCCATTGTTCTTGAGTATTTCTTCTATCAGGGTAGATATGTTAGCATAACCTCAAATGAACTTTTGATAGTACCCCATGTGACCTAAAAAGGTGTGGACCTAAAATTAAGTGGTTGGTGTGGGGAATTAGGTAATGACCATAATTTTAGTTGGATCCACTAATAATCCATCTCGATAAATAATATGTCCCAATAAAATCCCAAATGGGATGGAAAAGATGCACATCTTCATATTCAAATAAATATGAAGCTATAAAAAATAGTCAAGCATGAGGCACAAATTATCATAGTGGTTGTGCACTAAACCATACATAGTCCAGTCATCTAAGTACACCTGGAAGAACTTGTGGATGAAATCCTTAAAAACTTCCACCATAATGCATGATAACACAATTGACACATTCTTGATGCCAAAATGCATAACATTATATGTAAAATAGCTCCATTCAATTGCAAATGTTTTCTTTGACTTTTCTTCTTCAGTAATTTGGACTTGATGAAGGCTAGAAAAACTATCAGTGAATGTGTAGATTTTTCACCCAACAACAGCTTCCAAAATTTTATCGATGAAAGGTATTGAAAAAGGGTCTGTTACACATAACACATTGAGTAGCTTATGGTCCACACAAATTCAAATGAAACCATACTTATTGATTATAATCACTATGGGACTAACCTATTTAGATTCATCAATGTGAGTAATAACTCTAGCATGCAACATGCTATCAATTTCTTCTTTGACTCGAGTACACAAATTTGGGTTCATTTGATATGGCAGTTTCCTCATAAATTGAGTGACTTTAACTAGTTTGATGTGCATTATACCATACAATATATACACTCCTTTAATTTTCATGTAGTTACATGGGAAAACATCCTAGTACTTGTGTAAAGGTTTAATGCTTTTGGTTATCTCAAAATTAGATCAGCAAGTTCCCGTAATAGCTAGTTTAGGTGCATCATCTATTCTGATGTTCTATTAAACCATTTAGAATGGTACAAAATATGGTTTTTGCTTAGACTAAATCATATATCTAAAATCACATGACCCAGACTCCATATGTATATTTAAGTGGTCAAATGATGGCTCTAGTAGATCAGAACTGGTACCCTCATCATCTTAGTACACAACCTTTTGCTTGCCCTTTCAGATCTATTCCCTATGTGCATGGTCTAGTTGAGAGTTAAATTCCAATGAAACCATGGTATAAGTATCAAGTCATTATAAGATGGAAAAGTTATCCTCAGTTTCACCCTGCATATGTCATATTCAGTCTTCAACCAGTGTCTAATCACCCACAACTACTAGACATATCACTTGGAGAGACAAATTTAAATCTGTCTATGGTGAAGAAAATACAAACATGGAAAAAATACCATGTTTAATGCACTGCTAGGTTTCTATGTCTCTATGCATTTCTTGGTGAATGTACCATGCCCTAGTCTAGGCATGCAAAGTACCATAAAATGTATGTACCCATAAGAATTCTAGTAAGAATGTTTTGTTAGCACTCCAAAGGATTTCACATTGTGATATATGTTGTTTTAGAGAATTAATACCATTATAACTCAAGGTATCATGAACATGATTGTCATGGTGGAAGTGAATATGCATGCTTGCATGTATGTATTCCCATGTATCTAATTGGTACTGATGAGTAGACCACCTTTGAATAGTTATCCCTTGAAATAGAAAGGTGATCACATGAAACCTTTCATCCTCACTAACATAGTAAGCCTCTAACTGTTATAAGTATTCCCGATCCTCCATCTGATCATGAAACCTAGGTGCCTGGTTCAACTATAAGGGCGGTCCAGCCATCATACATACATGATGAGGTAGAAAATTTTGTGGTGTTGAGAAAGCTTTAGAAGGGAACTTAGGTAGTTTTCTAAGACACCACAAAAGTGCCTTATTCTATCATATGTGCTTTGAGCCCATTGGTTGCAAGTGACACTGGTAGTATAAGAAATAGACTAAGCATCTTACCATCACAAGATGCCATCAGGTGTAGGATCCATAGTCTCATGTCTTTGAGCAGTTAATGTTAAATATTGTATTAGCATCTTATCAACATCAACATGTTTCACAAGGGGGGGTCTTGGTCATTATTTAGAGGTATGACTACGGGTTATGTTATTCTCAAAACTGATATACCTCTTTTTAAAATGTAATTCAACATTGTTTTTATATCACTAAGGTCGAACCAAAAGAATAGGGAAGTCATCAGCTTCTATAATCTTGATTGGCTTGAAATCACCCTAGAATGCAACTACCAAGATGTTAATGGTGGCATCCTTAAGAACACCTATGGGTAGTTCATGAGTCTTATTGGACATGAAAAAGACATGTGGGGAGGGTTGTAAAAGGGGGATCCCCATCATTTTCTAGGCATATTTGGTTATAACATTAACTTATGTGCCAATGCCTATCAAGATGTCATGAGTCATCCAATCATCAATGGATACATTGACAAGGACTTCTTTATTACATTCTAGGTTTGGTCGAATATGGGTCTCTTGTTGTTGTGCATGGTTCAAATGATGGTATTTTTAAGGCTTTGTCAGTTTATATCATAGTCAATTCTTGAGGAGAGGGATAATGTCCTCATTAAAGAAGAGTTTTCAAAACTCTCAAAACTCATCATACCTTGAGTTCATGGGTACTATATCTCTTTGCATCTCAGGTCACATTTTATCATCCTTATCCTTTAAGAACTCAATTTCATCTTGTAGTTCCCAGACTAAGTCCATTGTATTGTTTAACACCTTTTTTATTGTTGAGCATAAGGATATGGTTATACATGAGGTTATTCATGCTAAACCTTTTCAATAGGTGGATTTGAAACTGATTGGGAATGAACACCACTCCATGTAGGAATATTGATGATTCAGCTAGTGGAGTGGTAGGGTGTATTTTCCATTGAGTATGAGGAGTTTTTGCAACACATATCATCTTAATGACCTTCTCATTTTTTTATTTAGTAATGGAAACATAAAAATAAGGAAATTATTCTAGATGATGTTAGTTTTTAGAAAAGATGCAGGTTGGATAGACTGTATAACATGTTGGTAGTGGTCCAAATAATCACACTTGTAACATGTCTTAGGTGGAAAATGCCACCTATGCATCCATTTCCATGCCCTTGACCTCTAAAAGATCAACCTCCACCAGTTTATTGATTATTAGCTATGTAAGTTTGGCGCATACCTCATGTACATATTTCATAATTTTTATTAATGACCCAATAGTCATTGGTATCATGAGTATATACATCACATATTTTACAATATAATGACACTTATACTTGGGTGTCATGCTAAATAAAGGTAAAACTCCTTACATCATGATATTTATTGTAAATCTCATAGGACTATTTCAATATAGTATGAACACTCATTTGAGGATAATTGTTCATGTTATAGCCTTCCACTTCATAGTCAACACACCACAAGCCAGTGTCAGTGTCATGATAATTATTAGCTATAATATTCTTCAAATAAGAGGCCATCATAATGATTTGAGCCTCCATAAAAGGGTTGATTCTTGTATCTATGCTACCCATAGTTTCAGTGTGGAGGGAGGCTTCTAGTGCCTCACACAATTTAATGAAAGTCTTGTGAGATAAAGTTCATCAGAATGAAAGTAATAAACCTCCCACAAACCACTAAACACACTATGTTGAGTTAATATCAAATGATAGATTCAAAAGAAGCATTTTGAAACATGCATCATACATGCACACACTCTCAATGAGCTCTTTATTGATTTTTTTAAGCCAACGATACTTTGCTACTCAATTTTAGGGCTATCAAATTCTTGGAGACAATCAACCTTTAATAATTCATAATTCACAATGACTTGTTGGGGATCAAATTTATGGTACCATTTATACACGTGATCCAATAAAGTAGTTGCAAACTGAGTTTCCTTTCACTCTAAATAAGTGATACCATGTGCCTACCAAATGAGTTTACACTTGTGAACATGTTTTTATATATTTATGGCACCTCTATATTTAGGCAAGTGAAGTGTCATCTCATAATAGACTTTAGGTGCAATGGGTGGTTATAGTGGACCTTGTTGTGGTGTTTCTCTAGTTCCTCCTCTTGAACCCTATGGTGGAGGTCCACCAATGCCTCTTGTGCCACCCCTTGATCCTCTAACTTTAGTAGAACCATCATCGATATTTCCTTTTGCACCTCTTACAACAATTGGTGCACCATAAATACTAAGCATTGGGGGAGGTTGATTAGTTATTGTTGGGCTTGTAGTCTACCTACTAGTTAAATTTGGTCCACTAGACATTCCAAGGTAAACCATAGGTATTTATTGTAATGAAAAGGTAGAAATTAATGATGAATTTTTAGCTTGATCTTACACATCTAAAGATTCCTCTACAGTTTCATTTTCAGATTCAACTTCAGATTCCACACTATCAGTATCCCAATTTCAAAACGTAATGTGCCATGCCTCTCTTAATTTATTGCTATAAGTAAATGATAAGGTTTGATTTATTCCTTAATATTAAACTTGGCTTAAACCTCTGCCAAGTGGCATTATGTTTTTTTAAAACTTGTTTATTGACAAAATTTCAATTCATCAAAAAAAAAATGAGATAAATCTCCTTGAGAGATAAACCTTTTAAATACTTTGTTTTTTTCCATATATGCGGTCAATTTTGAAATTTTAATTTATCTCAAATTATTCACTTATAAATATTTTGGTATGTTGCTGTAGATTTACATTTACAAGTTAATTACGTAATGTGCCATGCCTCTCGTAATTTACTGTTATAAGTAAATGATAAGGTTTGATTTATTCCTTAATATTAAACTTGGCTTAAACCTCTGCCAAGTGGCATTATGTTTTTTTAAAACTTGTTTATTGACAAAATTTCAATTCATCAAACAAAAAATGAGATAAATCTCCTTGAGAGATAAAACTTTTAAGTACTTTGTTTTTTTCCATATATGCGGTGAATTTTGAAATTTTAATTTATCTCAAATTCTTCACTTATAAATATTTTGGTGTGTTGCTGTAGATTTACATTTACAAGTTAATCGATTTAATTATTATTATTTTTTTAAAGTAAGGTAATTTTATTCTTAAATTTGGTTAATTTTTTTTGTTAAAATCTTTGTCCATTTTACTAGAATTTTTTATGTAGTTTTTATATCATTTTACTAAAATTATATACAAACTATTTCTTTTGAAAATAATGAAATGGTTGTTTTTAAACACCAAATTCATTGTCAAAATAACACTTTAATTGTTTTGCAAAACTCTTTTAATGAGAAAATGATGACTTTATAAAATTATATTGACATTTTATATACAAATTTGTATCTTTTATGGATACTAATAGCTCTCATGTCGATCTTAATTATGATCTTAAATCAACTTGCACACCTTTGGATAATCTTTCTAATCGCAAATTAATTATTAGGAAATTTTATGAGGTATTCTAGTGGTGCATCTTGGTAAGTGTAAAACTGATATTCTTGAACCAATTTTGCTTAATTTTAATACAAATTGTAAAGAATCTTGGTTATAATACTTTAAATATTTTAATAAAATTTTGGAATCGTATCATCCTCCTCATCAATGGACTTATAATATAACTTATTTTGATTATAATGCTTGGAATGTCTATGCTTTAGTTAAAAATGATAAACTTTATGCATATTGTGAAAAATACCAACATCATATCTCTAAATGTTAGAAATTATATCCATGCAGATATTGTGGTAAATACACTCATGATACTTTGCATTGTTAGAAAATGACTAAAATACCTACTTCTTAAATTCAAATAATTTGGATACCTAAAGATAATATATCTTCTTAAAGATTTGATATGTCTTTTTACGATAATTTTTTAAATACTTTTTGTAGAATATATATAAAGATAATGTATCTTCTAGAGACTTTGATATATCTTCTTACAATAATTTTTCAAATACTTTTTGTAGAATATATTTTACAAGTGACAGATATTTTTTGTCTTGTTTTTGATAAAATCACTCTTTTATATATTCCTTACTTTTTTCTGCCGAGGAAATATGATTTGAATATTTTAACTAACTTTATTTTCATGCAGGGTTTCACACTTTGCAATGGAAGTTATCTTTACTTCATTTGCCTTGTTGTACATCTAATTTTATTACATTATGTATGTAGATTATATTTTATGGTATATTAGTTACTTGATTTGAAAGATTGGTGTTATCATGTTTATTTTTTAGGGTTTCATGGATCAATTCTCCTTCTTGTTAGTCTTTATTCCATTGTAAATCGATCACATTATCTAAAGAGGATTATTAGAGATTCTTTATGATTGCACTTTCATCATTGCAACTTTTGGTGATACTTTCTCTTATTTTTTCTTTCTCAAAACTATTGTAAATTCTCTTAAAGGAAGATTCTATTAAGGGGAAGTGTTTATGTAATTTTAACTCCCTTCCTTATTTTCAAAAGGTTTTCTCTATGTTTGTAACCTCAAATTAAACTTAAGGGGTAGTGTTGGAGAATTAATCTTATTTGAGTCCTTTTAGCTAGTTTAGGATTATACTAAGTCTTGTTTATGTGTATAATTATTATATTTATATATGCACTTATCTTAGTCTTTTGAGGTATCTGTCACCTCTTTTGTCCACTTTTGTATTTGGGAGTTATTTTCACAAGCAACTCCTCCCTCCACATGTCACACAAATCCTCCTCAATTATAAGAGGATTAAAATAATTGATACACACATATGAAGCTAACTCATGTAACTCTTTTTTCTTTTCTAAATCTATTTAAATATCTCTCATCTATCATTCTTCTTACTACTTCAACACAACTCAATCTAGTCTTTTCTTCACTTGCTCTTGCATTATTATGATACTCTCTTGGCTTAAGACCATTATTCTCCTTCTCTCCTAACTTATACTTGCTATGTACCTAGAGATTCATTATTGTAAAGCATTTAATAATATTGTGGGATTTTTCTCTATCTAACAGTTTTTCCACTAGTCAAATCTATAAGGGATTATGGACAAGAGATGAATTTGTCAAAGAAGAATTTTCTTACCTCATCCTTCTTTTTGGTTGAAGTTCACTTGTTATTAGACCCAGATTTTATATTATATTCTATGTATTTTTGAGCCATAAGCATGGATATGCCAAGGTATGGGATGAGCACGAAAGACCATAGAATGGGAGAGAATGATGAAGAAGAGATAAATAGGGGAGAATAACATGGAATATCTTAGTGTGGACAAATATTATGAATTACAAAGAAATAGAGAATAAAGAACATAAGATGCAGAACTCAAAGAAGTGCAAGAATAAGATAGGGGCACAAGAAGTGGAGGTGGTTACAAAGTAGTTTTAGAAGTATCAAATATTAATGGGAGCATGAATCTAGTACTGGTTCATGAAGGAGGAGGAATATGAATGATAATATCTAGCATAAAGTATATAGGGGTTGTTGAGTCTGATTCAAAAGGAAACTAGTTACAATGATTTGTCATGACTTCTTTCTTTGAAATAGTTGTTGTCTTGTCATCTTTAGTGTATTAATGATACAATCCAAAAATGATTTTACTTATATATAAATGCCCCTTTGAATTTATTTAGAATAAGTTATTGTGGTTGTTATTGAAAAATATAGATGTGTTATTACTATCAGGATTGAGATATAGAGAGCGTATACTAAATGAAGTATCTTTGTAACCTTATAAAATTTATCAATAAAGCTAATATTATGTGAATATTGATGTGTTGAATCTATTTGATGTTAATTTATCTTTATGATAATAGAATACTCACACTATGTTAATGCATTAAATGGATAACTCTAAAATGATGAATGTAATAACAATGATCAACTGTGTTAACTTAAGTGCCTAAAATTCATTCATCCACAATAATACAGTAGAACCAATAATAATTGGTTTATAATGCATACCTCAGGTGAACACAAGGTCATTCATGTGATATAACATCACATTAACACATTGTCTTTTCCCTTCCTCTAGGCGAACGACTAGTACTTAATCATGTGGAACTTAGGATAGAAAGAAAATCAACATTTTTGTTCCATTGTCAGGACCTATTTCATTTGTTAACATGATGGTCAAAATATGCTTAAGCATTTATCTTTGGAAAATGTTGAGCACTAGATTAGTACTGTAGAAAAGAACTTTATGTTTTAACATATTAAACTAGGAGTTTTTGTGTGAACATAAGAAGAGCAACACTTATATGATTCTCTATATGAAACATTATTTATATAATTATCTGTTCAATTGGATGCTTGGATTTGGGTATATGTGCAAGACTATTCAATAAATTATGGATGAAGGGATACTTGGATAATAGAGTGACAGATAGCTTTATCAAATTTGAAAGATACTTGGACATATGCAGTAGATGTGTGGTGAAAAGAAGCACTAAATAACTAAATTTTAAAATACATTATCTTTACATACTCTTATTTAGAGGAATCATAATTCAAATTTTTGATGAAACCGCATGGGAGGTATCTTAAACAATTTACTTTATAAATTAAGAAGTTTATGGTTTATTTTAGACTTGAGAAATTTCGCATGGATGGCTAAACTCTCATGCATGAGAAGTGTGACTAACAGGGAAATGAAGGGGTATGTATCATTATGGAATTGAGTTCAACATGGAATTTAGACAATGATAATTGTAGAAGCATAAGTATGATGAAGCCAATAATAAGGATATGAGAGATATCAATCCTAGATGCAAATGAAAAGATATTGTAAGTGTCATGAGAATCTACATGAGGATGAAAAGGCATAACGAGAAATATTAACCATGGATTCATTCCCTTCACTAGTATAAGTATGCATGGAATAAGCAAGATAAATATTAATAATGAAACCAATCCATATAGACCCAATTCCCCCACCACAATGCATGCTCATGTATTCAAATTTGATGGAATTATTGTTATAGAATAGAAAGCTATATACAACTATAAAAAAAGTGCAACCACCTTCACATAAAAGAAGATAACACATATAACACAATATAGGGTGTTACCAAATGAAATTAAGATGTATTTTCAACATGATATCAAACAATTTAGACAAAGATACAAAGGTGTCAGGGAAAAGGTGTAACATTATATAAGGGTACAAATATTAATTAATCATGCACAAAAATATTCATTAAAAATGAAAATAATGCATAATAACCAGAGAAGGCATAATGGCAAACTAAAAATTAAGGAGAGAACAAAACCTAAGATTTCCACATATAGGGAAGACTACATAAAATAATATCAGATGACCACACAAAAATGCATGAATAGAAAATACTATGCTAAAATGAGATACAACACTTAGGTGGACAACATGGAACATCAAAGAAAAAACTTAAAGCACCATATAGTTGCACATAGGAAGTAATGAAGGTCTGAAACATAACCTAATCATAAAGCAAGGGAAACACTAAAACCACAAGGGAAATTCACTAAAATTTATAATAAAATTCACTAAGCTTCGTAAATCTAAGACAATAAGTAATATGAGTTAAAAAATAATCAAAGGACTTACCAAAAGGTGTTACAAGGCATGTAGTATGCCAGTTAATAACCTGCAAGGTGTTAGAAGCCCTAAAGTATATCAAAAAATGATATTGATATTATAGTTGAGAAAAAAAATGAATAATTATATCAGAACAAGATTAAGGTAAAGTATAGGGAAAAAAAGAACATTAACCAATAACGCCTAATTGAATAATCAGCTTAATGAAAATGCCAAAAAAAATTGTTGTCTGAAATGGTTTATGAATCTTGAGTAAAACATAGAATGCTTATTAAAAGTTGATTATTTTTCAAAGTTGGAAAAAACCTTGATTAATAGTATACAATGAAAAAAAGATAATACATATGACATTAATAGAATGTTAGAAAATTAAAAAAAATTATTTTTCCACCTCTAAATCTTCAAAAAGATCAAGAACCAACATTAGAAACTCATGAATTTGATACCATAATAGAATTAATGGCAAGATTAAATTAAAAATATTGAAATAATTGAACAAATTGATTCAATATTACATTGATACATAAATAATCCACAAGGTTGAGATGAGATTTGACAAGTGGGAAAACCATCAAATGGAGAAAAACTCTACAATATTCTTAGAAGCCTTACAATATCAAATATTCAAGTACATAGCAAGTAAAATCTAGGAGAGAAGGAAAATAATGGTATTAATTCAAGAAAGCATCACAATAATGCAAGAGCAAGTCAATAAAATACTAGGTTGAGTTGTATTGAAGTAGTAAGAAGAATGGGAGATGAGAACTTTTTAAATAGAGCTAGGAAAGAGAAAATCGTTATATGAGCAAACTTCATGTGTGTGTCAAGTATCATAATCCTATTGTAAGTGAGTGTGATGTGTGTGACAAGTGGGGGGAGGAGTTACTTGTGTAAGCAACTCCCAAATCCAACAAGTAGACAAAAGAGGTGAGGTATATCTCAAAAGACTAGGATAAATGCATATATAAATATAATAAATGCATACACAAGTGAGACTTAAAATAAACCTAAACTAATGTAAATGACCTAAATAATATTAATTATCCAAAATTAATCCTTTAATAATAATTCCCTTTATACAATGGTTTTATAGTAGTCCTTTGAACATACAAGTCTAGAATGGCATCCTTAAAACTATAGTAAAATCATTCTTCTTCATTGGAAAAAGCCAAACCATTTCAATAGATCATATCTAGGCTTTGACTTATGTGTGATCCATTAATAATATTAGAGAACAAGATGTAGCCTTGCAACTATTTGTGACCTCTTTAAAAGTAAAAAATTCACACCAATGAAAAATAGTTACTCCTACCTACATAAACACTTGGTATCAGTTAGGCATCTACCTCTACAATTAGTTTAAAGAAAAGGTGGATACCATGTCCATGAATAATAACTAATTACCATTAAAAGAGCTTTAATGGATATTTCCCCTAATTTTAATATGATATTTAAGAAGATTTTCCAGAGAATTCCATTTGAGGTAAATTCTTCACCTCACATGTCCATTTTATACTTTATAAAGGATTTTAATCTCGATATAGTTGTCATGATATAATCTATGGGCACCCATACCCTCCCTGAAGATAATGAACTATCCATACAATATAAGAATAATTTAATACAAATAGGAAAACTATCTACTAGGATAGGCATTCCGCCTTTCCCAAAAACATTTACTCTAGTCTAGCCACCTTTCCTTGTACCAACTCTAATAGCGAACCCACCAACATAACCATTCATGTCAACCTCTTAATCCAAAACTTCTAAATAACTTGATGCGGTTAAGTTTATGCTCAGGTCATTCTATAATGAAAAGGTAGCCATAAAAAATAAGAAATAAAAAATCCCTTAGGATATTATCCTTATCCCCCTCAAGTTTTCTATCCTAATCCAAATGATTATTGAAAGCCTAGTTATCCCCCTTCTAGAGGCCAAGCTCCAAGGACTAACCCTGGAAACCCTCAAATCACACCAAAAAATCTTCATTCCCCTCAATTAAATCTTATTTAAACTAATTCCTTTATCCCTATGAAAATAAATATGGCATAAGTGAAAAATATATGATGTTTTCCTTGTGATATGGTGCATGACTCCATTAGCTACCCTATTATCAATTAATAGAAAGATCTGATTGTTGAGGTTCAAAATTTCATGTATCAATTGCCACCTATGGAAGAGGAATCCCAAACACCTATTGGTCCATAATGAAATTTGTTCTTTTAGGGAGAACATGACTTTTGTACATTGACTAATAATCCACATCCAAGAGGGAATCCCTAACTCTAGTTAGATAATGTAATATGAACTAAGAAGAGGGCCCTAGAGATTCAACCTCCCAAAGCTCCTAATTTTCCAATTGATATGGATACCTCAACGGACATTATACATGACAATAAATCTAAAAAAATTAAAGGGAATCCTCTTGTGGTAGACACAAAGAATCCAAAACCAAACTCCTCTAAACCCTAACATTCCAAACTCGCCTATCCTATGTTTAAAAATTTGAATAGAAAATAGTTTATTTCTCCCTCAATGAAGAAATCAACCTAGGCCCTACTTAATATGGTGGATCAAATGAAAAAATTACTTGTCAATATTTCCCTTTGGGAAAAAATTATATACCAAGTTAAATGGATTTTTTGTAGGAGGCACTAAAGTAACATACCATGCTAACTAGATGAACAAACAAGGAATAATCGGTAAGAATAAAGATCTTACTTCACCTCCCACTATATTTCAAGTAGAAATTATGGAGGTAATTCACTTAAGACATCCTCCCTTCTATATTACCCTTATAATTTAGAATTTATTGGTCCAAAACTATATGATAGAATTGATAATTAACAATATTGTGATGATAAAAAAATGGTTGAAGCTTTAGGGATTATGTTCAATCCTAAATAGAGAGGTGTCACTCAATTGTATGGGAACTTGGTCCCCACTATGGAAATTATCAATGATTTTATCCTTACGCTTCAAGCACGTTCCAACATCATAGTGCCATGAGATGTTTTTAAATTGATCTTCACCATATGTTTGAATTATTCTTGTACATGGATTTAACCACTAGGTTAGGAGGGTATTTGGCATTGGTGAAATATCCATTTCATGATATTTAACTAAAAACACATAAACACTTAAAATCCCAACTTAACACTTATATTACAAGACTCTAATATGAGATTCTACTCCCAAATCCCACACTCACATTGATAAACACATACACTATGGAAATAGACTTATATTGAAACATACATGGAAATAACACAACCCATTGATATATTAATGGAATCCTTCTATTACATGACATAAGAAACTCTCACATATAATTACCCAACATACTATTCTCAACAAATCCTTATCACTCTCAACATAAAGAAAGACTACCAACTAATAACATATCAATTACATGAAATCTGAAATACATATACAATAATAAACTATAACAACTTATCACACTTACGATGATACACACTCACTACTCCAAATCTGAATCTGTAACTATCTAGCTAGGGAGGAATCTTTCACCATCAAAGACTGGAAACTTTGAATGAATTCGATGTGAAATCCTTGAATATAATCACCAACACCAACTAGGGAGGATATCTCACCACTGAAACTATTTACAATACTCCAAGGAGCTAGTCCAAAGGAGGGGGATATGAACATAAGTCCAATATTAGAAAAGGGGGGTTTAAATGATTTTCAAAGATATCAATTGCAAATAAGAATTCTATCCATATATAAAAATGAGAGGGAGAGAAGAGAGGAAGGAAACTTGGAGTGTAAGCGAAGAATTATGTCATCCTTTGAAGTGGTAGAACTATTCATGAATAGTGCATGTTGTCTTTCACATGTGCAAGGGGTCTTCACTCACATGTGCAAGGAATCTTCTTTTGACTTTTCCCATGTGACCCTATGTGATTATCAATAAATTTATATTTCATATGTGCAAGGGGTCTCTCACTCACATGTGCAAGGGATTTTCATGATCTTCTTTTGACTTTCCCATGTGCCCCCATGTGATTCTCAATCACTTTATCTCTTCAAATGCTCTTAATTATTTCTTTCATATGGCCAAGTGGAAAATTGCACCCCACTTCTCTCACCATCCTTTTTAACAATTAAAAATACAATGTGGGCCATTGCCACATTCCCCAAGGCACCTCATCATTATGCCACCTCAAGACAATAGCACATCACCATGAATAATGACATGTGAATAGTGATCCATGAATAATACCAATCAATGGTACTTGGTGAATAGTGATTCAAACAAAAAATCCCTTAAAACACCCAAAATAGCCTAGGGGATTAAAATAGGCTATTTGTATTCTTGAAATATAATACTTGGGAAAAAGGGGACATTACAAATCCTCCATTCCCAAAGATTAATTGTCCTCAAACAACTTAGATAAATTCATGGATCCCAAGACAAAGATCCTAAACCAACTATGGGAGTTTGTAATCCTCCATCCTCGATCTTGCTTATGGCTTCTGCTATGCTACTCTACTATTTTTAATGGTTAGAAGCCCTACATGAAGGGATGCCATAGTAATCATGCTTTCCACCTCAACTACAACACTCCTATCTACACCACATTTTTGGGATGAAGATAACCTCAACTACTCCAAGTCATGTTTGTGATGTGTCATGATCATTGCATGTTAGGAACCCCTATCCTACCTTTCTCTTTGCATTATTAGTGTAGTAGTTTCTATGGAATTTAGCCATTGTAATTTAATTCTACTTATTTAAGTTAATATATTGCTAATTTTCAGAGTTTATTTCATGTATTTGTAATTATCTATTAACTTGTTCAGGAAGGATCCTCACATCTAGTATCATAGCACTTTCCAGGGTTGAATTTATTTTTTATACTACCCACCGTATACTCTCACCTTGCCATAATAGGACCCTGGTGATCATAAAGTGGTAACATATCCTTTTCCAACCCCTCTATGCCATAGTCCAAATTTACAGGTTCATTTTGGCAAAAGGCCATTGCCACTACTAATATTAATAATTTTTTTGCTCAATCGTATTTTGTTTTTTTGTTTTGGATTAGGATAAAAACCTATTTGCATAACTATGGGAAGCGCTTGGATAAAATATCTAAAAATCATTATGAGGAATACCACATGAACCCTGAAGTAGCTGGCCCACTAAGAGGACCTACTAGTAAAAAGGCCAATGACCCCATCCTGATTGACTAGTCCCCACCCATGAGGAAAAATAAGAGCTATCATTTACGGGTAAATCTATGGCCAAATTTTTTCTAGAGGGTGGTACTTGTTTAGACAACATTGGTGGCTAGAGATAATTTTAAAAACCTTTAGGCAGCTATTCAAACTTGGGGCCCATATCCATTCTATCAATTACAGAAGAATATCAAAAGAGTATTAGAGGAATTTCAACAAAAAATTAACAAAAACCAATAAATCCCTCCAAATAAAATTAGCAAGTTATGGTAGCCACCTGTGTAGGCACCAAGATCATGGAGGAAGAAATTGCAGCCTTGAAGGCCCAGGTTATTGACTTAATTGATATGATGTATGGACTAAATCAATAGAATGGTCTTTTACTCAAAACATTTTAGGAGTCTTCTTTTGAGATTACTTTCTCTTCCACCACACACCACATGGGCCCAAATTGGACTTTCCAAGGTTCAATGGTACAGATCCTATAGGTTGGCTTTATTGCACCGATCAATACTTCAACCTTCACAATACTTATCCCATTAACAAAGTCCCAATTACTTCTTTCCACTTGAAATAAGAGGCACTCCAATGGTATCATTAGAATATCAAATTAAATGATGAACACAATTGGAAAAATTTTACATCCCTACTTTTAGCAAGGTTTGGTCCCTCAACATTCAAGGATTTTATGAGAGCCCTCACCAAACTCCATTAGATAGGCATCGTTCATGATTATCAAATTGAATTTAAAAAACTAGCTAATCAAACCAAAGGGTTATTAGATGAATTCTTCAAGAGTTGTTTTATTAGTGACCTCAAAGAGCCCATCTGCTCTGAGGTCAAAATGTTCCAACCTCACACCATGATGGTAGCCTTGGGTCTTGCAAAGCTCATTGAAGACAAAATCACCTCCCAACATCACACTTCTAATTGGGCACCATCCAAGCCCTCTTTCCAGCAACCCAATACTAGGATAACCCCCATAAAATGGATCATAGGATCTAAAATGCATGCATGAAATGAGAAAGGGCTTTGTTACAATTGTGATGATAAATGGGTTCTTGAGCACAAATGCATTAAGCAAAAATTGTACCTCTTATATGTCATTTCTCTACTATATATCAAATATTATGTGTATACCACCAAAGAGATCATACATGAAGCTGATGAATCTATCCACTCAAATCCCCCTACTAAAATCTCTTTGTATTCTTTGGAAGGAGTCATTACCCCCAAATAATGCATATTCAAGGTTATTTTAAGAAGCAACTACTTACCATCCTTATTAACTCTGGTAGTACTCATAACTTCATTGACCCTCAGGTAGCTAAGCAAGCAAATTATTTTATCCATCCTTATTCCAGTTTTGAGGTCATGATTACCAATGGAGGCACATTACCCTACAAGGTCAATGTTGTAATGTTCATATTTTAGTGGGAAACTATAACCTTCACGCTGACATGTTTGCTTTATCTTTAAGTGGATGTGATTTTGTTCTCGATGCCCAATGGTTATGAACCCTTAGACCCATCCTTTGGGATTTTTCATAGCTATGAATGTAGTTCTTAGAAAATGGATAGAAATACACCCTACACAACCTTCTTCCTAGCTCTACCAATATTGTCAACTCTCACCATATAGAGAAAATTATCAAATGGGGACCCCACAACATAATCTCCCAACTCTTTTCTTTTCATTTTACTTCACCACTAGACTCTCACCCACCTTCCAAATTGCATAACATTTTGGTCGAACATGCCATAATTTTTTAGGAACCCATAAGATTGATACCTCATTGACCTTAGTACCATTGCATCCCACCACTTCTTGGCAGTGGACCTCCCAATATTTGGCCCTACAAATACCCATTTCATCAAAAGATTGAGATCAAAAAGATCATCCATAATCTCCTATAGGATGGCTCATTTGGCCCAACATTAGTTTGTATTCTTCTCCAATCTTGCTTGTTCATAAAAATGATGGCTCCTAATGCCTCTGCATTGATTATCAGGATCTAAACAAACTAACCATCAAAGATAATTTTCCCATTCCCATCATCAATGAGCTCCTTGTGAACTCCATGGTGCACAATTTTTCTCCAAATTGGACCTGCACTCTAAGTATCACCAAATTCATCTTCATGATGCAGACATTCCCAAGATAACCTTTCACACACACGACAACCACTATGAGTTCCTTTTCATGCCATTTAGGATTACTAATGCCCCCTTCACCTTCCAAAGTTTGATGAACCAAGTATTCTTCCCCTTCTTGTAGAAGTTTATCTTGGTCTTCTTTGACGACATTCTCATCTATAGCCCTACATGGGAGGATCACCTCCACCACCTTGACGCCACCTTGGGAGTTCTTGATGCTAACCACCTATGTGTCAAACATTAAAAGTGTTATTTTGGGCAAATAGAGGTTGAGTATCTCAGACATATTGTTGCATTTGATGGTGTTCATGTCAACCCCACCAAAATTACAACTATGATAAATTAGCCACAACTAAAGACCCTCAAAAACTTACATGGATTTCTTGGTATGATAGGTTACTACCAATTTTTTTCAAGGATTATGGTAAAATTTTAACTCCATTGATATCTATGATCAATAAAGATGGATTTTTATGGATTCCCACATCTACCCAAGCATTTTCCAACCTTAAACATGCCATGTGTACCACACTAGTCTTGGCCATGCCTAATTTCTCCAATATGTTTATGCTTGAGCATGATACATGTGTAATGGGTCTTGGTGTTGTACTTATGAAGGAAGGCTGCCCCATTGCCTTCATCATCAAGGTCTTCACTAGATGCAATTTGGTATGTTACATATATGAAAAAGAGATGATGGCTATTTATTATGTAGTTCACAAATGGCATCCATAATTGATTCACTGATACTTCTTCATCAAAACCAACCATCAAAGCCTTAAATATTTTTTAGAATAATGGGTATCTTCCCTAGATAAGAAAATGGGCTTCTAAACTCATGGGATATGATTATAAAATTACCTACAAGAAAGGTAACAAAAATTTGGTGGCTAATGCTCTCTCTTACTAGTTCAAAGACTGAGTGCACCTCTATGCAATCTCTCTTCCCATTTCCACCTAGCTCCATGATCTTCAAAATGAGTCGCATAATGACAGTCCAACCCAAAATCCAACCCAAAAACTCATTATTAAACTATTTATTGGTCCATCTGCTAAACCTCACTATAATTGGGATGGCCACACATTATGATATAAAGGTTTCTTTTTATTAATGGCAGGCTCCAAGATCAAACACTCAATTTTACAAGAGATGTATGCTTCCCCCTCTATTGGTCATTCAGGGTTTTTGAAAACATATGAGTAGGTTCACTGCATTTATTTTAGCCCAGTCTCAATCAGGATATCAAAACATTTATTGTTGAATGTGATACTTGCTAATGCACTAAACTCAAAAAGTTTCCCCACTTGGTCTACTCTAACCACTTATAATTCCCACACATATTTGGATCGACATTTTCATGGATTTTATTGAAGGCCTCCCCAAATATGGCATCAAATCAATGATTCTCATCATAATGGATCACCTTTCTAAATATGCTCATTTTTGCACTTTGGCCCATCCCCACATTATTGATTACATATTTTGACTCCATAGTGTTCCTACTTCTATTGTCTTAGATCATGATTCTACCTTCAAAAGCCATTTTTGGTAAGAACTCTTCAAGTTTCTTAGTACAAAATTGAATATGAGTTTGGGATATCACCCATAGGTCGATGGCCAGACTAAAATCATAAATAAATGTCTGAAAACCTATTTTCATTATTTTGTCACAAAAAAACAACATCAATGGGTCAAATGGTTACCTCTTAAAGAATGGTGGTATAATACCTCGTACCACACCTCTACTAAAATGACTCCATATTAAATAGTTTATGATCAATTCCCCCCACCACTCTTCCCATAAACACTTGATAGTTCACTGGTTTAGGTATTAGACACTACTCTCCACCATCAGGATCAAATTCTATGAACCCTAAAAGACAATCTCCATCTGGCACAAAATTGCATGAAGTAGCAGGCTTATCAACAACACTCCAAGCACACCTTTCAACTCAATGATATCGTTTTTCTTCGTATGTAACCATACAAACACTCATCTATGAAATAAAAAGGGTGTCAAAAAATTGCACCTAATTTTTATGGGCCATATAAGGTTCTTCAATATATTGGGTCTATTGCTTACAAGTTAGAGCTTCCACCTTCCTCTCGCATTCACCCAGTCTTTCATGTCTCCTGTTTGAAGAAAGTTCTTAGAACTAACATTAGAGTGCAAATAGTTCTACCAAAAATTGATAACAAAGGCTCCCTCCTCAAACTATAAGTATTCTTGTCCCATTTCACCCACAAACTTTTCTTCCACTCCATCATAGAAGTCTTAATCCAATGGCATGGCATGCAACCCAAAAATGCCACATGGGAACTGTTGACTAAATTTGACCCTGTAGGTCAAATTGGGACCCCTATAGGTAAAAAATTGACTTTTTAAATATTTTAGAGGGTCTAATATTTTTTCATGAGGTGTATTATAAGTTATTTTATGTCATTTAATGTCATCTTAGCCTTGGTCTTAGTCATATTAGTCAATTTGTCACTTTGAGTCATTTAGAAGGCTTTTAGGGGTCATAAATGCAAGTGGCATAGTTTTAAAGGTATCCAAGTGTCATAAATTCCTATAAAACATCCAATATTTTATATTTCATATCAATAATGTTATTCCTATCTAAAACTTGTAGGTTATCTAACTGAAGATTAAGAAATCAAAGGAAAAAGGAGAAGTTTGGAACTTGTATGACCCATGGGGAAAGGTGACACATGGGAGAAGGTAATGGAACATATGTTCATATTAATCACACTCATATAAATTATTTACATGCTTTATAAGTTCTAAAAAATTCTCAAAACTATTCTACTCCTTTTTTGCCTTTTTAGACATGTAGAGGTGATCAATAGGTTCATGTTTGGTACGGGCTATTGGAGAAGTTTCAGGTCAAATGAATTTGGGAGGTGAAAGTAAAATTAGATAGATTAATTTACATAATAATATTTTTAATATTTGTCAACCATGATTTATGAACCATCCTTTATAAGTTAACTATGTTTTTTTGCTTGCCAATTTGTGTACCCTATAGGTTTTGCTCTTATTTGGATGATTCTGTATAATATAATTGATGAGTTTGATTCCATAGGATGTTGATTAATTAATATAATGTTTTCCATGCTTATTTTATTTTTTTAAGATGTTTTTATAAGAAAATCATCTTAAATTGCAAGATGAAGCACTTTTCTATGTAACATGCATGTTTTCACAATTTCGAGGAGCTTCATACTTTGATTATGGTTCCAAAGGGTTGTGATAGTTTAACTATAGTGTTTTCAATGTTATCTTGTTTCCTTTATCCTTTAAATCTCACCTCTAAATCAACACTCCATGGGTCGCAGTCATAAAGTATCATGTAGTAAGATTGGTTCCATGATTGTCATACATAGTTAGCTTTTTGATTTGGGTTAAGTCTTTTAACACATACATGTAGGTTATGACTATGGTCTTGAAGGGTTGATTAATTTATCATATTATAAATAATCAAGTATTAACCTTCTACTTTTTAGAAGGACTGTGATAGTCAATATAGTCACACAACTTTTTGCCATTAATTGTACCTACAAGATCACTGATTTAATGATTTTGGGAATATTGGAGTTTTATTATTAATTTAGTTAAGGGTATAGGTTGACTAAATCAATAGATAATATTTTCATAATTTAACTACTTATTTGTATAATATAACTGTATTTTTAACCTTTCTATAAATAGTAATAAATATGTAAAAAATAAGACTTAGCTGAAAATAAATTGAAATGACTGTTGCAGGGTCTGATATTGGCTATGCAGAACTAAGACAGTGTCACAAATCAGGATCTAGATTTTATTTTGTGAAAGGATAGGAACACCAAATTAGGACATCTTGGGGTCTGGTGTTGTTATCCTCTTTTGCCACTATTTTCTAAACTAATTGTAGAGACCTGAGTTTTTTGGGTTTTACTCACTATCCCTATATGATCCTACCTGTGAAATATCCACTATTTAAATTCTATATAACTCCTTTTATAGTTGCTTTATTATTTAAACCTTGAACTTAATTATGCTTTAATCAATCTTGAGAAAGAAGGAGGGTTAGTGTGTGTAAGATGCACTGAACATGTATCCACACCCCTTATGTGGGCACACTTCCTACATACCAATACTTTGAAGAGGATTCAAGCCATATGTAGTTCTCTCACTTGATGTGATTTTTTAAATAATGTTATGTGGATGCAATAATGCTAAACTAGGTGTGCTTGAGGTGGCTAGGGACTGGTGTGAGTATTTGGATATGCTTTTAGTTGTATTAGATGGATGTATGCAAAGAGTAGGGAGATTTGCCTTTGTGGTCTTTCTTGTATTCTTTCTTGATTTTTAATATTTTCCAACCCCATCTAAATGAAATTTGAATGGACTTTTATAAAGATCTATTGGTTATGGGTCCAATGTATTCGCATTAGGCCAATAGGATGAAGGATATGAACTAGAAGGAAATGACCATTAGAGCTAAAAATGCAATTAGATAGGAGCACCAAAATCAAACACCTTAGGGTCTAGTGTTATAGTCCAAGTTGGGTGATATTATATTACAAGTGTGAGACTGGGAGGGATATAATTAACATGTAAAATGTAGCTTGGTTGAGCTAGAATCAGGTTTCAAAAGTCTATGGTTGACTTGGAATAAGCAAAAGGGTGTCTATAAGGTTCATGAGAGCATGAAAGAGGGACCTATGGGTTGGGTGTCACAAACCACACTCAACGTACCAATTTTGACATTTTATATGACTACATTTACCTCCTCTTTATTCTAGTGATGCAGTGAAGTGAAATACTAGGATAAAAGAAACGTAGAAAGTGTACCTAAACTTACCTACAAGGGTGAAGCTCATTAAGTTGTATGATGTTGGGCATGCATGGAGAGAGCACATTGTGAAGTGTAAATCTACAAAATAAAATTAGGAGTAGATCAGTTCTTATTAAACACACTATATCTAAAATACGAACATACAAATATGGGTAAGAGAGAGAGGAAAAAAAAGTAATGAATACACCTCACCGGGTATGCTAACTAATACAAAACCTATTGTGTTATTGAGTGATGCTAGATGATTATAGGTATGTGATGAATGGTGTTGTACCAAGATTAATATCATGAATAAAGCAAAGTGCTCAATTTTTCAAGAGTGGCTGAAGAATGCAAACACTAACCCTTTGGCTCCATCATCACCCACTAAGTGAAGCTATGTGATCATGTGTGTGTTAATCGATGTTTAGACTATGTGTCCAATCCCTCTAAGTAGGTGGCTCAAGAATACAAAGGCTAGCTAGTTCTTTGGCTCCATCATTGCCTCATAAATTCAAGCTCTAAATTGATATTGGTATGAATGTGTGTCATATGAGATGGCTCTTGAATCTCATGAATGCTCTATAATCTGACACTATGGTATGGATAACTAAATGCATGTTAGAAACTAGGCTACTCTTGGCCACTTAGAAAATATGGAGATTAGGCTTGTATAAAATTCACTCCAAAACTGGGTAATAGGCTTATATGGAAGCCAATCAAGAATGATTCTAACTACCTATAGATGGAATAAGGCACACAACTACTAAGAATACCTAGTTAATACTATAAACCGTAAAGAAGAGAAAATAAATGTGCCACATAATTTGCCCCCAATCACTAGTGTCTGTAACATGGATTATGATCTAGAAGTTATACCAACTACCTAATATAAAACTAGAAGCAAGAGCCATCATGTCATGCATGATTCCCCCTATATCTATATTCTCTGAGAAAAATTATACTGAAATTGCTAATAATAAATTGAATTGTAGTTGATAAAACTGTAACTGGTCTTACCTTTCTATCTATTTTTAGAAAATTTGATTTTTTTGCTATTTGGATAGGAACATCAAAATAGGATACCCTATTGTCTAACATTTTATTCTAATCCTGATGCTCTTATCCTATGTTGATTTTGATGATTGTTATATAATTATCACTATCTGTCTAGTCTGTTCTGCCTGGTTTGAAGTTAGAATACTATTTTGGGTGTTCTAAAAGCTAATTTTTTTACCAATAAGAGCTCTGATCTCTGTGACAAAACCCATGTTTGTTTTTCCCTCTTTTTAGGGTAGGAATGAATACCCTTCAATGACTATCTTAAAAAAAAATATCTCTATAAGTGTGTTATGCTACAAAAATACATGATATAGCAATGATAATTGATAAGATATCTCAAGATATAACATAGTTTGTATGAGAGATTTTTAGATCAACAGGGGTATGCCTAGATAGATATAACAATGTAATAACATGTGCAATACAATGAACTAGAATTGAAAGTTTGGTTAGTTGTTAGTTTTTAATTGTCAAGGAGGGATGGAGCATGATGCCCATCATGGCATCAAGAAATCAAGAGAATGCATGATGTGCATCATGGCATTGCAAACAGTTGAAGAGAAGTAAAAAAGCACGTAAGGCAAGAAGCAAGAAGTATACAAGAGTGGTTGAGGGGCCAAACAAACAAGGGACATGGGCACATGTTACTCAAATTGGAAATCAATCATACAAGGCATGTTCAAATACCACATAAACATATAATTTGAAAACAAAGAAGGTTGGTATGAGGGCCACAAGCACATAAAAGAGCACAAACAAAGTACATTGGCAAATATCATAAGGCACACACAAGAATAGAAGAAAAGGACATTGAAAAATATCCTAAGACACACATGAGATAAAATAGGAATTGAGAAATGCAATCACATCTAGCTACACAAAACAAGAAAGGAAAACATTGTAAATGTTGGAAATACAATCACATCTAATTAATCAAAAAAAGAAGTGAAAGTATGCAAAACATGTATTATAAGACTAGGTAGATGCTAAGAAATACAAAAGTGCTATATACTAGTGAATGTTGATAGAGTAATCTATGTAAGCTAGTAAGTAATGTACATCAACTTGATAAATATAATGTGTGGTGTAGGAATGACATAACCTACATGGTGTAGTCATGTAGAAGATGCCCTCAGTGGGTAGATAAATCAATGTGTGTCTTGAATGTATGAAGTAGGATGCCCCCTCAATAGATGGAGTGAAGCAATCAAGGATCTGTAAGTCACTGCACACACTCAAATAAAATCAAGTGAAGCATGGTAATGTAGATAAATTGATAAAGAATAGCATAAAACAACAAATGTAAGTCTAGCATGGTCGTAGAAATGTAAATCATGGATAATGCATATAATTGAAATATTTTTAGAAGTTTGAGTTATTTGAATGTTTTTTTATTTTAACATTTTGTATTATTTTTGGTATTTTTAGAATTTTGAGCTATGTACAAGCAATCATAAAGAAACTATGTACAAGTAATTAAAAATAAGCTATGTACAAAAAAACAAGTAGAAACCATATACAAGTAATTAAAAAAAATGATACTAACTGATGAGTCTCATGGGAGACTCCCTATCATGGTGTCTTGTATCAAACAAAGGAATCATGCATGATTCTAAAACATGAGGCAATGGCTATGAATATGATTATGAATATTCAGATTCACTGCTGGTATCTTGGAAATCATAATAACCTATATTGTTCCACTCATGATCATCATCTTGATTTTGAACCAATGGAGTGCTAGCATTGAATTTTATTGTATCTAGATCATTTTATTTGATAAATTATATATGTGAATGATTTGCCTTAGGATGTTCAATACATCCCAAACCTTGGTGACAAACATTATTAACTACTAGAATAGGAGTAGTGATGCCTTGAGCATGCTTGTCCAACCCTTAACCTTGATAATAAAACTATTATAGATATTTTTGATCAAATCCATACTATTTTAAAATTTGAGCCTCATTTTTATGTACTTTCCCTATGCTTGTGGTATTGTTCCTTGCTCTAATTTTGCTTTTTGATCTTTTTGTTGTTCTGAGTTATGCTTTGGTAACCAATTTTGTAGTGTTTCTAAATTTGACCCTTTGTGAATGTGTTCCTATGTCACTATAGATTGCTTGACTGATTTATCTTGTATAAGGTCCTCATTAGTAATTATCTGTTATATTTTTTTCAATGCCAAGCATGAATCTATGTGATGCCCATGCATTCTATGATATGCACAATAATATCTGGATCTTATCACTAAATGTAGAGGAGGTAATTTGATCAACTTATATTTAATAATTTCTCTTAGTACCTCACTTGAACTCTTATTTGATCTTTGAATCACTAGTTGTAGAGTTACTTTGTTGTGATTTCCTGTTTTGATATGTAACGTTGCTTGCAACCAATTGACTAGGTGAATGTGCATATACATGATTGACACTAGGGTGCCTTTGAGGCTTTTTTATTATAATCCAATTTTTCAATGTTATGATATTTTCATGTAATAGTTGATTATGTGTTTATAAATATGAAATTAACTTGCTCATACTAGTGATTTGATCCCTTAGAGTCTCATAAATACAAACCCTAGTTACTTCCAATTGAACATGTAAGCACATATGTTGAAGAGGTGAAGAATCTATAGGCTAAATGTATGTATTAAAAACAATAGTATAGGCTACCTCACATTTTGGAGAGGTGATAGCATGGATCTGGTTAGAGGGAAAGTACATTAAAACTTGACAGGTGGTTGTTAGCTTATGTAATGGATCCTCTAAGTATGTAAGGGTTTTATTCTTAATTAAATTACATATAATAGAGAGATAGCATGCTAAAGAAATAATGAAACCTTGTATTAAATAAAGGTAAACATTGCTTTGAAGGAAAGGGATCTGAACATGTTTAGTAATAAATTTCTCAATATCATCTCATATTATGAAAAGTAAGAATGAAAGGGAAAGAATGAATATTTGCATTAACATATGGTAAAATTCATCATTCATATACATGATAGGACCTAGTTTGAATTCCTTATTATTTGCAAGAAATGTTTTGAAATGAGTAAGATCTATTTGTAATTTTTACGTAAAAAATTTGTGGGGTGATACCTCAAGAAGCAAAGGGACCTAGTATATACAACTAGGGTTTTGAAAAATGATATTTTAAAAAAATTACTAAGGAATTTTAAAAATTAATGAAAATTTCCATTTTTAATATGCAGGTAAAAAATCAAAAAAATATTGGAAAAATTTTAATTTAAAAGGACCTAGTATATGCAACTAGAGTTTGGAAGTTTTTTTTTTTAAATTACTATAGAATTTTAAAAATTAATATGATATGCCGGTAAAAAATCAAAAAAATATTGGAAAATTCTTGATTTAAAGGGACCTAGTATATGCAACTAGGGTTTGGAAGAAAATATTTAAAAAAAAAATTACTATGAAATTTTAAAAATTAATGTGAATTTTTGATTTAAATATGTAGGTAAAAAATTAGAAAATTATTAGAAAAATTAGCAAGGAATTTACCCTAGGCTTTTTAGGGTGTTATGCATAAACAAAGTAAGTTGGGTTCACCAAATGATTTAATTATTTTGGGAATATTGGATTTTTATTCCTAATTTAGTTAAGGATCTAGGTTGACTAAATCGATAAATAATATTTTAATAATTTAACTACTTATTTGTATAATTTAATTATATTTTTAACCTTTTTGTAAATAACAATAAATTATACAAATCAGTAGTTTAATTATTATAATATTATTTACTAATTTAGTTAACTCAAACCCTTAGCTAAGTTGGGAATAAGACTCCAATATTCCCAAAACTACTAAAAATGCAATTGGATAGGAACACTAAAATAATATACCCTAAGGTTTGATTCTATGGTCCAAGTTGGGTGTTATTATCCTACAGGTGCGGGACCTAGGGGATGGAATTAACATAGGAAATGTAGCTTGACTGAGTTGGAATCAAATTTCATAAGTCTACGGATGATTGGGAATAAGAAAAAAGGTGTTTATAAGGGTCATGAGAGCATGCAAGAGGGGCCTATGGGTTGGGTGTCATAAGCCACACTCAAGCTACCAATTTTGACATTTTATATGACTACAATTGCCTACAAGAAAGTAATATGTTAAAATCAAAAGTGTGATCTTGTTTCAAGATTTACAATACCATAATGCTTATTTTGGATGTATCAAAGGGATATTAGTTGATTGTATTAGGAATATTCCTTGGTACATACCATTTCACATATATTGCCTATATATCTTTCAAGGTGCACACATAGGTATATCATGATGACATCATGTTATGATAAGAGCCTTAGTGGTGGTTTCAAACTTATTGAGGTGTTAATATTGCATTTAGAAGTTTTAAGATGGATATAAAACTCATAAAAGGTCAAAAAAATAATGCACACTAACTAAACTCACTATCTACCTATATATAGTTAAGAGTGTCTACCTACAGGGGTTTCTCTTTGATGACATCATGATGAAAAGGGGCTTTGATAGTTGATCCAAACCTTTTGAATTCCAAGAGTGAATTATACAAATTTGAGAAGGCATAAATCTAATCATAAACATCTATATCCCATGCTCATTTCCTAATTCTATATTATTGCCTATGCATAAAAACACCCACCTATAGGTGGCTTAAAAGAGAGATGAGGTGTCACCTAGGGGATTAGAACAAATTAGAACCTTCTTTAGAGTCATGGAATGTTATGTGGAACATAGAAAAGCATTTTGAAGTATGAGGTTGATAGAATAAAAGTGGGGTATTATCTCCAAAGGTGCAAATATTTTTTCAAGATCCTAAGCCCCAAAAGTGCAAAATAGAGGCCAAGGGCATTTTAGTGAGGGTCATATAACAAGGTTTCCAAAAGTTTTTAGGCATTTAAGTGACTAAACCTTATATCCCATACATAAGATAAGATATTTAAAAAGTTTGGAGAGAAGATGATCAGTGGAGATTGGTTGCTGGGAGGCCTAAATTTACATCTTCAACCACTAAATTTGGGTAGTGAAATCTACATGTCTGAGCTATAAGAGACCCCTTCATCCAATCCTATAATGCCAAGGCATATTTCCCATGTTTGGAAAACCTTTTGGGGTGAAAGGAATACCAAGGGTCATAGATACCATCAAGAAGAGTTGGTTAGTGATGTTTCAAAGCCTCACGAACACTTATAGGTGTCCCTTCATAGGAAATGAACACTTACATTTGATTGTAGGTAAACAATAAGCTAAGGTGTTTAGGTGATGATGTAGTTTATACAAGGTGAAATAGGTACAAAAGATGATAAATGAACATGAAAAGGATTAAGGGTATCTCATTAATTTTTTTAAAGGTCCAAACTATGTATGGTTTCCTTTAGATGACCCCCCTCTAAAGCAAAAAACATAGTCTAATGTAATTGAGACTGATAGTGAGCAAGTTTGGTGATTTTGAGTATGAGAAGTGCATAAGGGTGAGACAGAAGGTTAAAAATAATGTAAAATGATGTTATGAGATTATAAATGGGAATATAAGAATTGAATTCAAGATCCAACTATGTAGGACACCTAGAGGTGCAATACAACAAGCAAAACATAGTCAAGGGATGGAGCTCAGTCTTGAGAGTTCAAGGTATATGAAAAGATACATGAAGGTCTATAATGATGAATGGATTTGAAATACATCCATCATGATTAGAGAGGTTCCAATGGGATCCTATTATATTAAAATCATAGATAGAGATAACTCTAATGTTTCAACATATATCCTACACCCTAAACATTGCACACTAGGTACCTCAACTAGTTGCTTCATCTTAGCCGATCAAAACTGGGATAGTGACCAAGCTAGTGATAAGGGTGGAAAAATTTAAGTGAGTTGATTTTAATGTGTGTCTAATGAAGCTAAGGCCATTCAGGTTATTAAAAAATTTCATCCACTCCTTTCTATAATTTTTCATGGAAAATTGATGCTTTTTGGAAGCCAAGTGTGTAAGGTGTATGGAAGAGGAGTTTTCTATGACTACAGATGGTGATGGATCACTTTTAGAAGATTTTAGATGATAAAAAATAAAAAAAATTCATGGAGAGGCATGTATGAAAACCTTCCCCTTAATTCCAATCATAATATCTATCCCTAATTAGTTTTGGGATGTTCAAACAGGTGTGGATGATGAAGACAATTTTTTGAGCCAACACAAGGAGTTTCATGCCACTTTTCATGAGTTTCATGCCTTGTATGGATCCTTGTACTTCTAAACCTTACATATTACATTTAAAACCCTCTTATCATGTACAAATAACTATTTTTATTAGCTTTACAAGTGTCCTTGTGACCTTGGGCTTATCTTTTTTCCTCTCTCTCTCAAGTTCTATAAGAACTAGCCATTTTGGCCTTTGTAAATTATGCCCCACCTGAGTATGGTGAAGCCCTACTCATTTTCATACCATTTGATAAATAAGAATACTAATTTTTATCTCTTAAATAACTATTCATAGTGTGTTTACTTGAATGATGGACCTTGCTTAGGGAAGACTATGGATTCCTTAGCATGTTGTCTCATTCTCTCACCTATTTGCAACTTCTTCTTGCAGGTCACATGAAGTGTTCTAGGAAGTGTCAAGGTTAAGTGATTTATCATATTAACTAGTGACATTTAAGGCCTCTTGTATATCCATCATATCCTAAACATTCCTCCATAACCACATAATGAAACATTGATGTGAGAAGATTCAAATTGTAAAAGTGTATATTTGGTTAGTCCTTTGTTCTCATGTGTAACATGCAACTAATTAGAAGTCATAAACTTATTTGGTGTATCACCTTCCTCAGGATAGTTTGATTTTAGTTTTATCTCTCCCTTTTCCCTCATAAATTTTAGTATAGAGCTATCCCTATCTAGAGGTTTACCTCATCCTTAGGCTACCCACAAGCCTAGAGGTGTTTCAATTGTGCCACTTAGATGAGAAGAGCTGAGACATCTCCTCAAATGGTGAAAATCCAAATGACAATAGTTTTTATCATGCTCAGTGGGACCAAGGTCAAAGAGAGTGGAAATATTATTGGTGTGTCTTTCCTCTAATCAGCTTGTAGAAGCAAGCAAGCTAACACACCAATGGTGACTCTGAATGATAACTTCTAATAGTAAGCATCCTAGGTATATCTACTTGAAAATTTTAATTAATTTTTGTATTTATTTTGACATATGAGGTTGATATGGATATTTATGGCCAATACTCCTACCATGAACCTTATTATTATACTTGATATGAATCAATTTTTACCCGTCAACAATCCTATCAAAATGGATATCAATCCTATGAGCCATGGCATCCTTATAGCCTTTCATTTCCCTCTCCATATGGACACCATGTTTTTGGACAACTCTATTAGGAAGGTTACCAAGAAACCTATCAATAAACACCTCTCTATTAGTTCCAATATGAGCCCTATCCTTCATATCATGATGCCTATCAGTCTCAAGAGTACTCCTATGAGTCTTGTCATATGAAATCAGATGATTCCATAGATTATACATAAAGATATTATTATCAAGATGTAGTTACTACTTATGTAGATGATAATATTCTAATTAGCCAAAGAATTCACTTCCCTATGAGCTTACTAGTGCTTTTCTCTTTCCCAAATCCATTCATAAGCCTTCTCCTTCATTCCACACTTCATCTCCAACTCACCAACCTTCCAATACACCTCACATTCCATCTCCTTTGCATGAGCCTATCCATAAACCTTCCACTTCACCACTTCTTGAGGAGGATCCTATCTTGAGAGAAGCAATTGAAGAAAATAAAACTCAATTCATGGCTGATCAAGAAGATCTCATGAGTGACTATGAGGAACAAATAACCATAGGGACTCCCCTTGGTGAGCAAAGTGACCATCCACAAGTTGATGCCTCCATATTTGATGGGATGCATGTCCATGAAGCATACTCTAATGCATCCATTTTTGAGGTAATGTGTATCCATAAGGAATGTGGTCAAGACTTTAAGAGTTTTAAAGATGACTCCATGTCTAATCATGAAGTTGTGGATGACTATCTCAAACATGAAGTAGAATGTACTATCAAAGATGAAGGTCAAGTCACTCCTTAAGAAGTGGTAGTCCTAAGAAAGTATCATGAGAACAAGGTAGAGGAAACAAATCTTGAAGATTATATTCATGAGGAAGAATATTTATGGTAGAATTTCAATGCCATATGCAAGGAATTTGATAAACATAAAGATGAAGGTCTTTTTACTGGTCAAGAACCTACTATCATGGATCTATTTGATGATGCTAGTGTACAAGAAGTTGTAGACATGGATAATGATGTCAAGGATAAGAGGGATATCATATTTTCAAACTTGCACATCAAGGACCAAGTACATGAGAAGGTTAAGATTGTTTATATGTAAGAAGAGTCCAATTATATAGTCAACCTGTATGGAGCTATTTGGTTCTCATTGAACATCATGCCAATGAAGTTATCAAACACCATGAAGAAGATGGAGGAATCAATGCTAAAGGTTAAAAGGCTACATGTTTCACTAAATCCTTCATATCATGAAGAAAGGAAGGTTTCAAACTTCCCATTTGACCTAGGAGGGAGGTATGTTTAATTGTTAGCTGTACATAGTGGTTTGATTCCTATTTTTCCTAAATATTTTGAGCACATGTGTGTCTTGTTTGTTAGTTTGCTTTGTTTTGTGTGTGTCCTTTGTTTTGTGTGGTTGAGATAATCAATTGGTATTATCTTGATTAAATATTATGGAAAATGGTCAAAGGTATTCTTATTTTGTTTCAGACTTTAGATGACTCCCTAAGCGAATGGATGGATAAGGCTAAGTTGGTATAGCAGGTATATTACCCCTATGAATCACCAATTTATTGACCAAATTTGACCCTGTAGGTCAAATTGGGACCCCTATAGGTAAAAAATTGATTTTTTATATGTTTTAGGGGGTCTAATATTTTTTAATGGGGTGTATTATAAGTTATTTGATGTCATTTAATATCATCTTAGCCTTAGTCTTAGTCATATTAGTCAATTTGTCACTTTGAGTCATTTAGAAGGCTTTTAGGGGTCATAAATGCAAGTGACATAGTTTTAAAGGTGTAAAAGTGTCCTAAATTCCTCTCAAACATCAAATAAATAATATTACCTATCAGTAATGTCAATTCCACCTGAAACTTGTAGGTTATCTAACTAAAGATCAAGAAATCAAAGCAAAAAAGAGAAGTTTGGCACTTGTACGGCCCATGGGAAAAGGTGACACATGGGATAAGGTTATGTAATATATTTTCATATTCCTAATACTCATATAAGTTCTTAAGACACTTTTAAAGTGCTAAAAAAGGCCTAAAACTATTCTGCTTCTTTCTTGCCTTTATAGAATGTAAAAGTGATCAACAGGTTCATGCTTAGTACAAACAATTGGATAAGTTTAAAGTAAAAAAAATTTGGGAGGTAAAATTAAACTTAGAGAGGTTAATTTACATAATAATATTTCAAATATTGGTCAAGCATGATTTATGAACCATCCTTTACAAGTTGACTATGATTTTTCTACTTGCCAATCTATGCACCCTAGAGGTTTTGCTTTTGTTTAGATGATTTCACACAATATAGTTGTTAAGTTTGATTAAATAGGATGTTTATTACCTCTTCCAATGTATTAAATTTATATTTTCATTTTCCAAGGTGTTTTGATATGAAAATCATCTTAAGTTTCAAGAGGAAGCATTTTTTTGTGTAACAGTCATGTTTTCAACATTTTTAGGAGCTTCATAATTTGATAATGGTTCTAGAGGGTTGTGATAGTTTCAATGCAGTGTTTTCAATGTTATATTGTTTCCTTTATCCTTTAAATATCACCTCTAAATCAACATTCCATGGGTTGGAGTCACAAATCACCATGCAATCAAATTGCTTCCATGACTGTCATGCACAATCAACTTAGTGAGCTAGGTTAAGGTCTTTAACATGTCTATGGAGGTTATGACTATGGTATTTAAGGGTTGAGAAATTTATCATAGTATAAACAATAAATTATTGACCTTCCACTTGTTAGAATAAGACTGTGATAGTCAATATAGTTACTCACACAACTTTCTACCATTAACTATACCTACAAGGTCACCTACAGGAAAGTAATATGTTGAAATGAAAAGTGTGATCTTGTTTAGAGATTTAAAATACCATAATGATTAATTTGGATGTATTTAAGGGAGATTATTTGATTGTCTTAGGTATATTACTTGGTACATACCATTTCACATATACTACCTGCATACCTTTCAAGGTGCACACATAGGTATATCATGATGACAACATGCTATGATAAGAGCCTTAGTGGCAGTTTAAAAATTATTGAGGTGTGAAGAGTGAATTTGGAAGTTTTAATATGGATATGAAACTCATAAAAGGTCAAGAAATAATGCACACTGCCTAAACTCACTATCTGCTTGCATATAACTAAGAATGTCTACCTACAGGGGTCTCTCTTTGATGACATCATGATGGAAAGGGGCTTTGATAGCTGATCCAAAATTTTTGGAGTCCTAGAGTGCATTGGAATTTTTTTAAAAGGCCTAAATATGATCACAAACATCTATATCCCATGCTCACTACCCAATTCTATATTATTGCATGTACATGAAATCATCCACGTACAAGTGGCTTAAAAGAGGGGTGAGGTGTCACCTAGGAGATTATAACAAGTTAGAACATTCTTTGGAGTCATGGCATGTTATGTGGAGCATATAAGACCATTTTTAAGTATGATATTGATATAATATAAGTGGGAAGTTATCTCTAAAGGTGCAAAGACTTGTTCAGGAACCTAATCCCCAAAAGTTCCTTTGCATTGTAAGAGAACCCTTCATCCAATCTTAAAATGACAAGGAAGAGACCATCAATAAACTAATCAGGAAGAGTTGGTTAGTGATTTTTTAAAGCCTCATGAACACCTACAGGTGTCCCTTCATAGGAAATGAGCACTTACAACCAACTGTAGGTAGATAGTAAGCGAACAAGGTGTCTAGGTGATGATCTAGCTTATACAAGGTGAATGTAGGTATAAAAAATGCAAAATGACCATGGAAAGGATTAAGGGAAGCTCATTAAATGTTTTCAAGGCCCAAATTATGCAAGTTTTCCTTCAGATGACCCCCCCTCCAAAGCAAAAAACATAGTCTGTTGTAACTGATACTGACAATGAGCTATTTTGGTGATTTTGAGTATAGGAAGTCCATAAGGGTGAGATAAAAGGTTCAAACCAATTTCAAATGATGTTATGATATTATAAATGGGCCTATAATTATTTAATTTAAGCTCCAACTATGTAGGACATCTTGAGGTGCAGTATAATAAGCAAAACACAGTTAAGGGATGGAGCTCAGTCTTGAGAGTTCAAGGTATATGAAAATATACATGAAGGTATAGAATGATGAATGGATTTGAAATAAATAAATAATTATTAGAGAGGTTCCACCAGGATCCTATTATATGAAAATCATGTAGAGAGGGAAGTCAAATGTTTCAACATATAGCCTAGACCCTGAACATTACACACAGTCTATCCTCTAACAATTTGCCTTGAAATTTGAAGGAGTTTAGGGGTCAAATGGCCTAGTCAAGGATTGAGATTTGGTGTCGATCATATTTTACACTTAGATAAGCTATTAAAATTATCAAATGGTCTGAGAAAATAGGGGAAGTACCCTCTATTTTGTCTCAGATAGAGGGTACCTCCCTTGAAGTGCAAACTTTGTAGTCTTAGAAAGATGGGTGATAAGGTGAGACCAGGAGCTATTTTAAATTTTAAAAGAGGTGTAGGAAGTTTATGACACCTATAAAAAACATGGAAACCAAGAATAGAGGGAGGAATCCCAACAAGATGACCTAGACTCTCAAACTTGCAGGCAGGCCTACTAGGCATGGTTTAGGCCTAAAAGCCAAATGGTGGGTTAGATTAATTTACAAACTTGGTAGAGATTTAAAATGGATTGAAAAATGTTTTTAGGGTCATTTTAGATGTGATAAATCTCTTTTTATGTAGATAAATCACAAATAGTCTATTTCTGAGCTCAAAACCAACTCAGGCTTGCTGGAAACAGAAGAAAGGGCTTGAGTGAGCAACTTTGAGTGCTCACATCTCCTTTGAAGCTTTTCATGGAGATAAAAAAGAAATTTGGAGATGTTATATAGGGTCATAAACAATAATTTTTTGGAATTGGATTTAAGGTTGGATGTGATATCTCTATGAATAAAGCTTAAGGGCAAAAACATGCCTAAAACCCTTACTAAATCCTTGGAAGGACCCGATTTGGAAAATGAGGTTGGAGATATATTAAATTGAGATATTTTGATCATGAAAGTGATTTAAAATTTTAGAGGAATATTTCAATCTCCTTCCCATCCTTTGATTTGTACATAACTATACAGATAGAGTATAAAATATGGTATTTTTGAATGTTTTATATGTTGTTTAGGTTTTAGAAGGTTTCAAGAGATGTCAATCACATAGAGGGGAATATTAGGACTTAAAATAACTACCCATGCCAATTTAATTCTTTAAAACAACTCCTAGGTGTTTCAACTAGCTGCTTCATCTCAACTATTCAAAACTGGCATAGTGACCAAACTAGTGAGAAGGGTGGAAAACTTCAAGTGAGATGATTTTAGGGTGTGTTTGATGCCTCTAAGGACATGGAGGGTCTTGAAAAGTGCCATCAAATATATTTTATGAATTTTCATGGAAAATTGATGATTTTTGGAAGTCAAGTGTGCAAGGTGTGTGGAAGAGAAGTTTTCTTTGACTACAAATAGTGATAGCTCACTTTTAGAAGATTCCAGATGATCAAGACTAAAACCAATGCATACAGAGACATATCTAAAACCCTTCCCCTTTATTTCAATCATCAGACCTATCTCTAATTATTTTTGGGATGTTCAAATAGGTGTGGATGATGAAGATAATTTTTCGAGCCAACATAAAGAGTTTCATGTCACTTTTCATGAGTTTCATGCCTTGTATGGACACTTGTACTTACTAACTTTGCATGGTCCATTTCACACCCTCTTATCATTGACACATAAATAATTTTCTTAGTTTTAAAAGTGTTATTGTGACCTTTGATCTTATCTTTTCTCCTCTCTCTCTCAAGTTCTATAAGAACTAACCATTTTGGCCTTTGTAACTTATGCTTCACTTGAGTATGGTAAAGCTCTACTCATTTGCATACTATTTTATCAATAAAAATATTAATTTTTACCTCTTCCATAACTATTCATAGTGTGTTTTTTTGAATGATGGATCTTGATTAAGGAAGACTATGGGTTCCTTAACATATTCTCTCATTCTCTCACCTATTTATAGCTTCTTCTTGCAGGTCACATGAAGTGTTCTAGAAAGTGTCAAGGTTAAGTGAGTTAGCCTATTCACTAGTACCATTAAAATCATCTTATTTAGCCATTATATATTAACATTCATCCATAACCTTATAATGAAACATTGACATGAGAAGATTCAAATTGAAATAGTGTATGTTTGGTTAGTCCTCTATTTTCATGTGTAACATGCAGTTGATTGAAAGTCATCAGCATATTTGGTGTATTACCTCCCTTAGGATAGTTTACTTTCAATTTTATCTTTCCTTTTTCTCTCACAAAATTTAGGTGTAGTAGTGATCCAAAGTGGTACATCAAGAGAGCTATCCCTATCTAGAGATTCACCTCATCGTTAAGCTACCCACAAGCTTAGAGGTATTTCAATTATGCCAATTAGATTAGGAGAGCTGAGACATATCCTCAAATGATGTAACTTAAAGTGATAATAAGAACCATTATTTCAAATTCAATAATGCTTCCCACATTTGAAGCTTTGAGGACAAAGCTTTTAACAAGAGGGATGGGATATTAGGAACCCATGCCCTACCTTTCTCTTTGCATTATTAGTGTGGTAGTTGCTATGGAAGCATATGCTTTGTAAGTCATCCCTGGAGCACATTTATA
Source organism: Torreya grandis (assembly GCA_037957365.1). Taxonomy (NCBI): domain Eukaryota; kingdom Viridiplantae; phylum Streptophyta; class Pinopsida; order Cupressales; family Taxaceae; genus Torreya; species Torreya grandis. The sequence goes on along the minus strand of JARHVA010003220.1, from coordinate 537,681 downwards.
TTATCTCACATTCATGAGAAGAAATAGTTGTTAGAATAGAATTAGTATTTAAGTAAATGACAAGGCTTAATAAAAACATCTACGAATTATATTGAATTGAGCTTGCTCAAAGGAGGCTGCCCCATCGAAGAAGCCAGTGATTCTATGATTTAACCATTGTAATTTACTTATGATTATTTAGATTAATATATTACTAATTTTTTTAGTTTATTTCATGTATTTGTAATTATCTTCTAACTTATTCAAGAAGGATCCTCACATTGCACCCTCCTTGGTCATGTGCAAGATATGCACTCCTTGACTCCTAAGAGTCTATTTATCAATCCTCATGGCATATTTCTTCTCCAACACACCTTGGATTTCATATTATTCATACATATGATCCTCTACAATCATCTTTATGTGTGCACTTTCATGCACAACCTCCACATCTAATGTTGACAACTCTACTTCCATGTTCTCCTTATTCATTGACAAATCAAGAGAAAACTCATGTTGTTCTTCAGGTAGAATAAAGAAATCCTCCATCACTTAAAAATCTCCAACATCCACATTGAAATTATCTTCATCAAATTTAGGACCTTGTTATCCTAAATATTGTGTGTGGAGTTCCTTCATGGGCTGCTCACTAACTGCATCTAGAATTGAATCTTCTCCCTAGATGGTGGATTCTTCAGCTCTGATACCATTGAAATATCTTAAAGTGGTATATTTTTTAACAAAAAAATATATATAAAATCCTAAAATAATATTAAAAATCATAAAAAGATTTGATACCATTGAAATATCCCAAAGTGGGATATTTGATAACAACACACAAAAATATAAAATCCTAATACAATTCTAAAACTCATACAAAGCTCTGATACCAGTAAAATATTTTTTTCAATATATTTAATAAAACACATAAAATATAAAATATACACTCTAACCTCACTCCTCACTTATATAAAACACTAACAACACTTACATAAATCCAAACTACACATATGTACTCAAATTTGAAATATGCTATAACACCACTATATAATCCAATACATATAGAAATAATTATAACTTTGAAATACAATAACTCATATATTAAATACTAAATACAACATACACTTACAAATACTTGCTCAAAACACAAAACTCTACACACTGCACTCTGAATATGCATACAATTAGCTAGGGTGGATCTCTCACCACTGAATCTAATAACTCTGATTGAAACCCATGTGCAATCTCTGAATGAAATCACCAACACCAACTAGGAAAGATATGTAACAACCATGTTAGGTTAGACATATAAATATGATATTTTAAAAAACAATTAACACATATACCAAATATAAATTACACCATGAGAATCTATAGAGACTATAATAAAAACACAAGGTGATAATAGCAATAGGCATAATACATCACATAATATTAATCTCTAATATCATGAGAGTACACATCATAATGTGAATACAAAAAGTAATTACATTAACTCAATTATAACTAAAATAAGTCTATAACCACCACTATTGATTGATAATAACAAGTAATTACAAATCTTCATAACAATACTTTATACAATGTAATACAATATACATATAGATACATGGTTTCTCTGGAGCATAGTTCTCAAACTCAAGTATCTGTGACAATCTCAAATGTCATCTTAATAATTAGTAATGTTGTTGGGAGGGAGAACATCATGCGAGCACTTATCCACACCAATCACATACCATTGATTCTTTGCACTAATCCAATCGGAGAATGGCCCTCCTTTCATGGATGAGTAGATAGTGACAACATGAAAATCTAGAGAGACATGCAAGTACCTATGTGTTGTATGATTTTAAAATAAACATGTAGTGTATCATAGAAATCCATTCTATTGAAAAATATCACATAAACATGTAAATCATATTCATAAAATTATAATATCTCACTAAACATATTTTAGTCCAAAATTTTACAAATAATAAATGATAATGATCCAGATCAATCAAATTCATACATACCACTTGATTGGACTATCTTTATCTGTCATTGTAATATTAGTAAGCCAGTAAAGTTCATGTTAATCCTTGCTCCGAATCAACAATACAGATTGATTAAATAAAATTCAACCACAAAATTCATTTAATTTACATCCTAATAATATCTATAATAAAATCAAATGATAAACATAAGAGTAACTAAAGCATACATTTATTTCATCAAATATATGAATAAATCTTATATTATTTTTATCCCATACTAAAAATAATGACTATAATCTATATCACGTGAATAAAATATACATAACTATAGATTTCACTATCACAATTTATTTTTAAACATGCTACATCTATGATAACCCATATTATCATAATCTAATATTCTAAGACATAACCATTAATTTTTTTCAAAATAGTCATATAAAGTAGTCTTAAAATCATGAAACATAAGCAATTACATAAGTAACTATATATAACAAAGCAAGTCATAATTCCAATGTAGTACAATAAAATACCAACACAACACTGATTAAACTCTCAAAATTTTCATGCACGCATACACAGTCTTACTAATTATTACAAAAACATGTTATCCATAACAACAACCAACATATATATAATAAATCAGTCAAATATAGATGTAAATCTAAGAATAAAATTTACATTATGTACCATCTAGATAAAATATATTTTTATATTGTAGCTCTCTATGATATCGCATACTATCATAAGTTCTCAAATACATAATAACACATAATACAAACTTATGATTGTGAAAATCAAGTGACACACATATATAACAATAAAAAAGATACGAGGTTATACTACCTGAATATTTTTTAAGTTTAAATTACTTATCAACATTCAAGCCATATATATATAAACATGCATCATGATGCACCATTATATGCTATATATAACCAAACACTTTTATAATCAGATACTATGTATAAGTACTTAATATATAACCAACAATCAATAAATCATTATAAAAAAATAGAGAATTCATAAATCTGTTATAACATTCACTTAAACATCTTGTTTTATTTTCTAGAAAATTATTTTAATATGATTATAGTTTCAATCTCTCGAACACCTGATGACTAAATAAAATTATACTTTTAACTATAAATTTAGTCACAACTATTTTCATTATGAACTTATGTCACATACTTAAATCTATGTGTAGATATAATAAAATATGAAACATAAGATAATTCTAACTAGCATTTGCTATACGTTTTTAGGTTTGAATGCACACATTCGTTAAGTTAATCATATATAATTTTTCAATACAGTAAATACTCCACCCATGGAATTATAACTATAAAAATACACCCCTACGTTTGTATATATGCTATTATGTATAATAACACCTGCATTTTCATATTTAGTAACCTATAATTTATTTTAATGTTACTTTTCTATCACATGTTTTACTCACAAGTTATTTATGATAAGTTACCTGTACCCACCATAATAAAAACTTTGTTGGATTTTCTATCATTCCCATACCTCATTTAAAATACTAGGTGAATTCATGATATGGTGACTACTCATAATACATACAATTGTATAATATTCTTAAGAAGATTTTCTTGAGATTATTCAACCATTTAATATAAAAAAATTGACTATTTTTAAAATTCTCACAATCATTCTTAATCAATTTTGGAACTTCTAAAAATACCAAGTTCAAAGTTCACGAACTTAAATCCATATAACAAGAACTATCCTCTTTTATTTACTTTATATATATTTGATTATTATTGTAGTTTATGAGTGATTTGACCCAATAATATAAACAACCATATCCCTATTTTTTTTGCAAAAGCTTTTTCTTGATTAGCATTTACACTAAATTCCTTACGTAGAAAGCCCTTGATTAAATAATACACAATCCTCTTAGAAATAACACATGGAGACTATGGACCTACATATTAATAATCTTTTCTAAATTAGAAAAAGAAATATCCCATTATTTAAAATATTGACACTCTTTTATTTAATTTATTGACATTTTTCACTATTATAAAAAAAAAACACCGATGTCACTACCGAATAGTAAACTAGAATATTCACATTGCCTTCAAATTAGTGTAACTAGATTCGTTAATTATAATGCTCAATTGAGTCTCTTTCTATGACTTGCGTTCTATTTAAAATGTATTAAATAGACATCAGATGCAGTCTTCTGCATAACTCTCATTGTTAATACCAGCTCTCAATAACGTCATATAAAAATATTTCATAAAAAATATCTTCTACATAATTCTTCCTGTGTGAGTCATTAGACATTAATTTTTTTTTGAGTAAGATAAATCTCATCAGATCGTTAGCCTTAGTGATATCATAAAATGATATTACAGACAAGAATCTTTTACATATATCCAAAAGTGGACGTAATTCTTCCAGACTGAAATATGAAAAGATCTTATAAAATTATTATTATTATTTTTTTGTTTAAGTATTTTTTTATTTAAGCATAGTTGGGAAGGAAAGTTAAACTTGTATTTGAACTTATGGGTAAAATGAAGGTGTCATGTTCCCTATACATCAAGTTGAATAGTTATGACAATGCCAAATAACTAAATGTGGTATTTGAAATACGATGACCAATCCCTATAGGGTTATTTTTTATTCAAGACCAATTTCCTCTACTAAACATACTTTATCAAAAAAAATATATAAAACAATTATCTATTTTAAATTTTTGGTATGTATTTCAATCCTTATAATTTTTTTGTCAAAATAGATATATAAGATAATTTTTCAAAGCACTATAAATTTGAATTTTATGCAACCGTATTTTTTTAATTCTTATACTGGGTACTTTACTAATTTTAACCATATAAAAATAATCTAAATTAAGTAGTTAAATTATGATCATAAATTTAAATTTAAAATATTACTTAATTGATAATCAAGACTTTTTGATTTTCTTGTTCTCCAATGCTTTTTTCTGTGTCTTCTTCTAATAAAGCTACACCTTTTTTTTTTCTTCTAATTTTTTATTCCCAAAAATACTTATGATAATTTTTTTTCTTTCTTAATTTCGACCTATATAAAATAGGCATAGACATTTACCTTTGTTTTAATTTTTTTTAATTGTGTATATATATATAATCTTAGTTATTTAGTTATTTTTAATATATTTAATTCTTTTTTAATTTTTAAATTTAATTTTTATTTTTTTATTGCATATATATATAATCTTTTTTGTTACCCAAAATCTTTCTTTCTAAACTTGACGTGGCTTTTTTTTAAAAACAATTTTTTTTTAGTTTCAGATCATTTTATTTATTTTTATTTTTTTGTTTTATCTTCATTTTTTATAAATTATGAGATTTAATTAAATTTTTTTTTTCTATTTAACCAACTTGCCTTCATAAGGAAGAATCGCGGGTTTAATTTATTTATTTATTTTATCTTTTTATTTTTTCATGGTTAATTCTATTTTTATTTATTTTAATATGAAATAGAGAAAATTGATAATTTTAATAATTAATTAATATCTATAATGTTATAGCAATTTAAATGATAATTTCATAAATTACTAATAATCTATATTTTAAATCTAATTTTGTTAATAATATTTTCACTAGCTTAAATGATAAAACGTACCAAATAATTAAACTACTAAACTATATTAGTAAATCATAAAAATTAACTTTCTAAAGGTAGTAGATAAAAATACGTCATGCGAAAACTATTTTTAATGTATTCTAACATGTGCTGGTTATGATGTTGTGTGTAAGGTTTCATCAAATCTTTGTAGACCTTCGATGTCTCCATCTACATCACCCTCTCTGAAGATATTTTCTCTCTAACATGCTCAAAGGATGACTTCTCCTGTATCCAGCTCATAACACATAAGTAATTAGATCATATCTCATGATAAACATAAAGTAATAATATAACTGAAATAATACATTAATATGTTCAAAATATAAATACATACATTAATCCAACTCATTGTAAGTAATCATATATCATTATCTAATTAAACAACATTCTACTATCCCATAATAGCATAAATATTTAGTTTAGTCAGAAATATAATAAAATATGAATTTTATTAGCTACAAATATCTATGAGTAATTTATCAAGTTTGATTGGTGAAGAATTAAGTTGTAACATCATTCCCCCATAAAGCTAGTCATCATCCTCGATGACTCTTACTCAAACATAAGTTTTGAATTAAAACAATATTTAACAAAATAATAACATGATATACAATATCTAATTAAGCAAATAAATAAGAAATTACATGTAGAACTCATCATAGTTCCCTCAAATTACATTAATCTCAGAGTATTGGTCTCACAAGACCCTACTCTATGTCATTTCATTGTTATGCAAACAAAGTTTATTCTCATCCTAACCACCTTAAATTCAGAACCATCAAAACAAGTCTATGTACTATAGAACTGACCACTTTTGTTAACATGAAGGGTCCCACATATGTTAGTGAAAGTTTTACTATCTTTTTAAGAGTACATAAGATTATCATACAAGTCAAAATAAATGATCAAAGAGAGTTTCATAAAATCTTCCATTCCCTCTGCACATCTCTCTAATCTAGAAAGTTTTTTTTTCATTATGAAGAAAAGTATTTAGGCATCTTGAAAAGAATTAAGTGCATTAAGTTAATACTATTGATACCACACGTAGCTCTTGATAAGTATAATATTTAAATATTGTCATTACTCCATAGAGTTTTTGACAAGTATGATGATGAATAAGAATTAATTTTTTTATATTTTCAATGTATACAAAATCATAGAATATCCATCCATAGTATACATGAAGTTCTGCTTATCAAATCTTAGATTCGATAATTTTATTTAACTTAATAACAACTGAGCCAATGTGAGGCTAAATAGGATACTATCCTATCACTTAGAACTCATGTTTCTAATTCATCATTCTTATCTTAGGTCTTCATGACCTAATGATCTCTAAAATGTGTACAATATTTTAAAGAATCACAATTTTATGCTAACAAATCATAAAAATAGTAATATGAGTTAAATAATTTTATATGTATCAACGTATATACAAAAAAAATCATACTATTAATTTTTAATTGTATTAAGTTGCCACTAACTAAACATAACTAGTTTTATACTTCACAACTTAACCTATATTTTTATATTCATGGTTAAGATAAAATAATGTTATAACATACATAGTTCAAGGATCACACCATCTTTTCAACCTAGTAAAAAAATAAGCGAGACAATATCTCCTAGATTGCTCTATCAGAAGCAAGAAATTAAAAATTTATCTCAACCCCTAAATTGGCAAGATATTTCAGACATCCTATACCCTACTCGCCCCTGATGAAAGGTACATAAATATCTCTTCAAATAACATGATTTAAGCAAAAAGAGAAAAATGTCATTCTAATCAAGGGTAAATAATAACATTTTAAATTATAATCAAATTATAATTTTTAATCTATAATTAATATAAATTCAAAGTTTGCCACTCCATGTGGTCTAAGTTCACAAGTTAGATAAAGTAGTGATCCTAAAGAGTCACAAGTGAAAAATATAAAACTATTAAAAAATAATCTTACATACCTTCACAAGATAAAAATAAAACACCGCAACTGAATGTTGCTAAAATACTACCTACTTACCAAATCTATAAGTATAGTTTCTCAATCTATTTTCACAATCGAAAAAATAAAATAAAATACTAACCAGAAAGATGTATCAATCCATCCAATCTAACTTCTCTCTCAACAAGAGTATAAAATATTATCCCACCAACATCAAGGGGGTACAGTCAAACAATATTAAAAAACAAGTTCTCATTTAATAGAACACTAAAATCAAGAACATGCAAATAAGATTCCTCTCAGTAGCATCATAATAATGTCAAAAGAGAATGAGATAATACAATATCATATCTAATCTAAGTAAGAGATATGACACTCATTCCTAATCCACATAACTTAAGGGTGCCAACCAAAACAAGCTCCTAATACATAAATTTTTTTAACCAAAACATCTACACTCTACTACAAGAAAATTTCCACTGCCTTAGGTGGTACAACTAAAAATGGTTTTAAAAGATTTTCCATTTCTATGATTAGTGAACATTAGACACAAAAACTAAAGCATATATATTTAATTTGGAAGCATCCCATTTTAAATAAACACTCATGACATAAAATACAAAAGACAACGACGACTTGATTACCAAGAAGGATGTAATCACACTCGAGGTGTTCGATCTAAGTGATCAAACCATGGTAGAAATTTTTTGTTCATAACTCCTGAACTATGTTATATACTTGTTTACCCAAGCCTTTTATACAACCATCACCATTGAGATACTTGATAAATCAATCTCTTAAATAATCTCAAAAAGGTACGAGTGTTCCTCAGGGTATATAATCAATGTTTCCCAACACATTTCATGAATGTCTCAAAACTTCAATCATGGTGTAACAAGGTTTCACACTGAAGCACTACTAATCCAAAATTTTAGTACAATACTTCATGTCACTAGATTCACATCGGTGAACAGAAAGACATGAAAATGTTAATGGACTCATTAGGTCCTAGAGTTTTGAGTCATAACTCTACTAACACATGTAACAACCTCGTTAGGTTATACATAAAAATATGTGATTTTTTTTAATTTAACACATACTAGATGTAGATTACACCACAAAAATCTATAAAGACAATAATAAAAATACAAGGTGATAATATAAATAAGTATAATACATCACATAATACTAATATCTAATATCATAAGAGTACACATCATAATGCAAATACAAAAGGTAATTACATTAACTCGACTACAATTGAAATAAGTCTACAATCACAGTTATTCATTGAAAATAACAAGTAATTGCAACTCTTAATTGTAATACTTCATACAATATAATACAATGTACATATAGATATATGGCTCCCTTGAAGTATAGGTCTCAAACTCAAATATCTGTGGTAGTCTCAAGTGTCATCTTGATAAATAGTATTGTTGTGGAGAGGGAGAGTATCATCTAAGCACTTTTTCACACCAATCACAAACTAACAATATCCTGCACTAATCCCATCAAGGAATGAACCTCCCTTCATAGATGAGTATATAGTGATGGCATGAGAATATAGAGAGACAATCAAATACCTATGTGCTATATGATTCTAAACTAAACATGCAGTGTATCATTGAAATATGTTCTATTGAAAGATATCACACAAATATGTGAATCATACTAATGAAATGATAATATCTCACTAAATATAATTTGACCTAAATTTTTACAAATAATAAATAATAATGGTTTAGATCAATCAAATTTATACACACCACTTGATCAAATTGCTTTCATCTGTCATTATGAGACTTGTAAGCTAGTGAAGTTCATCTCACTCTTTACTCCGAATCAACAATATAGATTGGTCAAATACAATTAAAATACAAAACTCATTTAATTTAATTTTTAATCATATATACAATCAAATCAGATGCTAAACATAGAAGTAACTAAAGTACACATTTATTTTGTTAAATGTGTGAATGAATCTTACATTATTTCTATTTCATACTACAAATAATGACTACAATATATACTACTTGGGTAAAATATACATAACCTTAGATTTTACTACCATAATTTATTTTCAAATATAATACATGTATGATAACCCATATTATTATAGTTTAGTATTCTAATAAAACCACTAGTTTTCTCAAAAATAATTATATAAAATAATCTTAAAATTATGAAACATAAGCAATTATACAAGTAACTATATATAATGAAGCAAGTCATAGTTCCTATGTAACACAATAACATACCAACACAATATTATTTAAACTCTCAAATTTGTATGTATGCATACACAAAATCTTACCAACTATTACACAAAATACGCTATCCATAACAACAACCAACATGTATATAATAAATCAATCAAATATAGATGTAAGTACATGCATACTATTTACAATATGTATCATCTAAGAAAAATATAATTTTATATTGTAGTTTTCTATGATATCCCATACTATCATAGGTTCTTAAATACCTAATAACACAATTTAAACTTACGATTTCAAAAATCAAGTGATACACATACATAACAATCAAGCAAATATAAATTTATACCACCTGAGTATTCCTTAAATTTAAATTGCTTATCAGTATTCAAACAACATATCTATAAACATGCAGCACGATGCACCATTATTTATATATATATATATATATATATATATATATATATATATATATATATATATATATATATATATATATATATATATATATCCAAACACTTTCAAAATAAAGTATTACACACAAGTACTTAATATATATCCAACAATCAATTAATCATTACAAAAAAATAGAGAATTCATAAACCCGTTATAACATTCACTTAGACATCTTATTTTATTTTCTAGAAGACTGCTTTAATATAGTTATAGTTTCAGTCCCTCAGACACATGATGATTAGATAAAATCATACTTCTAATTATAAGTTTAGTCACAACTATTTTCATTATGAACTTATGTTGCATACTTAAATCCATGTGTAGATATAGTAAAACATGAAACATAAGATAGTTTCAACTAGTATTTGCTATATGTTTTAGAAGTTTGAATGTACGCATTCATTAAGTTAATTATATGTAATTTTTCAATACAATAAATACTCTACCCATAAAATTATAACCGTAAAAATACACCTCTATGTTTGTATATATGCTATTAGGTACATTAACACATGTGTTTTCGCATTCAACAATCCATAATTTATTTTAATGTTACTTTTTCATCACATGTTTTAATCATAAGTTATATATGATAAGTTACTCGTACCCATCATAATGAAAACTTCGTTAAGTTTTCTATCCTTCTCATACCTCATTTAAAATACTAGGTGAATTCTCGATATGGTGACTACTCCTAATATCTACAGTTGTATAATATTCTCAAAAAAAAATTCATGAGATTATTCAATTATTTAATATCAAAAAGATTGATTATTTTTTAAAATCTCACAAATATTCTTAATCAATTTTGTAACTTCTATATAAGTATAAGAATATCAGGTTCAAATTTCACGAACTTAAACCCGTATAACAAGAACTATCCTCTTTTATTTACTTTATATATATTTGACTATTATTGTAATTTATGAGTGATTCAACCTAATAATATAAACAACAATGTCCTCATTTTTTTTCCAAATTTTTGTCATTGATTAACATTTACACTAAATTCTATACTTAAAAAATATCTTAATTAAATAATCCACAATCCTCTTAGAAATAACACATAGAGACTATGGATCTACTGATTAATAATATTTTATAAATTAGAAAAGGAAATATCCCATTATTTAAAATATTGACACTCATTTATTTAATTTATTGGCATTTTTTATTATTATAAAAAAAATACATCGATGCCACTGCAGAATGGTAAATTAGAACATTTACACTGCCTTCAAATTAACGTAACTAATTTTGTTAATTATAATAATTAATTAGGTATCTTTTTATGGCCTGCTTTCTATTTTAAATGTATTAAATAGACATTAGATGTAGTCTTTTGCATAACTCTCATTGTTAATACCAACTCCCAATGGAGGCATCATATAAAAATATTTTGCAGAAAATCTCTTCCACAAATTTTTTTCTATATGTCATTAGACATTAAATTTTTTTTAGATAAGATAAATCTCACCAGATCATCAGTGTTAGTGGCATTAAAAAATGATATTACATACAAGAATCTTCTATATATATCAAAAAATAGACGCAGTTCTTCCAGACCAAAACATGAAAAGATCTCGAGAAATTATTATTATTTTATTTAAGCATGTCAACCTGTGAATTTTCAGATTTATAAGGCCTTTCACTTTAAATACATTAAAGGCCTTCCTTATATCACATTTTCTCTTAATGAATCCGAATAAGCTCTCATAGTCAAAATATGGAAAATAGATAATTTTGAGATTTTTTTTTTTTATTGGATGCACCCATTTCATTTTTAAAAATACCATAATAAGAAAACAATAAGTCTGAGAAGCATAATTGAGAAAGAAAGTTAAACGTATACTTGAACTTATGGGTAATATGAATGTGTCATATTCCCTACGCTCTAAGTTGAATAGTTATGGCAATGTCGAATAACTAAATGTGGTATTTGGAATACAATGACCAATCTCTACAAAGTTTTTTCTCTAATATGTATACCTCGTCAAAATATATATATAAGACAATTTTCTATTTTAAATTTTTGATATGTCATTTAATCTTTATAATTTTTTTTTCTTAAAATGAATATATAAGACAATTTTTCAAAACCTTAAAAATTTAGAGTTTTTGCAGCCACATTTTTTTAATTCTTCTACTAAGTGCTCTACTAATTTTAGTGATATAAAAATAAGTTAAATTAAATAGTTAAATTATGATCATAAATTTGAATTTAAAATATTCTCTACTTGACAATCAAAAATTGTTTTAATTTTCTTGTCATTGTTGATTTGCCTCTTCTCTAATACTTTTTTCTGTCTTCTTCTGATGAAGCTACACTTTTTTTTCCTTCCAATTTTTTATTCCTAAAAATACTTATGATAATTTTTTTCTTTCTTAATTTTTACCTATATAAAATAAGCATAAACCTTTACTTTTATTTTAAAGATTTTTTTTTGAAATTGAAATTTTTGTTTTTCTCTTTTATTTTTTTTTAAAGTTATGTTTGATATATTTAATTTTTTTTTTTTTTAATTTTTAAAATTTAGTCTTTGCTTTTTTCTTGCACATATATATGATCTTTTTTATTTCCCAAAAGCTTTCTTCCTAAACTTGGTGTGGCTTTTTTTTTAAACAAATTTATTTTCTTAATTTTAAATCATTTTATTTTATTTTATTTTATCTCCCTTTTTCATAAATTATGAGATTTAATTAAGACTTTATTTTCTATTTTAATTAACTTGTCTTGATGCACAAGTAAGGATCCTGGGTTTAATTTATTTGTTTTTATTTTGGTCTTTTTCTTTTTTCCATGACTAATTATATTTTTATTTGTTTTAATATAAAATATAAAAAATCTATAATTTTATTAAATTAACTAACATTCTATAATGTTATATCAATTTAAATAATAATTTTATAAATTACTAATAATCTAGATTTTAAATCTAATTTTGTTAATAACATTTTCACTAGCTTAAATGATAAAATATATCAATTAATTAAGCTACTAAACTATATTAGCAAATCATAGAAATTAAATTTCCAAAGTAAATAAAAATAAACACACCATGCGTAAATTATTTTTAATACATTCTAATATGTGCTAATTATGGTGGTGTGTGTGTAGGGTTTCGCCATCTCTCTATAGACCTTTGATGTCTCCATCTAAATCACCCCTTTCGATGATGCTCTACCTCATACATGCTTGAGAGATAAATTCTTCTGCATCTGCCTCACAATACACAAGTAATTAGATCATATCTCATGATAAACATAAAGCAATAATATAACTACAATAATACATTAATATACTCAAAACATAAATACATACATTAATCTAATTCATAATAAGTAATCATGTATCATTATCTAACTAAACAACATTCTACTATCTAATAATAGCATAAATTTTTAGCTTAATAAAAAATATAAGCAAATCTAAATTTATTAGTTGCAAACATCCATGAGTAATCTAACAAGTTTACCTAGTGAAGAATCAAGATATAATAGGATATCTTACCACAAAATTAGTTATAATACTCCAAGAAATTAATCCAAAGAAAGAAGATATGAACATAGATTCAATATCATAAAATAAAGGGATTTATGATTTTCAAAGATATCTATTATAATGGAGAAGCATGATTATATAGAAAATTATAAGAGAGAGAGATGGGAAAGAGAATAGTGAACAAAGAGAAAAATATGTCATATGCATAGTAACCCATGTGAAGGGTTGTTTTAGGATGCAAGTTAGTCAAAAGTAGATCACATGACGATCCCTTGACTTATTTTTTGGTCTTCCACTTTCCCATATGCCTCAATGTTCTCCTCACTCACACATGTGAGCTAATATGGAATAGTGCATCATCTTTTCACTTCTTTAGATTCTTAGATAAGGTTAGTCACCCATGTGACTCCAATAATAACATCCCACCTTCGCACATGTGAGCAATCAAAAAATAATGTAGTCCTTGTCATCTTTTTCCATGTGACCCCAATGATCTCTAGACAAGATCTAATCACCTTTTGATTTTTTTAAAGGGTCTTTACATGTCCAAACACTATTCCACCAAAGGGTGGCACCTAAACTATTCCTCCTTGTCTTTACTTATCATATGAAGCATAAAATATTATAATTAAGTCACCAAGTGGAGTACTACACTTCACATGCCTTACATTCTCATGTGGATTATGTCACATCACTTTACAAGTCACTTTCTTGCTATATAATTAGCTGCATCACCTTCCACATCACCTGCCATGTCACTGTGAATAATGACATATAAATAGTGTTATTGAATAGTAATTTTGACTAGTACATTATGAATAGTGACTTACATTAAAATTTTCATATAACACCCAAAATAACCTATGAAAATATAATAGACTACTGGTCTTCTAAAATTTTACTATGGACATTATAAATCTTCCCTTCTCAAAAATTACTTATCCTCAAGCAACTAGATTAACTTTAGGACTTCAAAACATAGATCCCAAATTAGTTATGAGAAGTTGCAATTCCCAATCTTCAAACCTCTTTGTGAGGTAGTTTCTTCACCATGTAACCACTGCACTCCTCTGATATAAATAGGGACTGGAAGCCATGCATCAAGTAATATTATAGAAAACATTCTCTTCATCCCCACTATAATAATCCTATTTTCACTACATGCTTGGAATGAAAATAATCTCATTTGCTCCAACTCATTCATCGGCAAGGTGACTTTACTCTCTACACATCATCTCTACAACAATTATGGTTGGTGGCTTATTCTGTATATTTTCATGCACCACCTCCATTTCCAAAATTTCCACCATGGAGGCTTTCTCTTCTCATTGGATGCTCTCAACACTTTTCTATAAATCTTCCTCATGTGTTAGGGTGCTCCTTGAACATGAACAACTTCAAATTTATCTTAGATGGTGGATGCCTCTACACTTTTCTTTAACTCCAACTGCTTGGAAGCTTCTGATTTATTAGAGATTTTTGCCTACAATTCATTTGATTCTTGAATTAGCCTATCATTGAGTTGTTATTGCTGCTGGAAGAATTGTTGTTGTTGTTAAAAATGTTCATCGAGTCATTGCATAATTTTTTCATTATATCTTTGCCTCAATAATTCTTCTTTTGAGGGAAAAAACTTGGGTAGTCATCACCACTCCATGTTACCTACAACTTTATCAACAAAAAACTATAAACAAAACTCTACACAGGTTGGAAGGATACATAGCTTTGATACCATTGAAATATCCTAAAGTGGGATATTTACTAACAACACATAAAAACATAAAATCTTAATATAATACTAAAACTCATACAAAGTTTTGATACCACTAAAACATCCCTTTTCAAGATATTTACTAAAATACATAAACTATAAAATCAATGTTCGAACCTCACTCCTCACATAAAACATTAATAATCCTGACTCACACTCACATAAATCCAAATTACATAGATATGCTCAAATATGAAATATGTTGGAACACCACTATATAATACAACTCAACAAATATGAAAATACTTATAACTATGAAATACAATAACTCATATATTAAATACTAAATACAACATACACTTACAAATATTTGCTCACAATACAAAACTCTACACACTTCACTCTGAATATGCATACAACTGGTTAGGGTAGATCTCTCACCACTAAATTTAAGAAAATATAATTGAATCCCATATGCAATCCTTGAATGAAATCATCAACACCAGGTAGGGAGGATATCTCACCACCAAAACGAGTTACAATACTCCAAAGAATTAATCCAAATCAGGAGAATATGAACATAAGTTCAATATCATAAAATAAGAGGGTTTTTTATTTTCAAAGATATCTATTATAATGGAGAAGCATGCTTATATAGAAAATCATGAGAGAGAGAGGAAGAAAAAATAGTGAAGAAAGAGAGAAATTTGCCATATGCATAGTAACCCATGTGAAGGGTTGTATTGGGCTGCAAATTAGTCAAAAGTAGATCACATGATGATCCCTTGACTTGTATTTTGGTTTCCCACTTTCCATTATGCTTCCAAAGTATCCTCGTCACTCATACATGTGAGCTAATCTAGAATAGTGCATCATGCCTTTCACTTTCCTAGATTCTCAGATAAGGTTAGTCACCCATCTGACTCTAATAATGACATCCCACCTTCACACATGTGAGCAATCAATAATAGTGAAATCCATGTCATCTTCTCCCATGTGACCCCAATTATTCCTAGATAATACCTAATCACCTTTTGACTCTTTCAAAGGGTATTCACATGTCCAAACACTATTTCACCAAAGTGTGGTGCCTAAACTATTTCTCATTATCTTTACTTAGTATGTGACTCATAAAATATTAATAGTTAAGTCATCAAGTGGAGTATTACGTCCCACCTCTTCACATGTCTTAGATTCTCATGTGGGTCATGCCACATCACTTCAAAAGTCACATCCTTGCTATATCATTAGCTACATCACATGCCATGTCACCATGAATAGTGACATGTGAATAATGTAAGTGAATAGTAATTTGTAAATAGTGACCCACACTAAAATTTTTATATAACACATAAAATAACCTACGAGAATAGAATAGGCTACTAGTCTTCTAAAATGTCACTTTTGATAAAAATGAGACATTACAAATCCTCCCTTTCTAAAGATTGCTTGTCCTCAAGCAACCAGATTAAATTTAGGACTCCAAATATATGGGTCTCAAATCAACTATGGGAATTTTCAATTCCCAATCTTCAAACCTCTTTGTGATTTAGTTTCTCCACCATATAACAATTGTGCTACTTTGATATGAACAAGGATTGGAAGCCATGTGTTAAGTAATGTTGTAGAAAACATTCTCTCCATCCTCATTGCAACATTCTTATTTTCACCACTTGCTTGGAATGAAAATAATCTCAGTTTCTCCAACTCATTCATATCCATTCTAAAATATTGATCTAACTCAATATTTGCATTTTCAAAGCATGTGTATTCCTGTTAGGACCTATGGGTTATGGGCCCACTTTTGATGAAAATAAGTAGTTGTTCCTAGGGAAGTTCTTCTTCCAAAACTTTCTCTTTTAGAGCCAAGTTTTAAAATTGTAGTTCTTTTGGCACTTGAGAAAAATTTGCAAGGTGACTTTACTCTCCACATAGCATCTCCACAATAATTATGGTTGGTGGCTCATTCTGTGCATTTTCATGCACCACCTCCATGTCCAAAATTTCCACCATGGATACTTTCTCTTTTAATTGGATGCTCTCAACACCTTTCTGCAAATCTTTCTTATGTGGCATGAGTGATCCTTGAATAGGAACAATTTATTCAACTTTATCTTGGATGGTGGATACCTCTACACTTTTCTTCAACTCCAGCTATTTGGAAGCTTCTGACTTCTTAGAGACTTTTGCATGCAATTCATTTGCTTATTTAATTAGCCTATCATTGAGTTGTTGCTATTGAACGAATTTTAGTTGTTATTGGAAATGTTTATTGAGTAGTTGCATAATTTATTCATTCCATCTTTACCTCAAAATTTCTTCTTTTGAGGCCAAAAATCGGGGTAGTCATCGCCACTCCATGTTCTTTGTAACTTTATCAATAAAAAAATACAAACAAAACTCTACATAGGTTAGCAGGATATATAGCTTTGATATCATTGAAATATCCTAAAGTGGTATATTTGATAACAACACATAAAAATATAAAATCCTAATACAATACTAAAACTCATACAAAGATCTGATACCACTAAAATAACCATTTTCAAGATATTTACTAAAACACATAAACTATAAAATCCACACTCTAACCTCACTCCTCACTTACATAAAACACTAACAATCCTCACTCACACTTACATAAATCCAAACTACACAAATATGCTCAAATATAAAATATGCTATAACACCATGATATAATCCAACTGAACACATAGGGAAATACTTATAACTCTAAAATATAATGACTCATATATTAAATATTGAATACAACATACACTTACAAATACTTGCTCATAACACAAAACTCTACACATTGCACTCTAAATATGCATACAACCAGCTAGGTTGTATCTCTCACCATAGAATATAATAACTATGATTGAAGCCCACATGTAATATTTGAATAGAATCACCAACACCAGTTATGGAGGATATCTCACTACCAAAACTAGTTACAATACTCCAAAGAATTAATCCAAACAAGGAGAATATGAACATAAGTTCAATATCAGAAAATAAGGGGGTTTATGATTTTCAAAGATATCTATTACAATGGAGCAACATGTTTATATAGAAAATCATGAGAGAGAGAGAGAGAGAGGAAGGAAAATAGTTAAGAAAAAGAGATAAATGCACCATATGCATAGTAACCCATGTGAAGGGTTGTCTTGGGCTGCAAGTTAGTCAAAAGTATATCACATGATGATCCCTTGATTTGTCTTTTGTCCTCCCATTTTCCCATGTGCCTCTAAAGTGTCTTCCTTACTCACACATGTGAGATAATCTAGAATAATGCATCATACCTTCCACTTTCCTAGATTCCCATACAAGGTTAGTCACCCATGTGACTCTAATAATGACATCCCACCTTCACACATGTGAGCAATCAGGGACAATGCAATCTTTGTCATCTTCTCCCATGTGACCCTAATGATTCCCAGATAATATCTAATCACCTTTTGACTCTTTCAAAGGGTCTTCACATGTAGGGCGGTGCCTAGACTATTCCTCCTTACCTTTACTTAGTATATAACTCATAAAATATTAATAATTAAGTCACTAAGTGGAGTACTACACCCCATCTCTTCATATGCCTTAGATTCTCATATGGGTCATGCCACATCACTCCACAAGTCACCTCCTTATTGCATCATTAACTACATCATCTTCCACATCACCTACCATGTCACCTTGAATAGTCTTAGTGAATAGTGATTCACATTAAAATTCTCATATAACACCTAAAATATCCTACAAGAATGGAATAGGCTAATGGTCTTATGAAATGTCACTTTTGGTAAAAAAGGGACATTATATGCATTACCAATTTTGTATTCCCTAATGTCTTCATCTTGAATAGTGAAATGATTATCTATTACTGTAGGCAATGTAGATGAAGTGGAGGCAAGGGTACTTGGATCCACATAATTGGATTTAGGCAGTTGATCAACTATCTCCTTATCCTTTTTTAGAATAAGGTATATATCAAAGAGATAGTTATAAATTTTATATTCTGCTTCCAAATGTTTACATAATTGATACATATGTAAGTCACTAGGGATAGAAAATTCTAACCTAGAATGAGGAAACTTGATACACTAATGAAGGGTAGAAGGTAAAACACATAATTCATAAATACATGGTCACCTAAAGACCAAATCATATGATATCTCTAAATAAAAACCATGGCACAAAGTATCATGGGTTAGAGGGTTGAGGGTAACATGTAAACAAATGGTACCCTAAGATTATCACTTCTGATTATCATATACTTTTGTAATAATGGTATATGGTTGAAGATTGGCTACTGTGTAGCCCAAGTGTTTGACCAACTTGAAAGTTACAATATTTATCCTTGACCCATTGTCTATGAGGATTGTTTTGACCTTATGACAGGAAATGATTGCTTCTATGTAAAGTGGGTTATTATGTGAATTTCCAAGGGATGACATGTCTATTTGATCAAAGGTGAGTTATTGGCATGGAGCCAGATGACTCACAAGTGTTTAGAATTTATCAGGAACTATGTCACTTGGGACCTTGGATTGACTTAAAATCTCATTCAATATGCTCATATGGACATTTGATATACATAAAAGTTCTAAAATTATAAATTTGCACTAGTTCTTTTGTATTTATTCCACAATATCACAAGGCTTATCACAAATAAGAGTAATGGGCTTAGTCTTTGAAGACAGAGGGTTGTGAATGATATTTTTGGAGGAATAAGGTTTAAGGTATTGATTGATAACCTTAGAGCATTGAGTTGTGATTTCACAACCTTGAATCAACATAAGGTTATTATAATTAGAAGAAGGTGTATGAAGGCCTGAAATGGTAACTCTTGGTTATTGAGTGGCATTTGGACCATTACGACCCAATAGAGGATTACCAATAAATGGAGAGGGAGGTCCTCAAATGAATGGTGAAGGTCTTTGGGTATTGATGAAAATTGGATTAGGATTGATCTTAATGGTAGTAATGTGTCTGCTAGTGATGTGACCTACAAAATTATAGTCATAAGGGACATTTTTATAATTGACTTGATTAGATAGATATCTTGACCTTGATTCTAATTTTTCTATTGTTTTTATTGTTTCTGATGTGGAGGTCTAATATGATTCTGATTATTGTCATTATGTTGTGGAAAAGGGTTTTGATAGATACCTAAATCTTGATTAGATGTTATGGTCACATTATCCAATGATATCTCTTCATTTTCAAGAAAATATTGAATAAGATGGTGAATCTGCACATATATGATTAGAATGGCCTTTAACTCGATGATAATCACAAAAGTCATTCTCATTATACCAATCAAATTTAAACTAGTTTTTAGGAAATGGTTTGGGTACTAACCAAAAAATCATGTTGGAAACAACTAACTTTTGGAAAACATCTCAATGGGCTCACTGAGATTGATGAAAAATTTGTTGTGATAATGACCTCTTTTTAGAGGTAGCCCTTGCAAATCAATAGGTTGAATAGGTGGGCTTACTTGAATATGTGATGGTTTTACTATTTACACATGTCATGATTGTCACCCTATCTCCTACAACATTTCTATTTCTATTAAATGGCTTAGGATTTTTTGAAGTACTTTCTTACACTGGTGAAAGAGCTTGTGCTTGAGCCTTGTTTTGGGCCTAGTTATGAGAGTAAAGATTGACTATTCCTTTGTCAATGAGAGCTTGATCAATTTGTATTCCTTTGATAATAACTTCTTCAAATGTTTTGGCACAAAAATGTTTTATGTTATGAGCGACATCAAATTGAAGATTTACAGTGAACATTATGGCCAATTATTTATTGGGGAGATTATGTGGAATTTGGTTGGCTAAGGAGTGCAACAATTTTAAATAATTGTCAAAGCTTTCTCTTCCTTTTTGTTTAATTTGACATAGATGAACCATAGTCAGTTTGAGTTTGACATTGAAATAGAATTGTTGCACGAATATTTTGGATAAGTCATCAAAGATATCAACAAAATTCTTGGGTAGATGAAGGAACCATTCTAAAGTGTGTCATATCAACCTATGAGGGAACAAGTGAAGTAGGAATATAGGGCTATACATAAATTATTGACATACAACAAAGAATTCTTTCATATGTTATTTAAGATCACATTTCCTTTGTATTTTACAAATTAGGAAATCTCGATGTGATATAAAAAAGGTATCTGAAGATAACTCATGTCAAAAGGATAAGATCATATGTCATCCAATTTAAACTTCTTTCTTTGATTTCCTACCTAAATGGTAGAAAATGCATATTTGTTCTCTTATAAATCCTGAAAGCTAGGACCAAAATGAGAAGAACTGGGAAAATTTTATTGGGTATTTGAAGGTACAACACCTTGACCTAGAAAAAGAAGCAATAAAAAATATTAAGGAATATGAATGCTATTGGTTCCACTAGAAATATTTACTCTTTGAGTAGAGTTGTATTGCTGATAAAGAACTTGTTTTTGGTAAGGCATTTGTTGTTGAGTGCAACATTGATGTAGAGGAAACTGAGCCCTAAATGAAGGAATATTTTTTTGTGAATTCAATGTAACTTGTTGGGATTAGAGGGGAACTTGTTATTGATTTCTAATAATTTGATGTGTAGGGAGAACTTGTTATTTTTGAAATGTCACATGCTATTAGCTTGAAGAGGCTTCTTGTTGAACAAAAACAATAATTTGTTGACTAATAAAAAATATGTTGGTTAGACAACATTGGTTGGGGATTGACTGGAACTTTTTGTAATGGAACATTGGTCTCCACCTATTGAGGTGGGGGACTAGTCACCACTTTTTGAAGTGGGATATTTCCCATGTGTTGTTGTAACTCATATGGGTTTGAAATTTTTTATTTCTAGGTACTCCAAATTTTGGAAGGTGGATGTCATAGATAAGATGAGATAACATTTTTTTACATGTTAGATGACACTTGATGTGGGTTATAATATTCTACTTGAGATTTATCCACCACATGTTGGGTATAATATACATAGGTATTTGAATCCAGATTGGTTAAATTAGTTTCAATTACGGGTGTGATAAACATATTTGTAACTAATGTTTTAGTGGTAAATGGGTTTGGATTATGAATGGGATAGGTATACAAATCCAATGGTTGTTCTATAGGAGGATTGCACTCTAATAATGTGGTATTTTGATATTTTAATGTGGCCATATGTTTAGATAAAGTGTCCATAACAAGAGTAACTTGTTCTAATTGTGAATCAAGAAGTTGGCTTTATGTGGGAGGGTCAACTAGTTGACCCTTTTCTTTATTTGACAGAATTAGGGCTTGATGGAAAGCTTGGTCTTGGCTAGAGGAAACTTAGTTGTCTATTAATGTGAGAGGTATTTGTTTAGGTGTTCTAACCAAATAGTGCAAATCTTCTATGAGAAAACTACTTGGAAATCGTTCAACATTAGCTATTACAATCAAAAGGTATGGGTTATGTTTTTCAATTTAAACATTTGATGGTGCATGAACAAGGTATTATTGGTTTTCCTCATTTTTTACATATTGATCATACCCATATGGATTGTAAACTACCTCATCATCAAATGATGGATTATAAATATCCCCACTACATGTGTACTTAGGCATATCTAAGTTTTTGTCTTTAACAATGTTTCGATGCCTAAAACTATATCTTTACTAGGTACATGACCTCCCTTGGAATATCACTTGGAAATTGGTTCTAGGTAACTTGGTTGGCCTATACTAAGGTAAACCCTCAATTTGAAAGACACTAATAAAAGGTATATCAATACAAATGTTTCAAAGTTTTTTTCAAAGGATAAATCCACAAGTCTTGGGCACAATGGTTTCAAGTATAAATATTCAAAGTTTGGACTTGAAAATGTTTTGCATTTGGTTTTGCTTTAAAAGGTCTTAATCTTGGAATCTTGACTTTGTGAAAAAATAAAGGAAACTTGGCTTATTTGAGACAATTTAGAAAAAAATTGTAATGTGTAAAGGATGGCACAATAAATGGTCTTGGTTGAAAATGGCAGAGAAAATTTTGAACTACGCTTCAAACTTTTGACTTCTAAAAGGAAATGGTCTTGACACAATTGGACTAGAATTGGATTTTAGTCTTGAAAATGGTATTCATGATTAGACTTGGAATTTAGACTTGCTTTGACCTTGTAAAGAAGGTTGGATTATAATTGGCACTTGATTTGAAATCAAATGAATGACATAACGATACAACATGAACAAAAAATCAAATTTTGGTTTAACTTTGAAAAGATATTTGACTTAGTTTGAAATGACAATTTGGAATAGGACAAGACTTTTGGTTCAAATTAGGCAACCTAATGGTGTGGTTTAGACAAGAAAGATAAATATTAAGACCAAATTTTAACAAGTCACTTTAGTTTGACTCAATATTTTGGCAGAGTAATGCCACATTATGGGTGTTTAAAAATGTTTTGGTCTTGGACTTGGTTTATTTTATTTGGACTTAAGTGTAAACAAGGTTTTGACACAACAATCAAGAAACAACACATAAGTATTACAAGGCAATTTAATAACTAACACATATTTTCTTCACATCCATTGAACCTTTTGAAACATTTGCCTTGAGAAAGGATTAAAAAATTTAAGTGTTCATTAAATAAATTATTGAAATTATTAGTAGGGTTTTTAAGCCCCCCATTATCTCTCAAGCTTTGTACAATGAAGTCAATATTTGGGGCTATTAATTTTGCACCCCTACATCAATAAATGATCTATGAAAAAGGAGGCATCTTAGAAGCAATATAATATTAGACCATTCATGATAGGGTCTTTTCTTTTTACAACCATTTTAGTCATAAGGGTCTCAATGAAGTGTTATCAGATTTAGGGTTTGCTTATAATTTTATGTGGGATATCTAGATGGTCCCTATATACATCATGATATATGGGTGCAAATCTGTCAATGAAGAAGTTCAATCTCATTACCAATATTTATCCTTTCAAGGGTACCACACATTAACCTAGGATATTGGAAATAACTTTTTGGGGTTACTTTACTCAGATGACTTTATACAAACACAAAGCCAAGTCTTCACGATGTAAATATTCCTCAATTTGTATATCCCACTAGATAAGTGAGGTTTGGTATGATGATAGGATGTCACTTCTTAGGTCAATGCACACCTAAAGACTTGCAATAAGGTGATGAAATCCACCCCATGAAGTCAAACAAAGAATAGGGAGAAAATAGGATCTTTTAATTTCTAAGTCACCTAAAGAGGGGAGAGCATACATGAAAAAATAACCTTAGAAGACAATCAAGCAATAATCAAACTTTCATGAAAATAAATAAATTTGAAAATGAACAGCTTTGTTATAACCCAAATTTAAGTGTGAATTCATTTCAATGCCCAAATCAAAATGTGAAGTATAAATGATTGATTTGACTCAAAACACCACTCTTTGGCCTAAGTCATATAGCATAAATGATTATAAGTTTGACCAAAGTAGTTTTGAGTAAAAAAGGAGCTTGAAATTTGGTTTTGTTAAAGTCTCAGCCTTTGCACATAATGTTTTCATGATTACATAGATCGATTTCACTGATAAATCCTTTAATTTAATAATAGGGCCTACAAACATAAAATAGAGAATTATTCAAAAGAAATTAAGTTATTGGTAATGATGATTCTATCATTGGTAATGATAATTTTGTCATTTGTAATGATAATTTTGTCATTGGTAATGACAATTTTGTCATTGATAATGATGATTTTTCCATTAGTATTGATGATTCATTATTGGTAATGATGATTTCACTATAGAATATGATTATTTAATTGTAGAAGATGATGATTTCACCATTGAGGATGATTATTTCATCGATGTTGACCTATAGATAGAAAACTAGTAAAAGAATTTTGTCATTAGGTATTATAATTTTGCTAATGAATTTGACAATTTCATTATACTACAGGAAAACATAGAAAACAAAAAAGGTAGAAAGGAAATTTCATAGTTTTAATGTAATTTATCTAGAAATTAGAGATAATTTTGAAGTTTGAATGTAATTTTGATAGAAATTAAAATAATTTTTGTAATGTCTTGAGTGACTTTATTGTTATCTCCTTCGATTTCACAAATCTGTAAAAGAACGTTAGAATAGAAAATGTATAATGACAATTTCACTACTAAAATTAATGATTTTGTTGATGAAGGCTTCAATTTCATTGTTTTTATGTTTTCATCAAAGATCCTACTGAATTCACCAAAGCTCCTATTGAATTTGTAGTTATGCAGTCATAAATTCGTTGTTCAGTTCTGAATGGACTTTAACAAAATTTGGAATAAAAAAGAGAATTAGCTTGTTTTGGAAGGATAATTATGGTAATTATAACAAGGTGAATGGTATAGAAGAGGTTGTGGGGTGCATCTAACCCTTCAATATGTTCCACTAGGTGTGTCATTATGTAGATCAAAAATCCAAGAGAGAGTAATCAATTGTTAGTGAAATAAAATACAAAACAAATTAATGACATAACTTCTCAAGCCTATTCCCTATGTTGAGCTATGTGATAATAATCAATAAATGTAATATTGAAAGATAAAAACAAAATTTATACCTCCCTTGAATATGTGATGGAAAATTAGTCTAAAGAGGCCAAGCTTAGCTTGTAGATGTAGAAGTCTTTGTCAATGCTTGAATGTTCATGTGAATATCATCTCTCCTTGTCTACACATTATTTTGTTTTTACTTGGCTTGAGAGAGTTTGATTAATATTCTTGGAATAATACAACATAGTAAGTCTACATTAAGAATCTTGATGAAATGAGATGTGTAAGGCTTGCATTTATAGATTTCTTGAATCATTATGGATCGTTTATCCCATCTCAAGATGGAGGGTTGAGAGTCAATCCTCAAATCTATGATTACACATATGGAGTTTATAAGAGAGGCAATTTAAGACCTTTTTGAGTATGGAAGGCACTTTGGAAGAAAATTGTAGCCATTGGTCCTCTTGAGAGTGTAAGAGAGGTGTATGAACTTGTCTTGAGTGTGTACGACATGTTATAAACTTTGGTTGCACACTTTGATTGATGATGTCATCTTAGGTGAGGTAATATTATAATTTTACATTTAGAATTAAAATCCATGTATTTTCCCATTAAATTAATAATCAAGCTTGATTCAGTGGGATTAATCAATAATTATAATAAAGGTGGTTTTTACAATGTTTCTATTTATGAATCAAGTATTCACTTAATTAGTTTGTGAAGATACTTGGAAAGGTTTAATTTAATTCAAGATGAACTTGGTAAGATAAACTATGTAATACAATCCATTACCCCAATCAAGGATGTATTATTGTGATTTTATTTTAAATTAATAGTTGTGTGGATAAATTAGGTCCACTTGGAGATTGTCAATTAAACTTAGATGCAATTATGAAAAGTCATCTCGAACATAGTTTAAACACGAAAGTGGTTAAAATGGAGTGTCTATAGTATGTTTTAAAATGATAATGTGAATTAAATAAGGAAATGTAACCCTTTTAACTTATAGAAGTGTAATTTTATAAGGCTTGAGAATAACTCCAATGCATGTAGCTAAAAAAACTCACAGTTTCAAAAAAGGCACCTTGGAAGGAGTTGCTCGATGTAAGTTATGTGAGTCTAAAGTTCTTAGAAAAACTCCACCTTATAAAATATTTAGATTTCAAAAAAATTGGACTTAACTTTTCAAACAAAATTTAAACCCCCTTGAATTGATTGTGACAAAGGGCTAAAATCCCACATGACCATGAGGGATTCAAATCTAATATTACAATGGAAAAATTAGAAATAAACACCAAAGTATCTTGAAAAACCTAGAAAAACTTATAATTTTTTTCCCTACAAGTCTCTTGTCCTACAAATTTATGTGGATTCTAAGAAAACCCCTTCAAACCCTCTAAAAATGGTTGAAATAGACTATTATGAAGTTAGGTCATGTTTATAATGGATCTTAGGGTTTTGAGACCTTATGAATTCAATGACACATGTTGTTTTTCATTAAAAAAATAGTAAACAAAATATGACCTATAAAAAATGTCTTTTCTTATGTTCTTTTTTATGAATTTGGAATAGCAAATGACCCTAGAAGAAGAGCAAAATATGAGAAATGTGAATCTACAATATGCAAGGTAAAATAATGTCAGATCTATGACATGCAAGCTAAAAAATAAAGATTTCACAATAGAAGCTATGGAATTCGACTACTAGAATCACTCTGATATTATGTTAGAGTGGGCCATAATTGAAGATCAGGACTGGATAGACATGAATACACAAATCTCTATAATATGAAAAATAAAATATGTAGAAGAGAGAGCATGTTGTAGAAGTGAAATCAAAAAATGAGTAATAAAATTTTCCATTATCATCATAGACAAATCAATTTAGGAGAGGTACCTTTATAGAAAAGAAAAAAGAAACTCAAAATTACAAAAAAGTTAAGCCATATTTTCATAAATGACCTAATATGACATCTAAGTAAGTTAAACAACATGTGTAAGAAAAACCATATAATAGTATAAAAAACTACCACTAATAACATACATACTCTAGGCAATAGAGGTGATGTGACTATTACATGTATGTAGAATTTAAGTTTATTCTATCACTTCTGGTTTCTTAAAGGTATGGATATACATGCTAGGTATTAGTGATATGTATATTATAGATTTTGATATATATGAGAGATACGATGTCAATTTTGGTTTATATTTTTTTTATGTGGCTATGGAGAAAGCATAATGGAAGACTCTAATGGATACAACACACCAAGATATTTTGGACACTATCATACCCAAAAATGATACCATGAAGATCTGTAATCTTGAAGACCTTTAATCAAAGCACATGCTAGTTGGTTTTGGTTGGTCAAAGCAACTATTAGGTAGCTCGAGCACTATGAGTAGGTTGTAACTCAGGTGGTAGCATTGGTAGGGTAGGAAGAGATGAATAAATGACATGATAGGCATTGACCATCGAGAGGGCCACACATATGGCTAAAATATGATGAGTGAATGGTCTGAAGGCATAGGTGGCCCCTTTGGAGGGATAAGTCCAACATATGTACTCATTGACTTAGACACTATGGGCGAGTTTATAGGATGCTCTATCTAGAGATTCCATGGATAGCATGTAACATTGCCCTCAGGGGTGAAGGTGATCCATATGCCTAGAGCCTAAATTTTGTAATATGATGTATTTTTAATGTATAATGTATCGAGATGCATTTGCGCAGAAAACTGAGACATATATAGAGATATATTTTTTGACTCATTTATGCTATATCTATATTTTTATAAATGATGTATGAGTTATTTCCTTTTTGTCACAATTTTTTTGTTAATATCATGTTGTGGGAAAATATGATGTAATGTGATGTATCTTTTATTATTTTCTAGCAAATGTATGGTCAAAAAGAATAAAAACTAGGTGATAAAATAAATAAATGTTTAAGTAAATAGATAGAAAAATCAACAAATGAAAGATGTAAAATAAGATAAAAATGAATGTAAAACATAGTCAATGTAAGTAATACAAAACATAAGATATAAAAAACATTGTAAATATAAATTTAAAAATCCCATCAAAATAAATGACAAAACTAATTATAAGATGCAAAAAAAATTGTTGAAAAAAAAATTCAACATAATAAAATGTAAAAGATAATCAAATAAGGATATGTGAAAAATGTGTCATCCAATGTAGAATAAGTAAAGTCAACTTGAATCTAACATAAATAAGGACAAAAATATTTGGAAAATACATCCAATATAATATAATTAAAGTCAATTTAAATCAAACAAGAACACAATGAAAATAAGCCAAAGACCTCAATGAATGAAAAATTGAAATCAATCCCTATAGTAAAATATTATGTAAGAAAGCACAACCATCTAAATACATGACTATGATGATTGAGATGGTATGGATGTGAATGGTGATGGGTATTTGTAAGAATGGCTTATTTATATTCCCCAAGGTCTTAAAATGCAACTCACAAACTTAAAAGTGAAGTGACTTTATAAATGGAAGTTAAAAGGTTCAAATCTAAACCAAATAGGAAGGCATGTGATCAGATAAAATTGATATCCAACAAGGGGGTGTCAGGGGATATTTGATGGAGATGTAAGGATACAAGTCACCACAAAGGTAATTTAGAAATCCTTAGCGAAGAAAGGACACTTTAATCAAGTGGGAAAGGATAAATTTTTTTGACATCAAGGACCTAAAGAACCCCACCTAGAAAGTACAAGTCTGGTTTGAAAAGTGAAGTGTCTAGATAATCCCATGAATGCTATATGCATGAAAATAAAAAGGATACTACCTTCCCACAATGTGTTCCTTGCTCCTTAGGACCGCTTAAAGATCCATCTGTCTATTATGAAGATTGGGTACTTATGTGAGAAATTAGGTGGCACTAAAATGTAATGAGATAAAATTATGAAATCTTACCCTAGTATACTGGCCTACCACACCTTAATAGACCTTGGCTCTATCATGAGGCCAAATATGAAGTTTGAGCTTTGACTAGAATATAATATGTGATAAAAATATCACATTTTTTTGGACCTTGGATCTATCATAAGTTGTGAAAAAGTGCAATCTCAAAACTAACCTTAATGTGCCTCAAGTTAAATGGGAGGAAAATATGGGGAATGTGGAATATCTCTCCATGTGAATAATTTGATATAATGAAGATATGCTAGTGGTTGACCACATAAGGGATAACTTCGATTCATAAATGACTAGGCTAAGAGAGGGGATTTGAAAGTACATGAATATGTAAGTTAAATCATGAAAAGGGATTTCAAATAAGGTAAATTTTATGAAGGATGGTAATGATGTCACTAGAGAAGCCATATTAACCTACAAAGGGTATAACACAAGCATTGGTTAGAGAAATCATCCCAAAAGAGGTAGAATGCAAGAAAATGCCAAAAAATCATAAGGAAACTAAGGCAAACTAAAAAAATGGTAAAAGTGTGATAAAATAAACCTAAAGGTGATACCTAAGATCCATAAAAAAAACAAAATTTGACTGTAAATCATCCCAAAAAGAGGGGGACGCTAAGAAGACCTAAAAAAAAAAAAAAAAACTTGAAAGTGATGTTTAAGATCCAAAAGGGAAACTAAGACCAACTATAAAGTGATTTTAAAATAATATAAAATAAACATACATGTTGAAAATTAAATAACTAAAATGCAAAAGATCATGATATAATCAAGATATGTAAAAAACACCACATATGTGAAAAATAATAATATGAAATCTACTCATGTGACAATGTGAATTAAAAGATATAAAATAATTATATTCTCAGAAGTACTATGAAATATCTTGACATACATCATCAATAACATTTATTAAATATTGTTACAATTATTTTTTAGCTTGGATCATGGTCTCTTCTACCCTTTCTTAGAGTCATGTGAGGACTACCTGGCAGACAAGGTCTAAAGAAAAAGTAGGCACGCTAGATGGAAGAAGTCATGAGGGCTCATGATGAGAATAATTATTACGAATAATAGGCAATGGCATGACACTCATATATTCTAGTTTAAAATATGGATTTGGTCATAAGGGAGGTTGTTCCTCTATCCTAGATGGACCATGTGAGCATTGTTGGGACTTAAAAGGTAGGGGCCTCAAAAAGTCTCCAAAATGCTACTGGATAAGTCTACATCTATTTGTGTGATATGTAAAACATTAGTGCAAAAGACAATAAACTTACCCATGTTTGGAGATATAATCAGGTGTATTATTTGGAGGTGACATGTTTGGTAGACTGGGAAACTTAGCTACTTTGAGATAAAGTGTATTAAAATACTGCTGAAGAGCTCTATAGTCAGTCAAATAATTTATACTAGTCCTGTGGAAGCAATAAGAGCACATAGGATTAACATATTGAGGTGGTTGACTATTCATGGTAGGAGCTGGGCCTTTCAAAAATTTATGCTGAAAATCAATTATAAGCTCTACACTCATGAGATGAATGATCAGATACCTTGTGAAACCTGAAATATAATTTTTCCTCTTGTGTGGATGGTCATGGTGCTAAAACAGAACTATGTGTAGAATCATATTAAGTTTTGTCTAAATCTCATTAAACAAATCATCATTATTAGAGCATAAAATAGTTGATTAAAGAATTTGATTTTACTTTAAATTCTCTAGTACACTCGACACTAGTGCTATGAGTGGCCATAGACTCTATGGAATGAATAATATGATGTTGATATTTATTCAGGATATATCCTCGATGTGGGCCATATAAGCGTGGTCAACATCTCTAGAGGAAGTGAGCTTAATGGATCAAAATATATGGTGAACTGATGATGTCTTGTCATAACATGATAATTGAGTGTGCTCTTAAGAGGCTAAAAATAATAGGTACTATAAATTAAGTAGAAGGTATAAATATATCCATATCAACCCTATAAACATTAAACAAATGAGGAAAAAATTTAGGCAAGTTGGAAAGAGAATTGAATCGAACAATGTTAATTAAGTTAATGCTAGAATAAGATGATGACTACTCGAAGGATAACTAAGAGAAATGATAATGAATTATTTCCATGTCCTTAGCCTAGGCATAACCAAACAATTATGGGTCATCTAACATGTAGTTATCATCATAATCAAGTATGGGGAGATCTATGTTAAGGGCTTCTACTAGTATGTATCTAGAGGAGTATGGGAAATGGGATTCTTAGGAATGACCACCAAAATGGAAAACTTGTCATTTAACTTCTTGAAAGAATGAGGTTGCAAGGTGGGATGAAACTAACTTATGATGTTAGAAGGGAGATATGATGTTTCGATTTTTAGACTAATATCACTAGGCTCATCATTTTTAGAATCTAGGAGTTTGGGTGAAATGTTGCCCAAAGTCTCAAGGTGGCCACTTTATCCTTAGTTTAAGTTGATTGGATAGTTAAAATCTTAATATTCATGGAAGGGAATGATTGGTAAAGGCTCAAGGGTTGGAATTTAAAAGACACCATGCTCTTAGAATTATTTAAAATTTAAAGGGTTGATATCACCTTGAATCTTGTAAATAACACTCATGTACATAAATTTTACACATTAACATGCATAAGAGGCCACAACCCTCAACAATGAGTCTATTGTAGCCAAGAAAGATGTTAAATGATAGAGGGAAGTTGAAAATTATAACCTTAAATCTAACTGTGATAGGCGGTACCATGATAAGGAGCCAGATACATCTTAATAAAGGCATTTATCTTTATTTGTATCCTTAGCACATGATTTGGGTAGACTTAAGATTAAATTCTATGTTTCCTAATGTTTTGATGAATTTTGAGGAGGTGACACAAGTGTTGGAACATTTGTCTATCAAGTCTCACTTGACTCAAATGTCACCTAATTAGACACTAAGAATAATAGAGAGTTATTTGTGTGAAGTAAGATTTCATCAAGGATCATGGATGCAATAGGAAATTTTAATAAGAGAGATGCATCTATAGTTTGATCCACCTAGATGGACATCTCTTCAATTTTTCATAAAATGATTTCCCCAGACTCAAGCAAGGTAGATTCTTTCCCTATGGGTGGTGGTTGAGGAATTTTTATGTCAAACAAAAGTTGCATAAGATGACTTATGTGATGTGGGGAAGTCCTCATGAGCTCAAGGAATGATATTTGAGATGGAAACTTAGAGAGTTATTCTATGGTATGCCATTCATCAAAACAAATGTGAGATAGAAAATACTATGAAAGAGACTAGATTATGAAGTGGATCAACTTTAGAAGAAACTGATCTAGGCTGAATTTGATTCAAAATCAAAGTGTGTAGTGTTGACACTACCAATATAATTAAGGTAGGTTAAGTACACTTTATGACATAGTTAGTGACATAGAGATTTCAGAAACATATTGTGTTTGCCTAGCCAATGCAGTAGAATCAAAATTAGGGGTATAAATAGACTATATTAGCCTAGTTGATACAATATGAATATAAGTGGTTAATGAATTGTGTTAGCCTAAATAATATAATTAGATCTAATATGAAGATATAAGATAGTATTGAGGTGGTTGATACATTTGGAAAAAACATGTTTGGAGAAACACACCGCATCAAGCTAGTTGAGAATTTTGTGAAGGTAAGGAACTGTACTAGATTGGTTGATATAGTTGTGGAAGAATTTAACTATATAGGTTAGTTGGTATATTTAGGATATCTAAAAGTATATAAGTGATAATTTATTTAGATTTTATAGCCACAAAATTATATGGAGGAATAGGTAAGATAAGGAATATGAGGCCTAAGGGGAAAATGATCAATGTAGGATCCCACATGTTTCATGTTGTCCATATTTACCATAGTTTCCTCATTTTTAGAGGATTGATTGTTAAGTGTGGTTTCAATGACATTATTAATCAGTTAGGAAGGTGTTTGGTTTTGATTATTAGGTTATTGATTTGGAGTGTGGTTTAGAAGTGGATTGAAGTAGATGGTAACATGAGCATTAACTTGGTGAAGTGTATCATGCTTAACCTTGGAGTCATGAGCCTTAGCTACCTTATCATAGGTTTTATGTCATTTTTTGATCATGGCTTCAAGATCAAAGTTTGGATAAAGTAATACCTCAAAATCTAGATGTTTAAGCTACTTGGAAGTCTCATAGGAATGACCTCAATTTTCATGTAAAAAATATTTATTTTAGGGTCATAACAATGAGCACTGGGACATGAAGTGTTAAAATTTATAGGTGATGGTCTAGGAAGACATTTCCTAATCTTAATTATGGAAATAAGCTAATGAATATCACAATTATTGTTGTGTGAAGGAGGAGGAGGATGCTGGAAGGGACTTCCCTTGGTAGGTGGGGAAAGAGTCACTCATTGGAGATTCATTACATAATAGAATTGATGGTTCTCTTAGAATCATAAGTATTTGAGACACCATCATCAATAGCATTCTTGTTTTTAGTTTCATAAGCATTCAAAGTTATAGACTTGGGTTGGGAAGGTTTGAATTGTCTTATAAGTAAATATTATCATTTAGCTTGATCTAGGGCTTCCTCAAGTGTTTTGGAAAAGGGTCTTAATAATATATTGTAATTTTGGATTTAGTGAATTGGTGAAAAGGTGGAAGAGGTTTTTTTTCACATGTTGTGTTTGAATTTGTTAGCTATTTTTTCAAATTTTTAATAAAGGCTTAGGCAGTCTTATTGTCCGCTTGTTTGTAATTAATGAAATGATCTAAGTTAGTTTTAGGAACATCAAAAACTCCTAAATGAATGCATTAACCAAGTCTTCAAAGATATAAATGGAGCTAGACTTAAGTTTATTGTACCAATATAAAGCATCACTGGATATATTTTTGGCAAGTAGTTTGGTTGTGGTAAAGGTGTTGAGCATAATCCAATATTTATAAAGGTTGACAAAAGCCTTCAAATGAAAAGTAGGATTGGTCGATCCATTATAGGATATTGTAGGAGTGATGCCACCTATGTTGATTTTTGAAATTTTAAGGAGTAAGGGTTCATTTTTAAGGTGTTTAATGAATTTATTGCAAAGTAATGGTTATAAAATGAGATCACTATGAGCATCTCTTAGGTTGGGGTTGAAATTTTGATTTTTTAATCCCCACTAAAGTTGAGGTTGATTTTAAATTTTCAAAAATTAGTTTTATATTTTTATCATCTAAGCATTGTTATTAGATTGAATGTTAGGCATTTGGTTCAATGCTTGTATGGTGATTTTATTAGGATTAAGAGTGCTTAGGGAAGTAATAGAGGCTTGAGTGGCATCTTGGGATGTTTTAGATGTAGTATATACATCAATATAATTGTGAAAACTTTGGACAGGCCCACTAAAAGAGAGATCTATCAAGTTATTAGTGATATTAAGCATGGTGGACGTACAAGGAAATAAGAAAGATGCAAATTGATTTTCCCCAAGTCCTATGGAAAAGTTGAGTATGGGAAGGAAGATACTTCATATAGGGTGCCATCATGAGATGATAGACAACCAAAAGGTCTTTACCCTTATGTTTATAATGTTCATGGAGATATATTATCATCTCATATGTATATTCAATGTCAAATTACTCCTCAACCTCACAGTCTTAGATTATATGACCCCGTCTAGCAGTTTTAGGATTGTGATATGACTCATAACTTTTGGATTTAGTGGAAACCACATAAAAATTGCTTAGAATTTGGTCTTGAGTCATGGAAAAATCATAAATTATGTAAGCATTTTTAGATACATTTTTAGGATTCATTACTTCCATAGTATTAGGATTGTTAAAAAATCTTTGAAAGTCTTAATGAGTTTTCTCTTTGTATTGGTCCAAGAGGTGTTATATAGTGAAAGAGAAAAGATTAATTATACCAAGCTGGCCAGTGTAGTTAATCACATAAGAATTATAAAAATAGATTTTATTGGGATGGTTGATATAATTGGGAACTTAAACAAGGAAAATCAAAGTGCATTAGGCTAGCCAGTTTAATATGTTCATAAATGAGAACTATCTCGTGGTGGATAATACAATTAGGAGTATGATAGAACTAAACTGTATATAATCAATTAATGTAATTTATAGGAAGAAAATAATTATATCGGGTTGGCCAATTCAATGAGAATTAAATTGATAAAACTGAACTATATCACGTTGGTTGGTGTAATTGGGAAGGCAAATATAATTATATCAAGCTAGTAGATGTAGTTGCCACACAATACAAAATAATATCGGGTTGGATGATACAGTTTGGAAAACAAAAAAACTAATAATTTAACTACTTATTAGTAAAATAAAAGAATGGATGTATTAATAAACAAGGTTTGTTTGACTTTTAGGCTCTTATATATATATATATATTGATCCTAGGCATAAATAGTGAACACGGCCCAAGGGGTACTAACTATAGAGGATTACACTATCTTGTAGTTGAACTATCCCCTTTGTGAGGTACATTAAAAGTAACTTCCTAGGGATAATCATTTATTGGTGAATAATAAAATCAAATAGATAAAAGGCTTTATAATGACTAAAAATAAAACCCTGGGTGTTTCTATTATACCATGAGGTATGTGAAAACTAAAGTTCATATATAGTGTTGTCTAATGGCTTGAGTATTGGGTCAGTACCCCTCACACCATGAATTACATATAATTGATAACCACTTGTATTTAAAAGATAACTACTATGAGTTTTAGAATGATTAGAACATAGATTTATGAAGACAAAATTAAAATATAAATAATGTTGATTTAAATCAAAATCAAAATTTACAACATGCAATGAAATGAACAAACACATAAAATAGTATCAGATGAACTGATACAATCAAAAGTAAAAAATGATCAGACATAATTGTATCAAGCTAACTAGTACATTTATAAGAACACACAAAATTATATCAGGCTAGCCAATACAGTTTGGAATTACATATAAACATATCATGTTGGCTGATATAGTTGGTAGGAGTGCAAGAAATGGTATCGAGTTGGCCTATACAATTACTAAGATTAAAAACCATATCAGGTTAGCTAATATAGTTGGATTGAAAGATATAAGTTATTTTTAATATGTTTCTAATAATATAAAAGGACAAACATGAAACTAATCTAATGAAAGGTGTGATAAGATTCACATTTGGTTCATCAGAATGTATGCATGGGATAGCATGCCCTATAATTATCCTATTTCTATCAATAGACTAGGACTCAATTAAGGTAAATCAAATACAGATTGTATGTACTTAGATAAGTGGATAAGGACCAATGATATTTTTAGATCTATCAGAGGGTAACCTATAATTCAAATGTCAAGAGGAAAGGGTTCCAAAGCCTAAGCCTATGACATAGGGATATAACTCTCACTAAACCTCAACAAAGGTAAATGATTGTAACCATGATTATAAAGATGAAATTAAATGATTGTAATGGGGTAAAAGTAAATTAAATGATGGGTTAGTCATTGTAAATAAGGTAAGGTGCAATAGTCAACCAAATGGGGCTCTATGCAACCTAAGGTTATAAATGGAAAGATTAAGAAACTTTATATCTATACCATCTTATTCAATACAATGAAGATCCTACATAAAGATGAAAACATAAAACCACCAAGCAATAAATAACATTTAAGATGCTAAGTAGTGTAGGGATAGAATACTTACCTTAGGGTGGATCCATCGATTCTTTAACCTCCCCCTTTATCTCAAGTGGAGTTTGACAAGAGATGTTTTAGGTTGAAGACCTCAAATAGTTGTATGAAGACCTATATATCCTTATTTAGGAACTCTCGATGATTCCTCATATTGATATTTAATGACACCACAAGACATGACCTCTAAGATAAGGTTTTAAACAACTAACTCTCTAAAACAATTCCTTAGGGTTAAAATGTGAGTGCAATAAGAGTGTGAGAATGTGATATATATTATTAGGAATTAAATATGACCCCTATACATATGGTTAAAATACCAAAAATAAATCCTAAACACTAAGCTAATAATAATTTCTAGGATGATATAGCTGGAAGATGATGGCTGACACAATATGGTATTGGCCATGTCGATATGGTAAAAATATCATAACATAGACTTAGAAATGTATCTAGTTGGTTGATATAGTACAAGAAGGACTTAAGCACCAAAAATATAGTATCATTCAGGCTGATATTGTAGGATATAGGGAACCATATTAGGATGGAAAGTAGATGGAAGGGGAAGACAAATAGAATCATGGAGGAGATCAAAATGATAATAGTGATGATGTAATAGGATAATATTCAAACATCTCACAATTTACCATGATATGATCCCACCCCATTCTTAGTACACCCTTTAAGGTATGCACTCAAGTAGATTGATGTGTCAATAAGTCGCTACAAGAGAAAGCATCAATATTGTGATAAAGTGAAAAATATTTGGTGTATACATAGTTTAATGTTCCTATCCTATGGCAATAGAAGTCCCAACTACTAAAGTTGACTAATTTTATTTTGCATGCCATTAATGGATTGGGATAGGGTGTTTATTTGGATGTAACACTGCCATGCCATGTTTATTACCAGTCTTGTTTGAAATGCCCCTTTTAATTAGTTTATCTTCCATCATATAATTAAATAACTTCTTTAATGTTGGGGATCGATCAAATTTATCTCTCCTATCTTTCTAGGCTTGTAGGACCTCCTTATAAATTGCATGGTTCTACATTATAGTTGTTTCAATAAAAATTAAGGCTAGCATTAAGATTTCAGTAGCTTGGATGATGTTTCACCATGATAAGTTGCTTACCCATTTGATGGGTTCTAGGGTGTTTGTCTTTTCCTCTTGCTCATTTCATTTTTGTTTATTATTTTTGGATATTTCCTTTTAGGACCTTTACTTTAATCTACTAATCCTATCAAATTTTCTAAGGGGCCTTCTATGTCAAGTCTACCTACAAATCTCTAATTTATTCTCTTAGGATTATTTATAGTTTACTGATATTTGAGGTTATTGATTATCCATTCAATCTCATTTTAATATTTCATTGATTGATTATTTGTATTAATATAGCTATAAAATACATTATGAGATGATGCATGTATATGTTAGACCCTATCTAATGGGTTCTTTTATTGATAGGTCATGATTGGGTTGATCTGATAGTCAGACACCTGCATGTATTTCTCAATCTTGATGGTTTGTATAATCGTATGGGTGTAAAACATAACATCAACCACCATATCATAGTGATTTCTTACCCTAGTGGATGTTGTAAACTCTGCATAAAAGGTTTGCCTCTCCTTAAATTTCTCCTACTTTTCTCATATTTGTTGTATATGCTCATTAAATTTAACCCATGGCATTAAAGGCTACTTGGATGGGTTAATTTGTGGCATAGGTGGTTTGTATGTGTATACAAATAGAGGGAATGAAAATGGTGATAATACATGTACCATTTCCATATTTTATGGAGGTGGAGTGATGATGATGGGAATTAAAGTGGAAGATGAAACTTATAATAGGGGTGTAGAGGTGGGGATTTATTTAATAGGAAAGGAGAGCAAAGGCCTATAATAAGTAAACCCCAACATGGAAGAACCACCAAGAGACACAAGGTAAGAAGAAAAAATAATATTCCCAAAAGAAGAGGCAATAGAAGCAAGATAAGTATGTACATGAGAAAAAAGGGTAGGAATTCATAGAGGTTTAACAATAAAAGAAGAAAAATATGAACACTAATTGGTGAATCACTGACATAAACACCAATATATACATGGGGAACAAAATAATAAGAGGCATGAGTACATGTAGGATTTTGTTTAACTTATTTTACACCTAATAAATGTAAAATAACGATACTATGCACTAATTTAGATTATGGAAAATATATCCATAAACACACAAATCTGAATTAAAAAGTAGTGTATTGAAATTGTGATTAATCAATTTTAAAATGGTAAGGAAATAGAGGGATGATGTAGTTAGCTAATTATGCCTACTTATTGCTCACAAAAACTATAACTAAATCTAAAATTGCTCTATATGTGCTTTTTCAACTAAGTATATATAAAAAATGACTGAAAACCTACCTAGATGTTTTGAAAAAGTCATATGCCTATGACAACAAGCACTATTAGGGTTTATCAATAGCATCCCTATGCATAATACGGGTATGATATTTCTGGGATCCCTCAACCTATGACTAAAATTTTATTATGTGTGTACACACCTCTCTAATCCTACACTAAAATTCCTATTTCATATCTCTTTTATATAAACCCTAATTGTGTTATATTGATCACAAGATGTACTTAAAAGGGGTTAATATTTTGGGTTGGAATGATTCCAACCACTAGCCATTGAATGAATCAATGTTAAATATTTTTCAATACTCCAAAGAGGGCTCAAATTACATTATTCTTCCACTTATGTGTGTGTGTGCAAAATCTTGAATGATTTAGAATGCAATGCTAACTTATGATCTTTGATACTTGGCACCATGTAAATTTGTGTTTGCATTATTTAAATTTCACCCTATGGAGTGCTTCAGGGAAAATACTTGAATATATGAGATGTGTGTATGAATTTTGATAATGTTCCAATATATTTCTAATATATTTATCAATGTTGATAAAACTTTCCAAGTGAATAATAACCTTAGGGGTGATTTGTATTTATAGATGACTCTTCATTAATTTCTTACTATGACCAACATATGTAATGTGTTTGGGTTGACCTAACAGAGACTTCTTAATTTTAAAAATTTCCATTGAGGGCCCCTAGATGTTGTCGATAGAGGGATACACCTATGCTAAAAAACACTATTTGGGTTTACCACTTTTGTCCTAGAAGTCAAAAACAATGATTTAAAATATGTAGAATATTTATTTATCTATGATTCTAAAGAGTTATGTATAGATTCAACTAATATTGAATAAATATATCTCTCGAATAAAGGTGGATAATAAAGTATATGGGTAGATGGATAGATGGAAAGTGTGATCAAGAGTCAAATATATATGCATCATCCAAATTTTTCAAATTATGTCAAATTTTATGTTGTAAAAGTGCCAAATAACAAATTCTGGTGTCTACAAATTTTACCTAGAAAGGATACTACCCAAATCTTTATGTTCCTATTATTTTCTCTTTATCTTTTGTGCAATTTTAAAATTAGTATCCTGATGGCCCTCACTTTTCCTTTTTTTTTTCTATCATCATTAGCATCTCTTTCCCCCACCACATATATTTCCACCAGTTGTACCTATTTATCGATGGCTTGAATAGCTTATCTATTGAGGTATGGGGGGTAGGTTTTGATGCTTGGGATGATTTTACTGGGAATCCTTATCTCCTTTCTCATCCTAAGTATATTTTTTAGTGCCATGAGGTTCAATTGATTTTCCATTAGTCTGAATTATTGGGTTTGAGGTTATAACAAACTCTATCTGGGTATCCTTTACAAAGACATAGACTCTTGGTTTTCTACTTCTGACTCCTAATTTGTCCCATAGATGACTAAAACTTATCGTAATGAGGGTAACTAGGGTACCCAATCCCTATGGTCATGGACCACCAAATCTAGGATAATGCTATTTTTATATTATCATCTCCTGAGGGTTTAATTTCATTTCATATTTAGTCTCTTAAGTGAATAGGGCATCAAAAATACTATGCCAAGCATTAAAATTAATGTTTACCAACTCATCCTATTATAATTCCTCTTCAATTTTTGGATTAGATTGTCCCTAGTCCTAAAACCTCTCAAACTAGTCATCTTCCTAAAGAACATCATAGACCACATCCTTTGCATTGATTTCCACACTCAACTTTCACCAAACCTAGTTTTTTTTCTTTAGACCACCCCATATTCTTTTAAAGGTCATTCGTAACTATATCACTTATCTTATGGGAGGGGTGAACTTGTAGTTTATTTTCTTAGAAGGTTTCCCAAGGCTTGGTGGCATGGGTTCTAGACTTAAGGGCCTTTTACAAATTCTTGGACATTATGTGGGACAGATGGTTAGGGTCAAATTATGTGGGATTCCTCTAGGCTTGTATTTAAATCTAGAGCTTGTGGGTGATCCTATCATGGGTTTTTATGGACTTGACCAAAGCTAAAAATTATCCTTATTTGTCATATTCTCATTTTTCATCATCAATAGCTAGTTGAAGTTGCTTTAGTTTTTTTCCTAATTTTTAACGAGTACCCCATTTTTGCATAGTAATATCATAACTAGTGTGAGGGGTTTATAGAAAACATTTATATTTCCCCCTGCTTTCAATAATTGGTCAATATAATCCATTTATCTAAATTTTTACATGGTTAAAAATATTTTTGAGACATATTTGGG
Source organism: Torreya grandis (assembly GCA_037957365.1). NCBI lineage: Eukaryota > Viridiplantae > Streptophyta > Pinopsida > Cupressales > Taxaceae > Torreya > Torreya grandis. The sequence goes on along the minus strand of JARHVA010003220.1, from coordinate 495,411 downwards.
CAACCTAAAGATTTTGTTGGTGTAGCCATGGATCCAAAGGAATGTGAAGTTTGAAGCAAAGTACCAGTATCCCATATAGTTATGTGTTGTAATGTTTGCTCCACACTAAATGGATACTTGAATAGACATGGTCATTTAATGGTAGTAGGAGCAATAAAAAGGGACACAAAGCCATACTATGGAGTGGAATTGAATATTATGTTAGCTCAATCTACTAATAACCTTGGTTGTCCAAACTGATCAAGGGGGTTTAACTCTAAGTTAGGATATATATCCTTATTTCAATAAGGGATTGAGTAAGCCAAATGTGTAGGATACATGAAGATTTTATGATGAGATAATTGGAATAGCTGAAGGTTCATATGATTAGCCACTAGTTTGCAAAAAATATAACTAAATGGGGGTTAAACATTAGAGAACCAAACACTATGCAAGATGGAAAGATGTTATGAGAAGGCCTCATTGTTTCTATCTATCCAAAAATACATTGTGGCCATGCTCTTAATATTCTTGGAATTATTTTAAAAAATTGTAATCCCCACAAGAAGATATAGTACTTCCATAAGGGTAGTCTTAACCTCATAGTTTAACACATGTAACTAGTTGCAGCTTGAAGTCCAATGCTCAATTTCTGACCGATCTAATACTTAGGGTATGTCTTGGGATAAGGTAGTGACCAAAATTTTATTGAAAGATTCAAGGGAGATCATGATAATGTTAGTACCATTTTTAATTTCAATATGCCTCCACCAATTCATAACAATGGTGCATTTTATTGATAGCTTCAAGGGAGATCATGATAACGTCGATACCATTTTTAATTTTAATATGCCTCCACCAATTTGTAATAATGATGCACCACAGGGACAATCATTTACCCTAGAATAAAATCCAAAATATGATTATTGAACTTATTTTAAGATTGAACAGTAAAAAATTTGTAAATGGCTCTTCTTAGGGATTTGGTGGTTCCTCTAGTCAGGGTTATATCATATACACTCTCATCTAATTCAATGATGGGTTTCATGTCTTTGGCTATGACCTAATAATTGGTTAGTGGTGGATGATTAGGATTCAAATTATTTATTATAGGCATGAGGTTTTCTTGGGAAAAATATAAAAATGAGATAATTGTGACCTGATATATTTAAGTAGGAAAGGAGTAGGTGTTACATGTTATGGTTCTCCTAAAGCTTGGATTTTCTCTATTGAAATGAAATCCTCCTTTTTTATCATGCCTTAATTGTGTTAGATGACCATAAGATTCATTTAAAAGGGGTTAATATGTTGGGTTGGACTGGATCCAACCATTAGCTATTGAATGGTTCAATGTTGCATATGTTCCAATAATCCAAAGAGGGCTCAAATTGCATGTAGTTATTCCACTTATGTGTGTGTAACATATTGAATAATTTAGAATGCAATTCTATCTTGTAATCTTTAATACTTGGAACCATGTAAATTTGACTTTCTGTATTCAATTTTCATTCTATGGACTAATTGAGGGAAAATACTTAAATATATGAGATGTGTGTATTTATTTTGATAATGTTCCAAGAGAGTTCTAAGATATTTCTCAATGTTGACAAGACTTTCCAGGTGAATAATAAACTTAGGGGTGATTTATATTTATATATGATTCTTCATTAATTTATCACTATGGCCAACACATGAAACATGTCTAGGCTAACCTAATGGATACTTTCTAGTTTTAAAAATATCCATTGAGGGACCCAAGCACTACTGATAGAGGGAGACACATACACTAACCAACACTATTTGGGTTTACCAGTATTGTCTTAGAAGTCAAATATAATGATTTTAAATATGAAGAAGATTTGTCTATGATTCCAAAGAGTTATGTATAGACTCAACTGATCTTGAATAAATATATCTCACAAATAGAGGTGGACGAGAAAGTATATGGGTAGATGGATAGAGGAAAAGTGTGTTCAAGATTCAAATATATGTGCATCATCCAAGTATGTTAATTTGATGTTGTAAAAGTGGCAAATACAAAATTACGGTGTCTACAAGTTTCCCCTAAAAATGATTCTAGCCAAGTATTTATGTTCATGTTGATTTTGCTCTTTATCTTTCAAGGCCATTCTAAAACTTACATCATGATGGCCATCATTTTTCCTTTTCTTTTGGTTGTCATCATTAGGGTCTCTTTCCCCCACCACTTATGTTTCCACCAGTTGCACCTACTAATGGAGGGATTTAATATATTATCTATTGAGGTCTGAGGGGTAATTTTTTATTCTTGGGATGCTTTTACTTGGGAATACTTATCTCCTTTCTCCTCTTGAGTATATTTTACAGTGCCAAGAGGTTCACTTGATTTTTCATTAGTTAGAATTATTAGGTTTGAGGCTATAAAAACTCCTTTTGGGGATTCTATGCAAAGACATAACCTCTTGGTTCTCCACTTTTGACTCTTGCCTTGTCCCATGGATGGATAAAACTTACCACAATGAAGGGAACTAGGGTATCCAATCCCTATGGTCATGGACCACCAAATCTAGAATAACCTTATTTCTGTATTATCATCTCCCAAGGGTTTAACTTCATTGCTTATTTAGTCTCTTTAGTGAATAAGGGATCAAAAATAGGATAACAAACATTAACAATGATGTTTACCACCGCATCCTATTCTAATTCCTCTTTTTTTTCTAAATTAGATTACACATGTTCCTAAAACCTCTCAAATTGGTCATCATCCTAAAGAACATCATAGGCCACATCCTTTGCACTGATCTCCACACTCAACTTCCAGCAAGCCTAGTATTTTTTATTTAAACCACCCCATCTTCTTATGAAGGTTATTCTTAACTATATCACTTATCTTATTAGAGGGGTAAACTTGTACTTTATTTTCATAGAAGGTTTCCCAAGGCTCAATGGCATGGGTTCTAGACTTAAGGGCCTTTTTCAAAATTTTAGACATTATGTCTAATAGATGGTTAGGGTCAAATTATGTGGGATTCCTCTAGGCTTGTATTTAAAGCTAGGGCTCATGGACGATCCTATCATTGGTTTTTATAGACTTGAAAAAAGTTTAAAATAATCCCTATTTGTCATGTTCTCATTTTTCATCATCATTAATCAGCCGAAGTTGCTTCAAAATTTTGCCTATTTTTTTATAAGCACGCTAATTTTGCATAGTGATATCCTAACTAGACTAGCAGGTTTGTATAAACCATTTATATTTTCCCCTATTTTAAATAATTGGTTAATATAATCCATTTGTATAAGGTGAGCCAAATAAATATGAAGTCTGAAGTAAAGTACTAGTCTCCCATATAGTTATGTTTTGTAAGGTTTGATCCAACCCAAATGGATACTTGAATAGACTTGGCCCTTGAATGGTAGTAGGAGCAATAAAAAGGGGTATTGAGCTATATATGGAGTGGAATTGAATAGGATGTTAGCCCAATATACCACTAATCCTAGATATCAAAATTGATCAAAGAGATTTAACTCTAAGTTAGGATATTTATCCTTGTTGCAATAAAGGATTGAGCAAGCCAAATGTGTAGGATACCTAAAGAGTTAATGACTAGAGAACTAGAATAACTGAAGGTGCATATAACCAACCACAAATTTGTATAAACTATAACTAAATGGGGAGTAAAAATTAGAGAAAAAAATACTATGTAATATGAAAAGATGTTATGAGAAGGCTTCCCTTTCTCTATTTATCCCAAAAGCTATTGCACCATGCTCAGGATATTCTTGGCATAACTGTAAAAAAATGTGATCCCAATAGGAATATCTAGTACTTCTAGAAGGGTAGTCTTAACCAAATATTTTAACACCTATAATTAGTTGCAATTTTAATTCCAATGCTCACTTTTGGACTGAGCTAATATCTGGGGTGTGTCTTGGGAGAAGGTAGTGACCAACATTTTATTGATATCTTCAAGGGAGATCACGACAATGACTATACCATTTTATTTTTAACATGCCTCTACCAATTAATAACAAGGGTGCATCATGGGGATAATCATTAAAATTATCATAAATTTTATCAATAAAACATTTATGCATGGATATTATTAGGTCCTTGGTGGTTTCTCTAGCTGGGGTTGTATCATACACATTCTTGGCTAGGTTAATTATAGGTTTCACGTCGTTGGATATGGCTTGAAAATTAGATAGTGGTGGATAGTTATGATTCAAATTATTTATTATAAGAATGATATTTTCTTGGGAAAAATCTAAAAAATGAGCTATTTCTGGCTTAATGTCTTCAAATACAAAAGGAGCAGGTGTTATGTCTGATGGTTCTACCAAAGCTTGGCTTTGTACTACTAAAGTGAAATATATATATCATACAACACATCACCTATATTATATATATATATATATATATATATATATATATATATAATACAATACAATACATACATTTCTACAAAGTGCAGAAATGTCGCTTTTCAGAGATAGTGTTCGAGATACATCCCATTGATCAAGATAAACACAAGTTATCTAGAGAGATTTGATAGATCAAATGCATTACTTCCTTTTAAACTTGTGATATGATAAGGCCCACTCTTCAAGGTGTCAAACTTGGATTATGTCCTAGGTTTCACTCCATCGTCATCCCATTTCAAGAATAGGTCTCCTTCATTACACTTAAGAGGAATAGCCATTTTATCAAACCACCTTTTCACTAATTGTTGATGTTGATGGAAGTTGTTCCTAGCAACCTATATCTTTTCTTCTAGGCATATAATTTAGTCAATTCAGACTATCATAGCATTATTATATTCTTGCTTTGTGACACAGGAAAAATCTAAGGCTAAAAGCTCTACAGATAGAGGTAATTTATCCTCCTTACCATAAGCAATGACATAATTATAATTTCCTAAGGCATGATTTCGGGTAATCAAATCATCCCATATGGTTGTCCTTAATTTGGTTTGCCATTTCTTGGGGTTATTTTGAATGGTCCTTCTCATGATCCTACTCAAGTTATTATTAGAAGATTCTATGAGACCATTTCACTGAGGGAAATAGTTGGAGGTCTTTTAAATAGATACCCAATTTATGTACATACTCTATTACTTTTGCCCCAATAAATGAATTTGTATTTTCAATTATAAAAGTTAAGGGAACCCCAAACTTGGTCACAAGACTCTCGAAGAAATAAAAAATAATCCCGTATATGGTATCTTTTAATGCAACTAATCCAATCCACACCATGAATAGGCAATGGTCATTAGAATGAATTTATGAAAAACACTTGAGTGGGGATTCATTACACACATGAAATTTATCCCCAATTTATAGAAAAGCTAATAAACTATTACAAGGCTCAATAGAAGATGAACATTTGTTTTCCTCTTAACATGGAACTATAAACCTTTGCATTTACTTACACTATAAAATGCATCTAATAACATAATTGGACATTAATATCTAACCTTCATAAGCATTTTTGTTATTTTCCCAGTGTTGACCAAATTTTGACCCCAAGTCAAAATTGGTCAACCCTTCCAAGTTTAAATTTTTTTCGAGATTATCAAAAAATTTATGTGGTATTTTTATGGTCTTAAATGGTCCTAAATAGCCTTCATATGGTCATATTAGTCATTTCTTAACATGGTCCAAGGTTTGGTCTCATGTGTACTTATCTAGTCCTAAGGGTTATTCATAAGGTCTTGGTGTTGTAAAATATGGTCAAAGGTTTTATATGGTTTAGAGTAATTATAAAAAGTTATTAAAGTGTCTCTAAGGTTGTAATATCATGTATTAACCATTTATCATGTTCTCATGTACTAAAATAACATTTTAGTCACCTTTTGGCCTATTTGGAGGAGTTTGACATACCATATTAAAAATAAAACATTTAAATAAGGTTCCATAAAGTAACTAATGTCATTTAATGTTTAGTGATTGTTAGAGATCAACAAAATCTATAGTTTAACGCTTAAACTAAGCAAAATTTCAATTTATAAACACTTTTGGGCACTTGTACGACCTTAGAAGATTTAATTGTAGGTAAAAATGGTTTTATATTGTCCCTTAGGCTTCAAAAATTCATATTAAATATTTTTAACAAGTTTTAGGTCATATATATGCTTCATACATTCTCTCTCCTCCATCACTACCTTCACAAGCTCAGAAAGGCAAAATTCAAGTGGATAGTACAAATAGGAAAGATAAAATTGGGAGATGAAAATTTGTCTATTTTTATGGGTCCCAATAATATTAAAATTAGTGGCATTTGTTTTTAGATTCATGGCCCCTCTTTTATGAATAATCACTAAGAGTGACAACAGGTCACTATGCCTTGTCCATCCAAGCAGGATCTAATCTTGTTATTGTTTCTCCACTTCAAATTTCAATGGAAAAGAATGGTTTTGAGATATGTTTTTAGAGATAAAATATATCATTTAAATTTTATTTTCATCATCTAATTCATCTCCATGAAGTGTCTTTAGTAAGAATAAAGATGCCTTAAGTGTGTGTGCATATCATCCTATTGCAAGCCTATTTTAGTTTGTCTGAGATGTTTGTAATTTTTAGAGGTTATAAGTTTTTAATAATTCATTTTTTATCTCTTGATAAGTATCTCTTTTTAAATAGTCCTTCAAGAGGCATCATGTCCTGCTCTTAGGAAGCATAGTCTGTGTTCATGAGAAACCTTCTCCATGTCTGAATATAAATGTGGGGTTTAAATGGTAGTTTTATGCATGATATATAACCTTTAATACTATAGGTGAAATAAATTGAGATTGGAAGTCCAAATTTATAATCTCAAATAAAAGGCATAAGTGTTTTAGTCACTCACTAGTCTACAAACCTGTGAGTGAGCATTCATAAGTCTAGGTTCATGTTTTAGATGTCTGGACGATGGGGAGAGGCATTAAAATCTCAAATACATTCATTTTACCATAATACACTCCTCACTACTATCACCAAAATCATGGTGAAGAGACCTAACCTCTATGCACAAACTTCCATACAAAGCCTTGAGTTGAATAACACACAGGCCTCTACGGACTAAAAGGATGATTTTAGGATGACATATGCTTGGCCATAAGGTATACATGATTTTTGATAGAGTATCCAATAATCGGAACAAAATATGATAGTGTCAAAGTGTTAAAGGTGCCTATGACTCAAAGTTGGTTGTCCTTGCACTCCTTATAAGAAAAATGAAGACCTATATGCCCTAGACCTATAGGTCCTTATTTTGGACTAAAAGCAACAATCATACCAAGAACAATAAGCAATAAAAATGATTTCAATATAATCATAGGCAAGTCCCAAATCAATGAAATCATCTAAGTATTTGACAACCAAAAAATCAGTTAAGATTATAGAGTCTAGAACTTAATGCATATACACAAGTTTGTATATGGAAGCAAGAGAGCAGGGGTTTGAAAATGTCATAAAATGCCAATTAACTATAAAATTATAGTGAAATAAAGTACTATGAATATTAAACCTTCTCAAATTTCCATGATATAGTTGAGAAGGTCAGCATTCAGACCTTATGCTCAAACTTCTCCTAATGGACACCTACAACCACTTTGAGAAGGTATAATGATAGTGTATGCCTATAAAGATAAAGTTTAGACAACTTCAGGGAAGATTTTAGAACCCTCAATAAGGTAATTTTTTTTACTAATGACTTGAAACAAGGTTATACACTCCTAAGACACAATCAAGACCTAAAAGTATAGTCACCTATAGCTAGGCTTAGACAGTCAAGGAAGAGAGTGTGATTGTGGAGATATGAAGTTTTGGGAAGTTGAGAAGAGTATGTACTTGATACTTCCAAATAGGACCTCCACACTCTCAAATATTAGTAAATTATTTATGTTGATAAATATCCTCTATTGAAAACTTTGAGATTCAAATGCATTCAAATCATCTTCATGAACACCTGCATACTTACCTAGCAAGACAAACCACTTTCAAAGATTGAGAAAATAAGGTCACTTACAGTCAGTAAGAGATGAGTTTGAGTGATATGATGACAAAGTATAAGAATAATTTTAGGATAAATGGATCCAAAAAGGAATTAGAGAAATATGGTCAAGATAACTCACTATGACTCTAAAGTCATAAAATATTTTGGTTCTTATAGGCCTGATTGAAGTGTGTACTTGATTGAGACTCAAAGAGGTCATAAAGAATAATAAAATTATATGAAAATTATTTTCCAAAGATATACATTCAACTCAATGTGATCTTCTTAGTTGGTAGAAAAGGGAAGGCAGGGTTAAAAGGCATGTTTAGGCCTATTAAGTCTAAGTCATACATACAACCATGTGTGTATCAAAATGATAAAGAGATGGTATGTTAAGGATGTAATAATAATATTAGGACCATAAGGAAGTGGTAGGGACTCCAAAAAATAATTTTATAAGGTCTTGTAACTCATACAACATAAAAGGAAGGATTAAAAATAGTTAATAGGGTTTCTTATCTTGTCTTGCTTAAGAACCCTAGGTATGGACTAAAAAGGGTGCAAGAGACTTAATGGAGGAAGATAGTGAGAGTACCATTGGAAAAAGTTAAGATATATATTATAGACCTCATTGAGGTGTTTTTAACCCAAACCAAGCATTGTTACTCCTACAAATCTCTCTCTTTCTTGACCTCATAAACGCACACTTACTCACACGAGAGACACAAACCTTTTGCTCATATCTTTCCTAAAAATATGCATGGTGTAAAAATGAGTTTGTATGTGTTATATAGGTTCATAAAATTCCATATTTGGTCATTGGTTCTTAATTTAGTGGACCGTACTATATGAATCATTGTTAAGACCCTAAGACAACTTCAATTTGCCTAGAAGACCAAATCTAACCTAATGAGAGAGAAAATATTTATAATGTATCTATATTAGTTGGGTGACCTATGAAATGACCTAAATAATGTCTAAAAATCTCCTAATCATCACCCCATTTCATTGTTTAGTACTTTCAGGTATGAAATTATATAGAATAGGCCAAAAAGGAATGTTTTAAGCTACTTGAGAGGTTTGTACAAGGTGTCATAAGTTCAAAATTGACATGGATGATATTAATGAGGTTATAAAAATGAATCACATGTTTTTTTTATGTTTCACACATGTGGGAATATTATGGAGACAAAATTCAATATCTAGGTAGGGAATCCTAGTTGAGAGCTAGTTAGGAGAGATAAACAGATGAAAATAACACTTACTCTCACTCTCAAGACCTGAAACTTGGCATGGAACTATAAAACCATATTTGGTCCTAAAATATTCTTTTAATTTCCCATTACCATCATTACACTTCTATATACAATTAGGTTTGCATGATTTCAAGGCTACAAGGAATGAGGCCAAAATGGAGCTTTTGGTGAAAAATGTGTTCTTAAGGGTAGTTAGAGACCTCTAAATGAGTTTTTGTCAGTATGATATGAGTTAAATAGACCATCCATGGAGAGATAATTATTTGGAGAAGATTAATTCAAGTTTTGACACTTGTAAGCAAGATTAGCCTAGTGAGGTGAAGAGATTTCTAGACACCTATCAAGAGAATGAAGTGTTGTGTCAAAGAGAACCTAAAGAGATCAATTTAAAGGTGTTAATAGTAGAGAAAATATATAACTTAACATTACCTGACCATAAATAATGCCACTTGTCATTCCACAACCCAAGGCAAAGGGTAGTTTTAGAGAGCTAGGCAAAGTGTCAAGCAAATTTTGAAACTTCCACACCACTTAGAGTAGAAGATCGTATTGCTATGTACGTAGGGATATGATATATTAATGTATATGGGTTGATGGAGATGCCAAAATGTGGTACACATCCCCTTAATTAGTTATATGGGTATAATATATTAAGATAATAGAGTAACTTGTGGAATTAGTGCATTGGGTAATGGTCGGCCTACATTGAGATTAGGAGGTTACCCATCCATTGGTTAGATATATGTCTATATAAAGGAGATGATTATCATGGTAAAGATATCAAGTAAGCATTGAGTCTTCTATTGTAAGAGGATATTGGAGGTTGTCCCCTCGAAGAGACATTGTGGAGTTATTCCTTCCTAAAAGAGTATTATATGGTGTCAATATATGCAGAAATACCCTTAAGGTAGGGCAACACCATATTATACTCATTTAGGAAGGAATAACTCCACAATGTCTCTTCAAAGGGACAACCTCCAATATCTTCTTACAATATAAGACTCAATTCTTACTTGATATCTTTACCATGATAATTATCTCCTTTATATAGACATTTATCTAACCAATAAATGGGTAACCTCCTAATCCCAATGTAGGTTGACCATTACCCAATGCACTAATTCCACAAGTTACTCTATTATCCTAATATATTGTACCCATATAACTAACTAAGGGGATGTGTGGCACATGTCAACATCTCCATCAACCCATATACATTAATATATCATATCCCTAAGTACATAGCATTACTTCCCTCCTTGACATGTTTCATCCCCGAAACATAGGAAGAAACTAAATAATGAGTGTGCTTCAAATCATTTCACACTTTTCTCCAATCTCGATCATCTAGCCATCCATATGTGATCTTGGCAGGTGATAGCTCTCCAAACTTGTTTCCAAATTCCATTGTGCTCCTCTGATTTCATTCCTGATCATAATTATACTAATTTGTTGTCTAAGCATATTTATTCATCTTTTTATTCCATGTACCATATTCTTTTATGCTACTCTGATTCCAACCATGACCATAGTAGGTATTCTTCCATGCATATTCATAGTGATTTCTCCATTCATTCCATGTGCCATAGTATTTTTTCTTTGGATTCCATGCATATTCATAATGATTGGAAATTTTATTTCATGTATATACAAAATGATTGTTGTTATGACACTTCCTCACTTGGTTCCATGATTGTTTCCTCTCATGATGATGTGGGTGTCTATATACCTCAACTTTTTTCAATATTTTGACCTTATCCACCTTTGCTTCTACCTCTTCCACCTTTTCCTTCTTTGTCTCTTTAGTAGATGAAGTGTTCATTTTTATTTACAGTGTGTCTTTATCTATATCATTTAAATCTTCATCATACTCTTCATCACCTATTTCAATCTCATCCTCATGATCTACCTGGATTGTAATTGGTGCCTTTTTCACTATGCTATCTTGTAAAGTGATATTTTTTTTCCTATACCAAAACTTAATGAAATTTTTCTAAACATTAATATTCATTGTTCCCAAAGTCTATAACCATGGATATCCAAGAAATATATCCACATCATCCCTATCCAAAGCATAAAAATCTGAATACAAAACATTTTTTTTCATAATGAGCTTCAAATCTTCAAACATTGAAATATTCTTACCATCTACTTGAACCTCCTTGATATTATTTACTTGAACATGTATATGCTTGGCCACAATCATGTTAATGAATTTATACTTGCTGGTAGGGTTTATGGACACAACCACCTTCTTCTTTTGAATGCATCCATGAAATTAAAAAATTGACTCAGATTTTTTTGGAGCCAAATTATTTGAACCCTTCTTCTTCTTCTTCTTCTTCATCATCATCATTATTTTCTTCCTCTTCTACATTCTCTTTTTATTTTATATCCCATCGATCTAGGAAGATTTGTTCCATTGCTTCCCATGAAGAATACTTTTGCGCAAAGCTCAATTGATTAAACCACCAATGTTGTGCAGACCCAAACAAAGAAATAGATAATTATATTTTTCATAAAAAAAATTAGTATTATTCTCCTTAAAAATGAGCCACCATTCTCTAGCATCAACATCATCTTCCCCTAAAAAATTTTGCAACTTCATGATCCACAAAAAAATTAGGGTTCATGAAACCCTAAAATGTCAATAAATCATACAAAACTGATTCAAAAAGTCCCAAATTTTTACTGTAGCTTCCTCTTATGATATTGGAATCTTAATCAAAAATTTTTGAAAAAATGTCACAAATTTCAACTTGTAGATTAAATATACAAAAAACCATAAAATCACAACAAATCACTAAAAACAACTCCAAAAAATTTAAAATTTTTACTATGATTCTCTTATATCTTCTTACATCTCCATTAAAAATTTCAAATAAAAATTCCATATATTTAGGAATATATAGTGAAATTAGTATAAACACTAAAATATCAATAACTCCCTCAAAACTAATCAAAAAATCTCAATTTTTTTATTGTGACTTATTTAAAATATTTTTCGTAACTAATAGAAAAATTGTGGAAAAATTCACAACAAATAAAAAGATATTGATGATTCAAAAAAACTAGGGTTTCACTCCACACAAATTGCCCAAATCGAAGCTCTGATACCACTTGATATGATTCAAATATTCAATATATGTAGAAATAACTTTAAGTTAGGGAAACACCATATAATACTACTTTAATAAGGAATAACTCTATAATGTCTCTTCGAGGAGACAACCTCCAATATCTTCTTACAATAGAAGACTCAATGCTTACTTGATATCTTTACCATGATAATCATCTCCTTTATATAGACATCTATCTAACCAATAGATGAGTAACCTCCTAATTCCAATGTAGGCTGACCATTACCCAATGCACTAATTCTATAAGTTAGTCCATTATCCTAATATATTTTACCCATATAACTAACTAAGAGGATGTGTGTCACATATCGACATCTCCATCAACCCATATACATTAATATATCATATCCCTGGGTACATAACACATATTTATAAGAATAAAAATTATCTTTGAGGACCTGATGGGAATTTTAAAACTTATTTCTTCTTGTAACTCCTTTTGGACACCTCTCTCTCTCTCTCTCTCTCTCTCTCTCTCTCTCTCTCTCTCTCATGCCCTTATCACTTTCTCTATATATTGAACTTGAATTGTCTAAGATGGTATCCTCCACCTGGGTATGGTGAATCCATACCCATTTTTATCCTTTGATAAATTAACAATAACTTGGTTTTACCTTCTCCATGGAATGGTTTCAATATGCATGCTTTATTAGTTGATCTTGTTAAGTGATAGTTTTGCTTCCTTGGCATGCTTATCCTTGTTTAGAATTCATGTTCAATTTGGAATTCTTTTTAAAGGTCTCTTGAAGTGTTCAAAAAGAGTGTTTATGGGTTTACTGAGTTGTCTTTTCATTAGTTTCATATCATGACCTCTTGACTAGTCCTCCTAGCTCATGCTTGCTTCACAAACCTTTATGAAAAATATTGATGTAGAGAGGCAGATTTGGATTAGTGTCATGTGAAATTTAGTCTCTTGATTGAAGTGTAATTATAATCATTTGGTAGTGATCATATCATATTTGGTGCATCACCTCCATTAGATTAGGTTTATCTCCCTTTTCCTAGCTAGTATTAGAGTAGTGTTTGAGTATAAGTGATTCATCAAGGAGAGCTATCCCTTTAACCTAGAGATTCAACTCTCCAATAGGGTACCCAAAAACTTTAGGTGTTTTCATGTTACATAAAATTTGGAAGACTTGAACTACCTTCCAAAGGGTGAAAATTTGATTGATAATAGTTTTAGCATGTCTGATGGGACTAAGGTCCAAAGTTGTAGAAAAATTCTTGGTGTTGTTCTTCTAAATATAAACCTTTGGAGGAATTCAAAACATCAATGGTGACTATGTGCATGATCAACTAGCTCTATCAACCCAGTCACTCATTCAAAGTAAGTTGTGTTTCATTTCATTGTCTTGATGAGGTTTTTATAGCTGAGTTTGAAGTAGATTTTAGTTTCATGTAAGTTGGGAAATCTCCTAAACCCTATAACATTCCCTATTAGTCCTATGATGAGACCTATCAACCCCACTATGATCCATATCATTTTTATAATAATTATCAACTTTTTCATGAGTCATACCGATCATATGACCAGCCTTCTCAAGCTCAAGATGTTCCTAGCCAACATAGTCACTTCTCAAATCAGTACATTTCAAGTTTGAAACAAATCCTCTTAGGCTATGAGGGGTACATGATAGACATTAATACACAAAGGGAATATGGTTAATATATCCTTAGTCATATCATTCATGACATGAGAGAATCATTGCAACTATTGAAGGAAGAATGGGCACATATTGAGAGAGCAAATTGGCAAAACTTCTCAAGTGAGATGATATATGTGAGTGGTCTCATTCAAATTATTGATAATAAGCTAAGAAACCATGAAAAACAATAGGTCCATTTCCATCAGCCTTATGTGTCTTCATACACACCACCTCATCCCTCATATATGCCACTCATTCTTCCCCAAGAGACCCTTCCAAGTGTCCCAAGTCTTTCATGTGTTCCTCAAACTTCCCCTTCTTGTAATTCCATCCAAGAAAGCATTAAAAGGAAAGAGGAAACTATTTTTGAGCAACCTATTGTTAAGATCCAAAATGCCACTTATATTACTTAAGAACCCCCTAAGAAATCCTTCAAGACTCCAATATGGAATCAAGTGGTGAATTCATGGGGTGAACAAGGTAAGATAAGTATAGATTGGGGAATTGAAGGTAAAAATACTTTGAATATATGCAAGTCTCTCCCATCCCTCGTCAACATTCTTATTTTACCTCATACCATCCCTATTATGTCCTTTATCCTAAAGAAGTTAGTAATCACCTTCAAAAGAAGTTATTCCAAGAGAGTATACACAAATAAATCAAAAAGCTGGAGTTGAAATGAAAGGACTTGAAGGGAACCAAAATCAAGAGATTTAAGTCAATGAGATATTTATGCCTAATCAAGTCCCATTTCCCTATCCCCAATAACCTCTAGCTTTTCTATCTTAGAAGTCATTCCACTAATTTAATCAAAATAAGAATGAGACTCTAATTGACGAGGTTGAATATAAAGTTTCATTTGTTGAAGAGCCTCAAGAAGACCATGAGAAAGATGAGGTGTTTTTTCAAGAGAATGTCTCTTCCATTACTCAATTTACTATCTCATACAATGCTCCTTGAAGACATTGATGAGCTTGCAGCAGCTGGTAATAAGTGTGGTATCACTCAAGATGCCATTGAGGCCCAAGAAATATTTTTAGATAGAGCATCATTAGTTGAAGTTGTAGCTAAAGATAATCATGAGATGGATGTTGAAGTATAAGATGAGTTCACCTTCATAGGTGATTGGTTTTCAGCTATTATTTCATTTGAGAACATGTAAAAAGGAGTGAGATTCAAGAAGATGATGAAAACATCAAGACTAAGGTCCAAGAGGTAACTTACTTCATGTCATTCTTCATCTCATGGAGAAAGAGATAGTAAAATCTTCCCTTTTGATCTAGGAGGAAGAAGTTATTTTTAGGTTAGCTGTATATAGTTATTTGCTCATTTTTTTTGTTGTGTTCCCTAAGTTTTTGATAGCACACGTGTGTGTCTTGTTATTTTATTTGTGTCTTGTTGTCCTTGTTTATGTGTGTTTGAAGGTCAAATTATCTTGTTTTGTCATGGTAAAGGTATGGTCAGGTCTGAAATTAAATGCAAATGACTCCATTGCCCAATGGAAGGACAAGGCTACTAGTCCATTTAGCATAGTAGGCATATTACCCTTGTGAATCACTAATTTGTTAACCAAAATTTGACCTCAAGTCAAAATTTGTCAACTCATCCAATTTGAAACTTTTCATGGAATTATCAAAATGTGTATGTAGTGTTATAATGGTCTTAAATGGTCCTAAATAGTATTTGTATGGTCACATTAGTCATTTCTTAGCTTGTTTTAAGGTTTGGTCTCATGTGTACTTGTCTAGTCTTAGGGGTCATTCATAAGGAATAGGTGTTTTCAAATATGGTCAAAAGTTTGATATGGTTTAAAGTCATTATAAAAATTTATTAATGTGTCTTTAAGATCACAATATCATGTATTAACCATTTGTCATGATCTTATGTACTAAAATAGCTATTTAGTCACCTTTTGGCCTATTTCAAGGAGTTGTACGTACCATATTCAAAATTATATGTTTAAATAAGGTTACTCAATGTACCTAATGTTGTATAATGTTTAGGGATGGTTAGAGACTAACAAAATCTATAGTTTAACACCTAAACTAAGTAAAATGCCATTTTACAAGAAATTTCAGCACTTGTATGGCCTTGAAATATCTAATTGTAGGTAAAAATAGTTTCATAGTGTCCATTGGAATTCCAAAAGTCATATTCCATATTTGAACCAAGTTTCAGGTCGTATAAATGCTTCATACATTTTCTCTCCTCCATCACTACCTTCACAAGCTTAGAAAGGCAAAATTCAAGTGGATGCTATGGACAGGAGGTTGGGAGATAAAAATTTGACCATTATTAGGGGTTATAATAATATTTAAATTAGTTTCATTAGTTTGTAGATTCATGGCCCCTCATTTATGAAAAATTGCTAAGAGTGATAGCAGGTCACTATACCTTATCCATCCAAGCAAGGTCTAATCTTTCTCATGTTTCTCCACTTCAAAATTCGATGGAAAATAATTTTTTTGAGGGATGTTTTTAGAGGTCAAATAGATCCTTTCAATTTGGGTTTCATTATCTAATTCATCTCCATGAAGTGTCTTTAGTAAGAAGAAAGATGCCTTAAGTGTGTGGGCATATCATCCTATTGCAAGCCTATTTTGGTTTGTCTGACATGTCTATCATTTTTAGAGGTTCCAAGTACCTAATAACTCATGAAAAAAACCCTCACTCTCCCATAATTCATGTGTTTTCTCTTGATAAGTATCTCTTTACAAATAGTCCTTCAAGAAGCATCATGTCCTGCTCTTAAGAAGCATGGTCTGTGTTCATGAGCAACATTCCCCAAGTCTAAATACAAATGTGGGGTTTGAATGGTAGTGATAAGTCATTTTTATTCATGATAGAGCACCTTTAATACTGTAGGTGAAATAAAGTGAGAGTATAAGTCCAAATTTGTACTCTCAAATAAAAATCATAATTTTTTCAGTCACAGGTCTGCAAACTTATGAGTGAGCATTCATAAGTCTAGGTTCATGTTTTAGATGTCTTGAAAATGGGGAGAGGCATCACAAACTCACATATACTCATTTCACCATGATATACCCATCACTACTATCACAAAAATCATGGTGAAGAGACCTGACCTCTATGCACAAACTTCCATACAAAGCCTTGAGTTGAATGACACTTAGGCCTCTACAAAACGAAAGGATGATTTGAGGATGAAATATGCTTGGTCAAAAGGTATACATGGATATTGAGAGAGTGACCAATAATTGGAACAAAATTTTATAGTGTCAAAGTGTTAAATATGCCTATGACTTAGAGTTGGTTGTCCTTGCAGTCCATACAAGCAAAATGAAGACCTATAGGCCCTAGACCTTTAGGTACTCATTTTGGAATAAAACCAACAATCATACCAAGAGTATTAGGAAATAAACATGATTTTTATATAATAATAGGCAAGTCTCAACTTAATGAAATCATCTAAGTGTTTAAAAACCAAATAAGCAGTCAAGAATACATAGTCTACAGCCCAATACATGTACATAGGTCTATGTATGAAAACAAGAGAGCAAGGGTCTAAAAATGTCATAAAAAGATACTAAACTCTATAATTATATAGAAATAAACTCTTATTAATATTTAAAATTCTCAAAGTGCCATGATATAGTTGAGAAGGTCATACTTTAGGCCTTATGATCAGACTTCTCCTAATGGACACATGCAACCACTTTAAGAAGGTACAATGACATTATCTACCTAGAAAGATACAAAGTTTATACAAATTCAGGGAAGAGTTTATAACCATCATTAATGTGATTTTTATTACCAATGACTTAAAATGATATTCTAAAATCATAAGACACAGTCAAGACCAAAACAATTAGTTACCTACAGTTAGGCCTAGACAGCCAAGGAAGAGAGTGTGCTTGTAGAGATATGAAGTTTTGGGAAGTTGAGAAGAGTATGTACTTTATATTTCCAAAGAGGAGATCCACACTCTCAAATATTACCAAAGTATTTAGGTTTCTTAATATCCTATGTTGAAGACTTTGATATTCAAATGTATTTAGATCATCTTCATGAACACCTGCAAGCTTGCCTAGAAAAATAGGCCACTTTCAAAGCTTGAGAAAATAAGGTCACTTATAGTTAGTAATATAGGAGTTTGGTTATGATGATGATAAATTAAAATAATCATTTTAGGATAAATAGATCCAAAAAGGGATTAGAGAAAGATGGTGAAGATAACTCACTGTAACCCTACAGTCATATAGTCTTTTGGTTCTTACAGGCCTAATTTAAGTGTGTACTTGATTTAGACTCAAATTTGTCATAAATAAGAATTAAAAAATATGAAAATTATATTAAAAATATATACCATAAACTTAATTTGATCTTCTTCATTGGCAAAAAAGGGAAGGCAGGGTTAAAAGGTGGGTTTAGGCCTATTGAGTCTAGGCCATATATACAACCCTATATGTATCAAAATGATGAATATTTGGCCTATTGAGGATTTTAAAATAATATTATGACCTTTAGTAAGTGTTAGGGACTCCAAAAAATCATGTTATAAGGTCTTTTAACTCTTACAATAAAAAAGGAAGGATCAAACATAGTCAATAGGGTTTTTTGTCTTGTCTTGCTTAAGAACCCTAAGTACAGACTAAAGAGGGTGTAAGAGACCTAATGGATGAATATAGTGAGAGGACCATTTGAAAAAGTTATAATATATATTTTAAACCTACTTTAGGTGTTTATAACCCAAACCAAGCATTGTAACTCCTTCTACAAATCTCTCTCTCTATTAACCTCACAAATGCACACTCAGTCACCTGAGAGACAAATCTTTAGATCATATCTTTCCTGACAAGCTGCATGGTGGTAAAATAATTTTTGAGGTGTTATATAGTTTCATTAAATTCCATATTTTTGTATTGGTTCTTAAGTTGGTGGATCATGTTGTATGAATCATTGTTAAGACCCTAAGACACCTTTAGGCTGCTTAAAAGACCAAATCTGACCCGATGAGAGAGAAAACAATTATAATGCCTATAGATGAGTTATATTACATATTAAATTACTTTAATAATGTCTAAAAATCTATTAATCACCACCCCATGTCATTGGTTGGTACTTTTAGGTATGGAATTATACGAAATAGGCCAAAAAAGATTGTTTTAAGCTACTTGGGAGGTTCGTACAAGGTGTCAAAAGTTAAAAATTGAAATGGATGATCTTAAAGGTGTTATAAAATTTAATCACATGTTTATTTGATTTTTCATATGTGTGGGAATATTTTGGAGCCAAAATTTAGTCTCTATATAGGGAGGCCTAATTGAGAGCTAGTTAAGAGAGAGAAACATATGAAAAAAACACTTCCACTCACTTTCAGGACTTGAAACTTGGCTTGGAGTTGTAAATATATATTGGGTTATAAAATATTCTTTTATTTTCCAAGTAAAATCTATAAAATTTTATACACAATTAGGTTTGCATGATTTTATGGCTATAAGGAATGAGACCAAAATAGAGCTTTTGGTGTAAAATGAGTTCTTGAGGGTAGTTTGAGACTTAAAAATGAGTTTTTTCATGTCTAATATGAGTTTAATAGACCATCCATGGATATATAAGGAGTTGGAGAAAATGAATTCAATTTGTGACACTTGTAAGCAAGATTGGCCTAGTGAGGTGAAGAGATTTCTAGACACCTAGCAAGAGAATGAAGTGATGTGTAAAAAATAACCTAAAGAGATCAGTCTAAATGTGTTAATATCTAATAAAATATGTAAATTAACATATCTTGACCATCAATAAGGCCACTTTTCATTCCATAAGCCAAGGCAAAGGGTAGTTTTGGAGAGCTAGGCAAGGTGTCAAGCAAAATTTGAAACTTCCACGCCACTTGGAGTAGAAGTGCATCTTTAGAAGACTAAAACTTATCTTTGGGGACTATATGAGTCAATTTCAAACTTATTTATTCTTGTGACTCATTTTAGACACTTGTCTCTATCTCTCTCTCCTATGCCCTTATCTCCTTCTTCTCTCACATTTTCTATATATTGAGCTTGAATTGGATAAGATGGTATCCTCCACCTAGATATGATAAAACCATACATATTTGTGTCCTTTGATAAATTAATAATAACCCAATTTTACCATCTCTATGGACTGGTTTAAATATGCATGCTTGATTAGTTGATCTTACTAAGGGATAGTCTTACTTCTTTAGCATACTTGTCTTTGTTTAGAATTCATGTTCAGTTTGGAATCTTTTTTGAAGGTCTCTTGAAGTATTCAAATGGATTTTATAAGGGTTTATTGAGTTATATTTTCATTAGTGTCATTTCATGACCTCTTGACTAGTCCTCCTAGCTCAGGATTGCTTCACAAACCTTCATGAGAAACATTGATGTCGAGAGGTAGATTTAGATTAGTGTCATGTGCAAGTTAGTTTCTTATTTTAAGTACAATTGTAGTTAGTTGGTAGTAATCATATCATATTTGTTACATCACCTCCATTATATTAGGTTTCTATCCCTTTTCCTATCAAGTGTTAGAGTAGTGTTTGAGCCTAAGTGATTCATCAAGGGGAGCTATCTCTTTAACCTAAAGATTCACCTCTGCAATAAGGTACCCAAAACCTTGAGGTGTTTCCATGTTACATCAAATTTTGAAGGCTTGAACTACCTTCTAAAGGATGAAAATTTGATTGATAACACTTAGGAGAATAGCGACCTTCTTAGCTCTTGTGGAACTCTCTTAATATATCCTCTGCTTGGTTAATTCAATGCAACACAATAAGACTTCACCATAATTTTTCATGAATAAAATCCCATCAACCAACTTGTAATATGTTGCATGGAGTGTATAACTCCTCTCTTTTTCATAATCTAGGCCAAAAGGACACCTATTAGTTTCTATATATCTAATGACCTTTTGTATCCAATCATCTATGTGCATTCTCTATGGGTTTGCCCCTCGCACACATATTAGGGATTAAAAATAAGTTATCTTATCATATAGTTATTAGCATAGGGATGACCCCTTAAAATATTAATTTATTTAATGTAAATTTCATACTCCAATATTTTTTTGATCCATCTTAATTTATTCTCGTCAGTCTCTCCTCCTAAGATGTAATCTCTTACAATAGGGTGGATAAGCAAGGCATGAATCTGGTTACTAGAGAGAAGGTGCCTGAACATTTTTATGAATTTTATCAATGTAAAACATTATTTTATGAATCTATAATTGAGATAATACTCATTAAGAGTCTATATCATGAAACTAATTGTATGTTTATCATTGTTATCATATTTTTGGGTGAGCACATCCATTACTATACTCACACTCTACAACGTAATAAATAAAATCATTGTTAAAATTATGTTTGACTAAAACCAAATCTTAAAAAATGGATTGATTTATTTTTTCAAAGGATTTATTCCCTTAAATATTCCATTATAAAACTTTATATTTATTTATCATGAGATTAATAGGCCTCACCGGCCCAAAAAATGTATCTATGATCTTCCTCACAAAGTTAATTTTCCCAAGGAAATATTTTTTGTGAATTTTTGTGTGAGAGAAGAGAGAGTTGTAGAATAGATGAGATTATTTCTTGGTTGATGTCCAAGCACTCCTCAGACATAATACATTCAAAGATATTTTTTTCATGATCTGGAAAAACATACTTCTTAGGATTTGTAGAAATTTCAAATTCCTTGCACCTTTCAAAGATCACCTCTAGATGCTTGAAGTGATCCACTTGTTTTATTAAAAATATAGTGATGGCATCTAAATAGACCAATATCATCTCATCAATCAATCCATTGAAATCAATTTCCATGTCCCTTTGGAAGGTTACTCTATAATTTGACACACCAAAAGGCTTTTTATGATAGGCATAAGTTACCCACTTTATGGTGAATGATGACTTATACTAGCCCTCGCCCTTTACCCATGTCTAATTATACCCCAAAAATCCATCTAGGAGAGAAAACATTTAGAACCTTGTGACCATTTGAAAAAATTGATTCATTGAAGGCATATTAATGTGGTCCTTTTGAGATGCTCTATTAAGATCCATAAAGTCAACACATACACAAATATCCCCATTCTTATTCTTCATAGTGACCTAGTTGGCCACCCATGTGGAGTGTTTAATGGGATAAATGATATGGGCCTCAATTAATACAAAGAGATATATTTCTCATAATGGGCTTAATATTAGGTTTAAATGGTCTCTAGTTCTATTTAATCAACTTTTATTCTAGTACAAGTTTAATAGTGTATTGGATTACATTCTTCTTGTAGACCATCACATCATTGTAATCCCAGGAAATAATGTCATCAAACTTTTTGAAAATTATAATATACATTTTATCTTGTTCTAGGGTACAAACCTTACCTACTTTTAGAACCTTATATTTATAAATGTGGGCATGTTTTTAATCTTTATACTTGAATGTGATTTTTTTCTATGTCCCTGTAAGCTAGTCAATGGGAGTGAGCATAGTTTTTAGGGTGACCAAGTACTTTTTCAACTTATTTGTATTCAACTATATTTTTTCCATCATATGCCTCTTGCATTTTGGACCTCATCTCATCATAAAATTATCCACCCATCTAAATGAAATTGGTTATTTTATGATCATTATAAAAAAAATCTTGTGGTTGACATTTTCAATTGTAAAAGGTTTTACAAGAAGTTTGACATGGTTTTCATCTTTTCAGAAGTCCATGAGAGGGCACTATTGATATCCAACCAAAACCATCTAGTTTACCTCAATATTATACTTTACAACAATTTATTGGAGGTTGGAAACGTTAAATTACTCCAATAATTCCCAAATCCTATGTTTATAAGACCTCAACAAGGAATTTTGAGTTTCACATTGTGATCTTACCTGCTTGACTACTAACTTAATGTCTCTAAAAACCTATAGTATATTCACCTTCATTTTATCATTTAGATGTAATCCTAAGCTAAGGGATTCATACTTAGCAATGTTATTGGTGAAGATAAATTATAATATGTATGATTATATGGTTTTTTCACTATTAGAATAGTATGGGAAAACTCTAACACCATCCTTATTCTTGTACTTGGCATTAATCAAATTAAATCCTCCATATACAATTACAATCCTCCTCTCTAGATTCAACCACCTCTGGGACTAATCTCCCTTATTCATGAATTAAATGAGTGTTAATTATATTTTCCTTGGAGGATTCATAGGGTTTAAACTCACATATAGTATGGGAGGACTCATCTAACCATTCATCAGGGACATCAGCAGTGTCCTCATTCAAGTTAATGCCTGAGACCTCAAAATCCTCCTTAACTATGAAAGTGTAATTAGATGGTAGAGAATATAGTTTAAAGGTCTACACATAATATTTGTCTATTGTATCTACATCAATTGTAACGTTAGCCCCATATTTAGTTGTAAGTAACATGTAAGTCATATCCAATTGTAATGTCCCCTTTTTCCTAAGTATGACATTTCAATAATAATAGTAACCTATTTTATTCCCATAGGCTATTTTGGGTGTTGTAAGATATTTTTTATATGAATCACTATTCACCAAGTATTGTTCATTGGTATTATTCACATATCACTATTCATGTGTCACTATTCATGGTGATGTGGCATAGTCTTGAGGTAGCATAGTGATGAGGTGTCTTAGGGGAATGTGGCAATGGCCCGCACTATATTTTTAATTTTTAAAAAATATGGTGAGAGGAGTGGGATGCAATTTTACATGTGGCCATGTGAAACAAAGAATTAAGAGCATGTCAAGAGACAAAGTGATTGAGAATCACATGGGGGCACATGGGAAAGTCAAAAGAATATCATGAAGATCCCTTGCACATGTGAGAGACAAACTAATTGATAATCACATGGGAGCACATGGAAAGAGTCAAAATAAAATTCATTTCACATGTGAGTGAAGACCCCTTGCAAATATGAGAGACAACATGCACTATTCATGAATAGTGCTTCCACTTCAAAGGTTGGCACAATTCTTTGCTTGTACTCCAATTTTCCTTCCTCTCTTCTCTCCCTCTAATTTTTATATATGGAGAGACTTCTCATTTGTAATTGATATCTTTGAAAATCATTTAAACCCCCCTTTTTTGATATTGGACTTATGTTCATATCCCCCTCCTTTGGACTAGCTTCTTAGAGTATTATAATTGGTTTTGGTGGCAAGTTATCCTCCCTAGCTTGTGTTGGTGAGTCCATTCAAGGATTGCACTTTGGCTTCATTAAAATTTGAAAGATTCCTCCCTAGATAGATATTTGTAGATTCAGATTTGGAGTAGTGAGTGTGTACATTGTAAGTGTGATAAGTTATTGTAGTTTCTCATTGTATATGTATTTCAGATTTCATGTAATTAATATGTTATCATTTGGTAGTATTTATTCATGTTGATATTTGCAGGAGTTGTTGAGAATAGTTTATTGGTTCAGTATATGTGAGATTTTATTATGTCATGTAATAGAAGGATTCCATTAATATATCAATGGGTTGTGTTCTTTCTATGTATGTTTCAATATAAGTCTATTTCCATAGTGTATGTGTTTATCAATGTGAGTGTGGGATTTAGGAGTAGAATCTCATATTAGAGTCTTTTAATATAAGTGTTAAGCTGGGATTTTAAGTGTTTATGTGTTTTTAACTAAATATCCTGAAAGGGATATTTTAGTGGTATAAGAGCTTTGTATGAGTTCTAGTATTTTATTAAGATTTCATATTTTTGTGTGTTATTAGCAAATATCCCACTTTGGGATATTGCAATGTGTTTTATATAATAAAATTGCCTAAGATGCCTAAAGCATATGGTAGGCCTAAATGGCAAACTCCTAAAATGGAATGGCAGAAGAAAGATAATTCTCATCATAAAGGACCTATGATTTTCATTAAAACTATTTTCTAGGAACAAGAATAGATCAAGGCTGAGGATGACTCATGGATATATAATGATGATTTTGCCACTTGATATGAAAATACAAAGTATCCTATTTCAAACCAGATAATAGATAATCAAGCCTACAAGGGTAAAGGCCTGGGGGTAAATTAACAAGGACTTATTAAGCTAGTATCAATTATCAAACACAAAGGAACTTGAGGTATTAGATACAAACTGCCTAGGAGTGACCCCATAGATCTTAATATTGATTCTAATTTATTATATAAAATGGATAGTGTTGATAGTGACATAAATTCCTATTATAACATCTATGATGAGTTGGTTGATATCAATCTATTTGACCCTAATACCATTTTCACCATTATTGTTGTGCCATCTTATTCCCCTCTTTTCCTTCATCATCCCCAATTGATTGACTAGGACCAACAAGAATATTATATACCATTACATGATTTTTATAACAATGAGTCAATCTATGAATTTGTGGGCATTAAAGATAATTTTCCACTTGGTGATCACAAACATGGATTTTCCAGTATATTGGATCCTACTACCTATTTTGGAGAGAAGGGGAACTTCTTTGGTCATAAATAAAAATAAAAAAAGTCAAACATTGAGGGCACAAAGTGAAAACCTTTTTGAGGCACTTTTGGACTAGGGTAAAAGTAAAGAAAAAGACAAGTCCCAAGGTGAAAACATGTTTCAAGTACCATTGGATGGGGAAGTTCATTTTCTTTCAAATGAAGCCCAGGGTTCTAGTTCTATAACTTCATGCCACTCAGGAATTAGTTTAGAACAATAACAAATATTTGATCAATTAGTTCAATATTATCCACATGCCTTTGTTGAATGTCCCTTGATAGACCTTGGTGATTCATATTCTTCTTGCTTAAGTGAACTTGATGAGCCAGTCAACCCACCAGATGAAGAATAAGACCAATGTACCATTTTGTTAACTATTTTAGATGATGGTTCCACACTACTTGTGGAGGATACCACTGATGTCAACATTAAAACAAATGTTGATCCCAAATGGATCAAGCTCAGAGTGTCCCTCATTGAAGAGGAACATGACATTCTTATTGTACTCCTTTGGGAGTTTGTTAATATTTTTGCATGGTGTTATTTAAATAGTCTAGGCTTGGAACCTGATTTAGTTGGACATCACCTTGTTATACACCTCGATGCCAAACCAATCAAATATAATTTGATAAAAAATCAACCTCGCATATCCATTCTTGTCAATAAAGAATTATAAAAATTATTGGAAGTAGGGTGTAACCATCCTATTGATTACTCAAAGTGGATATCCAACATAATTCCAATCAAAAAAAAGACACAAGGAATCAAATTATGTACCAAATTTAGAGATATCAATAAATAATGCCCAAAGTTTGATTTTTCTTTTCCCAATATTGATATGATTTTAGATTTCATGGCAAGATAGGAGATGATATCTCTTATGGATGGGTTCTCATGATATAATAAAATTAAAATTGCACCTAAAGACCAACATAAGACATCATTTACCACTCCATGTATAATGTTTTGTTATAAAGTGATGTTATTTAGCCTCAATAATTTTAGTGCAACATACCAATGTGCCATGACTATCATTTTCCATGGCATGATCATGATATTGTTTAAGACCCTTGACCCTTTATCAAGTGATTTATTCTATGCCTCGACACTTGACCCTTTATTTTGATGGTCCCTACACTTCTTATGGATAAAGAGATGACATTGTATTTATAACATCATAAGGGGATATCATTCCTAAAGACTTTCACATTGGTTTTTATTTTACCAATGATATATTAGAGTATGAAGCACTCGATGTGGGACTTCATCTAGTAGTACAATAGAATATCAAGGATTTACATGTTCATATAGACTCCTAGCTGGTTATTAACCAAGTAACAAAGCAATATCAAATAAAATATGACAAGTTAATTCCTTAAAATAATATAGTGGATCATCTTAAATAGAGCTTTGTACACATTCAATTCAAATAGATTCTAAGAGCCAGTAATAGAACTGTTGATGCAATGAAAATAATTAGTTCCTTAATAGCAAGTATGGATCTTGATATAGATTACCAGTTTCATATTAAACATCTCTTAAGGTCATCTCATAAACATTTTGAATCTAAAATGGTATGTGATATTGCTAGTCCCAACTCACCTTGGGAATCTGATGTATATGCCTACCTCCATGACAATGTTATCCCTTCCAACATTTCTCTAAATAAATTCCTTCATTCATTCCATATATCATTATACCATTCTCTATCATAAAGGATATGATGGATCTCTACTTCATTATTTAGCTTTGGTAGAGTCTAAAATAGTGCTTAAATAAGTACATAAATAATTTTTGGGACCCACCCTGATGGTATGGTCCTTTCCAAGAAACTCTTGTGTATAGGATATTACTAGCCCACTATGGAGGTTGATGCATGTG
Source organism: Torreya grandis (assembly GCA_037957365.1). Classification (NCBI taxonomy): domain Eukaryota; kingdom Viridiplantae; phylum Streptophyta; class Pinopsida; order Cupressales; family Taxaceae; genus Torreya; species Torreya grandis. The sequence goes on along the minus strand of JARHVA010003220.1, from coordinate 468,085 downwards.
CATATGTAAAAAAGTGTGGATTGTCAAAAACATGTCAATTTTATTCATGTGTCAGCTTAGCCTCTTCATTCGATTATTATGCCATGGCCATTTTCCACATAGGGAATTGACTTTATAGTAAAAATCAATCTGACTTCATCAGACAACCATAAACATATCCTTAATGCAACTGAATATTTTACTAAGTGGGTTGAATCCAATCCACTCACTTATGTAATTGGGAATCAGATTTAAAAATTCATCCCCAAGCATCTCATTTACTACTTTGGCATTCCTTTTGATCTCATTTCTGATAATGGTGGCTCCGTCAAAAAAAAATGTCAAAGCCCTATGTGCCAAATACCATATTAAGCAAAACTTTTCTTCTACCTATTTAACTCAAAGTAATGGCCAAGCCAAAACATCTAACAAAACCATGATCCAAATCTTGAAAAAGATCATCAATACTTTTGGTCATGATTGGCATTTGTAATTATTTCTCACCCTTTGGGCATACTATACCAATACCCACACAAAAAAAGATCCATACCATACTCCCTTATTTATGGCATGAAAGTTATTCTCCTTATCAAGATTGAGTTACCTTCTTTGCTTATCTCATTATAAAATATCATTGATGAGGAAGAATATAAAGTTTTTCAACTTCAAGAGTTAAAACTACCTAATGAAAAATGGTTAGTTGCCTTGAAAAAACTCTAGGATTATCAAAATAGGTTACATCATAGCTACAATAAGTGCATCAAACATAGATGCTTTGGACTTGGTGACTTAGTCCTAAAATAAAACTAAAAAATACCAATGTCACCCATGATAAGATGTTACATTCTGATTTCTTACAAGATAAACTTGTTAGACTATCTATGGATATCTGCAGTTAATAATTTAGATTCGGTGATATTTCTAACTAAACTTGGGGATTATGTTATTTTGGGGATAATTGAATGTTGCTTAATTAAATGATAAGTCATGATTGCTTAGTATGAGTTGGTTTATGTATGCATTTTCATTTCTAAGCATATTAATGAATTTTTATAATTATATATTATTGATTATGATTATCATGTGTTATGGCCTAACTAATTGTGTATTGTGAGGTAGATGCAAGAGAATTCTTACTTTGAGTGTATCGGAGGGAAAGCGTCATCAGAGAGGAAGCTATAAATGGAGATGTTGTAGGTTGGTAGAGAGCTCGTAAAACCCCCCACACACACACAGTAATTAATCATGTTAAAAAAGCATTTTCTAGTGTCTTTTTAAATTGTTATTTTCTTTTGTGTTTGCCTAAGTCGGTAAAATTATATAATTGAATCTCTGTGTGTGTCTAGCATGTTGTGCCATTATTAATGGTAGGGGTAAGCAAAGGAATTTAAAATACGAGTTATTCATGAATTTTTGAATTTGTCATTAAATTGCTTAAATATGGTTAAATGTTAATTTGGTTTAATTAAAATATTAAATTGGACATTTCATATTAAATTGTAAAAAAGAGTAAATATATCATTGCTAAATTGAGGAATTTCTATTTAGAGAGAAAAACGGTAAAATAAATAAAAATAGAAATTGTTATTTAAAAGAAAAGGCAATTAAGAAGAAAAAGGGTATAAAATCTAAATTTAAGAAAGAAAAATAAAATAAAATAAAAATATTTAATAATGGAAAAAACAAGAAAGTAAAACAAAAAGCTGAGAAAAATAATTTAGTATCTATTTTTCTATTTAAGAAAAGTGATGAAAGTGAGTCGGGACAGTTTTTGGAGAAAAGGAAAGAAAAGGATGTGTCATAGGTTGAGAATGGGGGAAAAGCTCTGCAAAGAAAAAGAAAGAATAAACATCCATGAAGTAAAATAAAAGATCACATAAATCATCATGTAGGCAATGTGATTCTCTTATAGAGATGTTTATCCAGAAATTTGGCTTAAAATGATCCAAATAATGTCTGCTCTAAACTAAAATTAAATGAAGGCCAAATTTTAGACTTATTTACGTTGGTTTTATTATCAATTATAAAGTATATATTTACATACTTGTTGGCATAGTTTGTTGTGTTCTTACCATTAATATACTTTCTTACAATATTTATAAACCTCATATACTCCCATAGTGCACCCCGTACCACTCAATATAGGTTAAAGAAGTCATTGCACTTATACTAAAAGTAATAAGAGACAATGTTAAATAATACAACGATCTATTATATTCTTCATAATACATAAATTAATATTAAGTTAATACACAATAAGAGCCTCCACCAGCTGATAACCATAATGGAAATTTGGGTATATCATTGCATTTCTATTATCAATAATTTAGTGGTATTATGCATATCATTATATTATACTATTATGCTAATGGGAATTTGGGTGTATCATTGCCAATGAATTGAGTGTACAAACTTATAAAACATAGTAAGTCACTTACCATGAGTCAATATACCATAATAACTAAATCTTTGAATTAGGATATTGCATATGATGTTGAGTTTTAGGTGTTTTTATTGTATTATGCTCTTGTAATCGCTGACTCCAAGCTCTTTTTGTAGTTGCCTCTTTGGCATCGTGCCATTGATCTTCATCTTCTTCATCACCTTCACGTAATCCTTGTTACCACCACATCCATGGTTTGAACCTTTTGAAGTAGTCATTTTTTCCAATAGCATTAAATGTTTCTATATCAAGCTTTGTTCTTTTCTTTTCTCTAACTCAACCCAAGAGAAATACCACCACCATTCTTTTTATCACAACTATTTCAACTCAACAGAATCATAGTCCATTTCAGTCAAAGATTTCAATAGACTCAAAAGGCTCCTCTATGTTTTCAATAGACTACAAATATGCATTTATCCCCATGTCTAGAGATGACATATATATAATGTATATGTACTATGGTCCTATTTATTTTAGGGAGTGCAAGTTATTTCATGCCCTTTTTCCTACAGTTAGCAATCATTTCATGAAAGTGATTTTTTTATATTCCATCACAAGTTTCATTAAACATTGGCCAGTGCATATGTGATATGAATTGACAGGAAGGGTAGAAGGTGACACATATTTGGTTGGTAGTATAATTTACATTTGGATATTGGGGCATTGGGATGCATACCTACCTTGGGAAGTGGTGGTATAACCAACATATAAATATAGCAAAGAAACCAAACTATTAAAATTATATAAATGGATTTCTTTACTCATGTTAAAGTTTATGAACATCATACCAAACACTTGTGTGTCTAAGGTGCGTTTATACATGATAAGTTATACATGTTTAATATATTAAATTTCACATATTTAATGAAGGGTGAAGTAATGATATTATAATATGTGTTCCTAATTGCTCTACTATTTAATTATGAACACTTAATATGGACCCTTTTTACCTTAAAGGAAACAAGTATAACTTAATAAACTTATGAAATATTATGTCATGGCATTTCATAAAGATTAATAAAGAATATATTTTCACCTTAATGTCTTGTTTATGTAAATGGCATAACTTTATGTATAATGATTTACTTGTGTATATTATGAAGTGCAAAACGTGATATTTTGTTGTTAACCTTGATGTGCTTATTATCTAACTGGGAGTACCAAAACCTATTTCACAAATGTAAAACTATTTTTAAGCTACATATCGGTGATATTGGGAAAAGGACATAGGATACCTTAGCTTACTAGCTTATGCTAGAAAGAGGGAGTGTACTCCTCTAATTATAGTTACTCGAATGGTTAAGAGTTATAGAATATGACTAAAGATATGCATTATATGTACATACAAGCATTATCATAGAAGACCTCGATCATATGTTTGTCCCTAATGGTTAATAAGATCATACCCATTTAACGTATAATAGAGATTATGTGATGTATGACACTCTTGAACTCTATTTATATGTAATTATTTTTATAGGAAATATTGATACCTAAAGAATCTTAGGTATTAAAAGTATATAAATATAAGGTTTGGGTTTAGAAAACTGAGAGTTGAGTCCTAGGCTCCTAACTTGGCACTTAATGGCATGTGCATATTTACAACTTAGCATGGGTCTTCATTATCCAGAGATTAGTACCTAATTTGAGACCCTCGAATAGAGTTATAAATGACTTTTAGGAGTCTTGTTTTAAAGTATAAATGAGCAGTGATTCAATATCTGCATAACATTGAAATAAATACTTGTGGTGTATATTACTCATGCATAAGGTTTGTACTTTTAAAAGACAATTTTAGTTAGTCTTTAAGAAATCAGAAAACTATAATATTTTGGGACAATCTTATAGAGAAAAGAACAAGATGTATAAATGAATGACATAACAGGTTTATGTGATTTATATTTCTTTGTACATGATTAGTTGACTATTGTTATATATATTTTACATTGAGAGTATAGTAGGTGTTAGGAGATTTTTAATATGTTTAAATGTTGATATCTAGTATATAACGGTGCATCGTGATGTGTGCGAAAGTTATATTATTTTAAATGTTAGGTTGCAGTCTAAATTAAGGGTATATCTGGATGGTATAACCCTATACACGTTTTCTTGTTATTTATATGGATCATTGGGTTCTTGAAATCATATGTTTGGTTATGTGTTATTATGTAGTTGGGAACCTATGGTAGTATGGCATATCATAGGAAACTATGGTATAGAAGTGTATTGTACCTAGATGGTACTTATTGTAGTTATTATACCTAACTCACATTTGTTTGTATATTGTATACATACTAGTATTTGTTGTGGATAGCATGTGGTTTTACAATTGGTAGACTTGTGTATGCGTGCATGCAAACTCTAAGAATTTAGTAAATGTTGTGTTGGAATGTTATTGTGTTCCATGGGAATGATGTTTTGATTAATTATATGTATAGTTCTCTTATGTAGCGCTTATGTTTCCATGTATTTGAGACTACTTCATATGTTTGATTGTGGAAATCAGGTAGTTAAGTCATAAAACACTAGACTCTTGTAGTATGGGATGCCATAGGGTGTAGATAATTGGAAACCAATTATATTGTTGAATTGTATAGTTAAATTATATGTTTACCTAGGTGGTATATTTTTAATCATTATTTATAGTATGGGATAGAATATAATGGAAGATTCATGCATATATTAGACGAGCTTAATGGATGTTGTTATTACTCTTATGTATAGCATGTCGTGTGATGCATTTGCTAATAGAATGCAAGTTAATGAATCTTGTGGTTGAATTGTATTTCACTAATCTGAATTGCTAATATGGAGTAAGGAGTGAGAAAGACTTTATTGGCTTACTGGCACTGCAATGTTAGATGAAGGCAGTCTGATCAAGTGGTGTGTATGGAATTGATTAATCTATATCATTATCATTTATTATTTTTAAAGCTTTGGGACAAAGTATATTTAGTGAGACATTATCATTCCATGACTATGGTTTACATGTTAGTGTGATATCTTGCAATAGAACAGACTTATATGATACACTACATGTTTAGTTTATAATCATACAACACACGGATATTTGCTAGTCTCTATAGATTCTCACGAAGGGAAGGCCATTCCTTGATGGGATTAGTGTGGGGGATCATTGGTTCATTGTTGGTGTGGTAAATCACTCAAATGATGCTTTCCCTCCCCATAATAGTACTACTATTGAGATGACACTTGAGATTACCATAGTTACTGGAGAGTCTGAGGAACTCATTCTCTTGGGAGCTAGGTATCTAAATTATGTACATTGTATTAGATTGAATATTATTATTGAGTATTGTTATGAAGAATTATAATTACTTATTATTGTGAATTGGTAGTAGAGATTGCAGAGTTGCATCAGCCGTGGTTGAGTTATATTACTTTCTATATTCATTTTATGTAGCATCCTCATGACATTAGAGATATGTGATGTAAGATGTAATGTGTACTTATTGTTATCACTTGAATATATATGTGATCGCTATTTAGATTTTCAAGTGTAATCTATTTATGGTATACATGTTAATTAAAAAAATCATGCAATTTTATGTCTAACCTAGCGGGGTTGTTACATGTGGTATCAAAGCTATGGCTCAAACTCTAGGACCTAATGAGTCCATTAGTGTTTTTATGTCTTTTGTTCATTAGTGAAAACCTAGAGTCGTAAAGTATTGCACTAGAATTTGGACTTGTGGTGTCTCAATATAAAGTAAGTTAAACCATGATTGGATATTTATGACATTCATAAAATATGTGTGGGATATTTAGTGTGTACTTTAAAATCACTTGTATACCTTTGAGTTGTCAAGGAGATCAGTTTATCAATTATACCATTGGTAATGGTTGTGTTCTAGATTTGAGTAGATGAGTATATAGCATAGTTCATGAGTTATGGATAAAATCTTTCTATCATAGTTTGATCACTTAGATCAAATACCTCGAGAGTGACTATATATTTTCTTGGTTATCAAGTCACCTTGTCATTGTGTTTTGTCTTGTAAGCTAGAGATGCTTCTCTTAAATTTATATGCTTAAATTTTGTGTCTATATTTATAAATTCTAGGAGTGGAAAATCTTATAAGACTATTTTTCTTTAGGACCACCTAGGGCAGTGGAAAATCTTCTTAGTAGAGTGATGTTATTTTGCTTGGAAATTCCTTTGTGTTAGGAGTTTGTTGATGGAAATTGTACTCTTAAGATATGTGGTCTAGGAATAAGTGTCATCTCTTTGAGTTAGCATAGAAATGAATTATTTTTTTATCTTATTCCCTTTTACATTGTTATGATGCCATTGAAAGGAGTCTTATATGCATGATGTTGGTTTAGTGTTCTCTTAAATAGGATTATTTATGAATGTTATTTGACTGTACTCCTTTGGAATTTGTGGGATAATGTTTTCTACTCTTAGTGAGAGATAAGTTTTAAGGTTGGATGTATGGACACATATTTATGATGGCATATATATCTCCCAATTATAGAAGTAGATTGAGATACCATACGTACAATATTGGATAAGTAGGTAGTGGTTGGAAACATTGAGTTGCATTATTTTTCTTTATCTAATGAAAGTATGTAGGAGTTTTTTGAGATGCTAGTTCTCTAGTTTTTACTTATAAATCTTTGGAGTAATTACTTAATCTAACTTGTGATTTTAAGACCACGTGAGGTGGAAAACCTTGATTCATATAATTATATACTAATAATTATCAGTTGATTATAATTAGTATTATACACTTGCATCGATTGATATAGTTCTTGCTTATGGGTAAGTGCACCAACTTGGGGGACCGAAAAAGGCCTACCCATAGACATGATTTTTTTGAAATTTCTAAAATGTGAACTTCTACAGATAATTAGAGATAGCTACACTCAATATTTGTAGATGGTATAAAAACATGAATTATAGAATTTTGAGTCTAGTTTCCAAAAAACTATTTTTTTTTTGAAACATGGTTGAGTATAAATAGGTCAAACATCTAAATTTTGAAGATGGCCTCTTATTTTTTTGAGAAATTTTGAATTGTACCATTCCGTGTGAGCCACCATTTTTTTAGCATCATTTATTATTGTTAGAAACCCTTTGGTGAATATTTATATTAGATCTTCTAGTGTGTTACAAACTTTTTTTATATTTTTTTGATGAATATTTTTTTTATTAATTTTACAATTAAGTATGTCGTAAAAAATAAAATAAAATGGATAGCCATTCGTGCGACCCAACCTAACTACCTCAGAAAAAACAAAAATTGATTTTTTTTTTAATGTGTGTAGAATTAGGCCTAGTTTGTTACCATATAATTTGTTTTGCATTTGGATCAATGAAAAATAAATTAGATAAACATGAATAGGCATGTATGAGTGAGGCATGTAGTGCCCTCAAAAGGTTTTGTTAGAAATAAATATAGTTTGAACCCTTAAAATATCCCAAAAAATATGAAAATCATACATTTAGAAAGAGAACAACATGCTCATCATAATGGTAATAATTTTATGAATTTTGATATTGAAATCCATAGAATATTTGGTGATTGAAGTTGAAATTTCTTAGTTTTTCCTAAAACTCTCTGTCTCAACTATAGATGCACAGTCCCAAGCCTTTGGCTCAAAAATCCAAGCCATTGTTGAGCCTAAAGGCTTGGTTTTTAATTCAAATTCAAATAACACGTACATCTTATTGTAAATTCAAATAATGCATGTGCATTCTATAAAACATGTACACATTATATAACATGTGCACATTATATAGTGTATTATACAATACATGTGTGTTGTATAACACGTATGTATTTTATAATGTGTACGCATTGTATAGTGTATTATATAATGTGTATGTGTTATATAAGTTTACATTTATATTGTTACATTTAATTTATTATACTTTAAATTTATTTTAGTGAATATAAGAAATTAGGGTCACTCAGCATTTGATAGAGTTGGTCTCATAGTTGCATGCCTTATGATGTGGAAAATCATTTTTCAAAATCCAATCAGGGCAGTAATTAAGCATTTTTAGGGTCCAAGTATTAAACCTAGGGATTGCAAGACATAAATTTTGTAATTGATATCTATTTTTGGTAAACATATAGTCATTTTTTTAGGGTTTTTTGCCTTTTAGTTAATTCCTAACATTTCTAGAAGTCTTAGGTTTGTCAAAATTGAAGTTTGCAAACCAATCACTTTGAAATTAATGTAAAGTGGTGTGATTGTAGTAGCATAGGTCACATTGATGACATACACACATCAAACAACCACTTTATGTTAATTTTATATATTCATCATCCTTCCCTCATCTGTGATCACTTCCTACTCAGGCCTAATCACCCCTAATCACTCTCTCATCATTCTTCATTGTCCCTAATCACTCCCTCATTAACTAGATCACTATCCTTACTCATCTCTAATCACTCCCTTATCATCCATAATCACTCCTCCATTGACCCTCACTATCCCTCATCATGCCTAATCACTCCCTCCCCATCCTTCATCATCCCCAATCACTCTTTCCTCATCCCTCATCATACATAATCACTTCCTCATCCCTATTCACTCCCTCTTCATCCCTCCTCATCCCTAATCACTCCTTCATTAACCTTAGTTGTCTCTCATCATCTCTAATCACTCAGGCTTATCATCCTTAATCACTTTTTCATTCATTATCACCATACTTCATCATCCCTAATAACTCACTTCTCATCCCTCATAATACCTAATCAATCTTTATTCATCCCTCATCATCACTAATCACTCTCTCATTCACCCTCACCATCATTCATCACTCTAGCATTGACCCTCACCATCCCTAATCACTCCCTCATCATCTTGCATAAGTATATACTCTAAATATATCTTTCATTCCAATCATATGTTGTTTAATCCATTATAATATAAATTAACTCTTTTCTAGGACTTGTGATGTCAATACCCATTTATGGTAGTCAATTTTATTACTAAATGAATTGGATGATCTTCCAAATTTATAATCAAGTAACATAAGTATTAACATAAAATAGATTCTAGATTTTAGTTCATCTAATTATCTTTATTGTGAAGCTAACTAAATGACCTTTATTTGGTTCCACCTTTAGTAGTTTGGTTCAAAATATAAAAATTAAACACAAATATCTTGTATAATTTTCTAATTCTAAGATGTTTTGAATCAAATACAAAGTTATTTAGTGTTTCCCATTCCTGTATAACTTGAATCTTGGTTAGGTTCACACATGCACTCATTGTGTGTGTAATGTGTCCCAAATATTTTCTCTCTTGCATGAAAAATGACCATTCATTCATGTTATCACAAAAATATGTTTCTGCAAAATGTGAAACACTAGTTCAACATGGTGTAGATGTTCATCCCATGTTTTCTAAAGATTAAGATGTCATCAAGGTAGATTAAAAAATGGCATAGGTAAAGGGCTTAAGGATGTTGTTCAACATCCTGAAATCAATGAATTCATTATATGAGTTAATCTAAAAGGCATAATCAACTATTCAATTAATCATTCCTTTGTTCTTAAGAATATATTCCAAATGTCTAAAGGTTTAACAAGAATATGATGATACCCAAACTTAAGATCAATTTTGGAAAAGACTTCTACACCATGGATATGGTAGAAAAATGCCTTAATATTTAAATGAGGATGATAGTTATTCATGTTAATCTTGTTAATATTTTTTTAATTGATTCACAACTTTGGCACAAACATAATTGGGTTTATGCAAGGTAATGATTTGGGCATGATGTGTCCATTATCCATGATTTCACAAATCTACCACTTGATATATGCATTCTCTAGAAATGATATGTTGTATAAAAAGGTTTGAGGTAGAGGTAGTTAACGAATCAAATCAATAGTATTATTTAATGTATAGTATGCAGGAACTTATTTAGGTGATTAGAAGATATCCTTGTATTCATCTAGTTTATGGTTCAATTATTTTATTTTTGTTATTTTTGGATAAACCACACTATGATATGGTGACATAAGGATGTCATTAAACATTTAATTCTTACCATTAATAGTATACTTCTTACTAAAACTGACAATATTCTTTCACTTTTTGGTACTAATGACTAAAAGCTTATAAACTAACTACGATATATGGTATTTCAAATCCAAACAATCTATCACAAAATTTCAAGAATTTAATTCATAGACTACATGTAAAAGGTAAATACATGGTTGACCACATGTAAACATCACACACCTAAAATGGTGAGATGTCATAAAGGATTGCATCTTTAAAAAGTTTGATTTTGTACACCAAGTGACACTACTAGGTGATCCATTTCTCAAGGCCTACACTAGATCATACAGTAGCATATGGTTATGGATGACGTATAAATTTCAAGTTCAATTTTTGAAAATATGATTTAGGAGAAATTAAATTATTTTGACTTCAATTAGAAATTATGAAGTGTATTGTCTCACCATTGATCTACATTTGTTAATAATATTTTTAATTCATATAATTTCTTATTGGGGGAAGTAGAGATATTTTTAGTATCGACCATATCATTGGGTTCATAATCTATTATCTACTTACCTTTTTATATCGATAAACAACTTGTACCCACTTTTTGAGATGTTCAAGTAGATATCTCATAGTGTGACACTCTTCATTGGATTCAAATTGAAGTTATGAATTAAGCACCACTTTCTAATCTTGGACTACTTGTTCTAATCATTTGAAAATTATTTTCCACTCTCTGGTATGATGACTCAATCAATATACATATAAATATAAGGTCTTATATATAATCATTCAGATCATAAAATGTCCTCATATCAAAATCAATTGAATGGTTTGAGGAAATTGCATAGCTTGGTGATCCTCATGTATTTACTACCCATTTTTGGTGTTATGGTGGTTTTAGTTGCTTTTCTTTTTTAGCAGATTTTCAATTGTGAATTACATAATTTATAATAGGCCCATATTTTTTCATAGCTATTAAATATTTGTGTTTTAAATTTACCTCCACATCATTTTGATCACTATGTCTTATATTTTATGCTAGCACTCAACTCTCCATTTGTATCTCCTAACATTGTTAAACTCCAACAAAATACCACCATCAAAGTATTGGATGGAGTGATTAAAGATGAGGAGGGATGAAGAGGAATTGAGTAGAGATGATGAGGGAATCAATAGGGATGATGAGGGATGGTGAGGGTCAATAAGGGAGTGATTAGGGAGGATAAGGGAGTGATTAGGGATGATGAGTAATGGTGAGTATTAATGAGGGAGTGATTAGGAGAGATGAGAGATGAAGAATGAGTGATTAGATATGATGAGGTATGATGAAATAATGATTCATGATGATGAGGTGATGTAGGAGAAACACTAACCAATATAAATAGTGATCTAGTTTACATGTTTAGAGTCTTTAGAAGGTGGTCAAGGTCATAATGAGTCTGTAGAGGTCTTTGTAAGTTTCTAGTTTTATGTCAATTTTGAATTAGAGTTGTATTGGACTTTCCTTGCAAATATTTCATTTGAATTTTTTAACTTTCATAGAGACTTCAATATTGTTTCAAGAATTCCAATGTTGAATTTGGTGTGGTTATATATTATACTTTGGTGTGGACACTCTCAACATACAAAAGAAGTTAGAATTCATTTGATGGTTATTTGGTAACAAGAGTCTTGTCCATTTCTTATTTTATATTTAGAGTCAGATTAAAGAGAGTTGGAAGCGGTAGGATTTGAAAGGATGAATCTAAATAACCCAAAACAAGTGAATAAAGACAAGTTTTGATTATTTGAAAACAAGAAACAAAATAAACCTTGCATCTTGAATATGTGCAAAGATAGTTGATAATGTGCATGATCGTGAAACATGATTAGTAAAAAGTTATTTATGATCTTTTTGTGAGTGGGAAATTGAAAATATATTTTTTTTATGGTGATTATATCATTTTTAATTTTAGTTTCAAATCTTTTGAATGTTCAAATTACAAATTGTATACCATGTGCTTTTACAAACTATGCCTTGAAATCTGAATGAAGGTCAGAGTCTTGTGGAAGAGGAGATTCTATTTAGTGGGATTTTGGAATGTATGAGTAATTATTAAATTGACATAATAATTCCTTAATAGTATTTAAACAATGTTTTTTGTTATTTTGATAAGGACATTCTGTGTTAAACAACACAACCCTATCTTTTATGAGCAAAAGTTCTAAGTATACATCTATGTGAGAAGATATATGCATGTATTGGAGTGAACATTCAAATGTATATGTTTGTGAGTTGATTATCATATGATCATGAATTTTTATATTATTTCAAGTAGCTTTCATATATTTGGATGAGCAAAAATAAAACTAACACAGTCCTGCAGTCATCAAGAAACTTAACATAGTCAAAGTGGTATCTCATGGAAATTGGAAAATTGAGTTTTATATATGGAAGGCATTGATTTTTTAAAGTGTATAAATATTTTGCATATGATTTTCATCCTTAATGTTGATTTATAACCCTTTTTGTAATGAATTATAATAAATAACCTCTTCTCAGATTACTATAGACCTATGACTGAGTACACAGTCTATTCAAATTTGGTTAAGTCAATCTATTGTAGCTTTAAAAGGGAAATATAACACTTGAAAAATGTTCATAGGGTCAAATCAGACCTAATAGAATAGTCAAATTCATTATAAATGCCTTTGGAAGATTGAAATCTCATTTTGACCCTTCTCAAGTCTATGAAACTAGTCTAAACCCTGTATTAGGGTTTTTACTTTTAAAGTGAGTTTTTAGGAGTTGTAATTGTCAATAATTCATGAAATTTGGTGAAAATTTTGAGTTCAACATGCACAATGATAATATAGTATTTTTCAGTTGTGTAAGTATGCATAAGTATGGATGGGGTAGGACTGTGTGGTAGACAGGGTAGAAGGAAACCTAAAGACCTAATCTGAGAGTAAAATAGCTAGAATAAGTTATCATATAGTTAAACCAAAGCCTAGAATTTTGTGAATAAATGGGATATATTATAGGGTATCCATAAATGAGTTTGATTTAATGATTTGAGTCTATACAAGAAGAGTCTATGACAGAGTAAGAGGCAGTGTGTGATATGAGGATTATGTTGAAAATTTAAGTAGGGTTGAGAAGAAGTTAGAGAGAACTCAAAGGAGTGGAAGGAAGTTTGTCAGAGCCCTCTTATAGCCTAAGGAAATAGAGACAAGATTTGATCTAAATTTTTATAAAGTGTAAAGACTAGTAAGGTGGATAGACTTAAAGTAAGAGAGGTTGAATGCATTGAGTAAGGATAATAAAGGGAAGAGTTTAGTGAGACCATCTAAAGAATGGTGGAGAATAAATGAAATGAATAAAATATAGATGTGAATTTGATATGTGTGGAGGGTCCAAAGATAGAGATCAATAAAAAAAATACAAAGTGAAATCTACGTGGATATTGGCAAAGATCTTAGACAAGTAAAGTATGCAATAGGGCTTTACATCATGAGGGATGGCAGGGGGAAATGAGGGAGTGATTATAAATGGTGAGGGTCAATAAGGTATTGATTAGAGATGATGAGGAATGAGGAGGGATTAATTATGGTTGATGAATTGATGATTAGGGGAAATGGTGAGAGCCAATGAGGGAGTGATTAGGGATGATGAGGGAGCGATTAAATATGATGAGGGATGGTGAGAGTCAATCAGGGAGTGATGAGGGATGAGGAGGGACAAGGAGTGAATTATTAGGGATGATGATGCGTAGTGAGGGTCAATGAGGAAGTAATCAAGGATTATGAGGGAGTGATTAGAGACGACTAGGGATAGTGAAGGTTAATAAGGGAGTGATTAGGGACAATGAATAATGATGAGAGAGTGATTAGGGGTGATGAGGCATGAGTAGGAAGTGATCAAGGATGAGAGAATGATGATGAATAAGTTAAATTAACATAAATTAGTTATTTGATGTGTGTATGTCATCAATATGACCTATGCTACCCCAATAACACTACTTTGCATCAATGTGACCTAAATGAGTCATGTTACCCCATATGTTTGAAGTACAAGATGTACAAATTTTTGTATGTCATCAATGTGACCTACGCTACCCTAATAACACCACTTTACATCAATATGACCTAAATGAGTCATGTTATCCCACATGTTTGAGGTACAAGATGTATGGATTTGGTCATGAGAAGACTACTACAGGCCTATAAAGGTAGTTTTAAGAGGTTCCCCTTGAAATTGGATGGGTAATGCATAATAGTGTCTCATGGAGTCATCAATGGCTTGAAGGATGGCATCTAGATGAGTAATGGCCATGTGCAAGGGCCTAAACATGTAATTGCCATCCCAAAATAGGTGTATAATATGTGTACGTCATTAATGTGGTTGTTTAATGTGTGTAGGCATGAGTAAGAAGTGATCAAGGATGAGGGAAGGATGATGAATAAGTGAAATTAACACAAAGTGGTTGTTTGATGTGTGTAGGTCATCAATGTGACCTACGCTACCCCAATAACACCACTTTGCATCAATTTCAAAGTGAGTGGTTTGAAATTTTTAATTTTGACAAACCTAAGACTCCTAAAAATGCCAAGAATCAATTTAAAAGGCAAAAAAACCTAAAAAATGACTATATGTTTACCAAAAATGGATATCAATTGTAAAATTTATCTCCTAAAATCCCTAAGTTTAATACTTAGACCCTGAAAATGCCTAAGTACTGACCTGATTGAATTTTAAAAAACTATTTTCTACATCGTAAGGTGTGCAACTATGAGACCAACTCTATTAGATGTTGAGTGACCCTAATTTATTATATTTACTAAAATAAATTTAAAGTATAAGATTACATTTATATTATTATACTTAACATTTAGAGTAGTAAATATAAGCATATGGACAAAGATGGATTCACGTGCAACTCCCAAATGCTCATAGAGTTGGTTTTGAACTTATAATAAAATAACACATACGTGTTGTATAATAAACTATATAATGCATATGATTTATACAATACGTATGCATTATTTAAATTTACAATAATGCATACATGTTATTGTAAATTCAAAAAACATGTATGTGTTATGGTTCGGTAATTATCGAGCCATCATTTTAATAACACGATCACGTTAATTAAATAATGTGATTACATTATTTAATAATATAATCATGTTATTTAATAATGTGATTGTGTTATCTAAAATGTCCACAAAATTATCCCTCAACTCGGTGCACATACCCTTATAGCATATTGTTTTGAAGATATAATTTCTTATACATGTCATCGAAAGCGAGTAAGGTTTAGTATGTGTGGAACATCTTGTCAATCTAGGGGTTGGAATAAACTTTTAACTTATTGTGTACTAGTTGAGCAGGCAAGGAAATATAGTTTTATTTATTTCTTTATAAGGTTAAAAGAATGGTGTGATTCTTGAATTCATGTTAATATAACATTATTTCCTCTTATTCATGAGTATAATAGAATAAGTCAAGATGTGAAATATGACATTTAACTAGTAGTATTTTAATACAATTACAGATTGATTGAATGATTTCATTTGTATGTATAAAGATACATATAGAATAATTTAGCATACAACTTTGTTTTCAATGATATGATAACATAAAATTGTGATTCTTTGAAACATTATGCATTTTTTAGAGTTCATTAGGCCATGGAGATCTAAAAGATGAGTGGTGAATTGGGAACGTGAGTTATAAGTGATAGGATGGTATCCTAATTAGCCTCACCATAACCTAGATTATTGATACTGAGTTGGATCAACAGATAGACTTGTCAAATATAAGATTTGATAGGCGGAACTTATCAAATTTAGTCGTATGGCCATATGCATGTATACAGTGGATAGAGATTCCACATGGATGAGTATTCCATGATTTTTATATACTTTATATTTATCATTCCTATTCATCATCATACTTGTCAAGAGCTCTATGGGGTAGTGGCAATATTGACATGTTATACTTATCTAAAGCTATGTGGAGTAGTGATAGTATTAACATATACACATTATTCTTGCCAAATTCGCTAGTTACTTTTCTCTGGGATGAGAAAAACACTCTCTAGGATAGGGAGATGGGTTGAGGGCTAAAAGATTTTGTGAAACTCTCCTTGATCATTTATTTTAACTTGTATGATGATTTTGGACCTTGGGGTGGTCATGAAAGAATCAATCAGAGTAAGTAATACTCACAACCGTGGTTGCTAAACTAGGAGATTTATTAAGTGGGGTCTTTTATGACCAATACTCTAGAAACAATGTAACTTGGAGGAACTACGGTGAGTTTCAATAGGTAATTTTATATTTATTTGCTTAGTTTGATATTGTACATCATGATATTGCTTTACTAAAAAAAAAATTTATCTTTAAATAAGATTCATCAGAGACAATGACTAGCTTTAGGGGGAAGGATGTTACATCCCAATTTCTCACCAAACAAACTCTCTAGACTATTCATAGATATCTACAGTTAACAATTTAGATTTGGTGATATTTTTGACTAAACTTAAGAATTATGTTATTTTTGGGATAATTGAATATTGCTTAATTAAATGATAATTCATGATTGCTTAGTATGAGTTGGTTTATGTATGCATTTTCATTTTTAACCATATTAATGAATTGTTATAACTATATATTATTGATTATGATTATCATGTGTTATGGCCTAACTACCTATATATTGTGAGGTGGATGCAGGAGAATGCTTCCCTTGAGTGTATCGGAGGGAGAGCATCATTGGAGAAGATGCTATAGATGGAGACGTCACAGATTGATAGAGAGCTGGTAAAACCCTACACACACACAGTAATTAGTCATGTTAAAAATGCATTTTTTGGTGTCTTTTTAAATTATTTTCTTTTGTATTTGCCTAATTAGGTAAAATTATAAAAGTGAATCTCTTTGTGTGTCTAGCATGTTGTGTCATTATTAATGGTAGGGGTAATTTTAGCAAAGGTCAATTCAAAATACGAGTTATTCATGAATTTTTGAATTTGTCATTAAATTGCTTGAATATAGTTAAATGTTAATTTGGTTTAATTAAAATATGAAATTGAAATTTTCATATTAAATTGTAAAAAAAAGGAAATAAATCATTGTTAAGCTGAGGAATTTATATTTAAGAAGAAAAGCGGTAAAATAAATAAAACAAAAATTGCCATTTAAAAGAAAAGGGTATAAAATCTAAATTTAAGAAAGAAAAATAAAATAAAAATATTTAATAAAGGAGAAAAAAAACAAGAAAAAAAATAAAAATCTGAGAAAAATAATTTAGTATCTATTTTTCTATTTAAAAAAAGTTATGGAAGTGAGTCGGGACAGTTTTTGGAGGAAAGGATGCACCACAGGGTGAAAATGGGGGAAAATCTCTACAAAGAGAAGGAAAGAAAAAATGTCCATGAAGTAAAATAAAGGATCATTGAAATCATCAGTAGGAAATGTGATTCTTTTCTAGAGATATTTATCTAGAACTTTGGCTTTAAAATGATCGAAATAATGTCTGCTCTGAACTAAAATTAAATAAAGGCCAAATTTTAGACTTATTTATGTTGGTTTTATTGTGAGTTATATAGTATATATTTATATACCTATTGGCATAGTTTGTTGTTTTCTTACCATTAATATACTTTCTTATAGTATTTATAAACCTCATATACTCCCTTAGTGCACCCGGTACCACTCAATATAGGTCAAAGAAGTCATTTTGCTTATACCAAAAGTAATAAGAGACAATGTTAAGTAATACAGCAATCTATTATATTTTTCATAATATATAAATTAATATTAAGGCAATATGCAATAAGAGCCTTAGCCAACTGATAACCATAATGGAAATTCAGGTGTATCGCTACATTTTTATTACCAATAATGCAGTGCTATTATGCATATCATTATATTATACTATTATGTTGATGAGAATTTTGGTGTATCACTGCCAATGAGTTGAGTGTGCAAACTTATAGAACATAGTAAGTCACTTACGATGACTCGATATACCATGATAAATAAATCATTAAATTAGGATATTACATATGATGTTGAGTTTTGGGTGCTTTTATTATATTTTCCTCTTTTAATCACTGACTCCAAGCTCTTTTGTAGCTACCTCTTCCGCATTATGCCATTGGTCTTTGCCTTATTCATTGCCTTCATGCAATCCTTGTTACCACCACGTCCGTGGTTTGAGCCTTTCGAAGTAGCCATTTTGTCCAACAGCATTAAACACTGTTTCCATATCAAGCTCTATTCTTTTCTTTTCTTTAACTCATCCCAAGAGCAATACCACCACCATTTTTTTTATCACAGTTGTTTCAACTCAATGGAGTCATAGTTCATTATAGTCAAATATTTCAATAGGTTAAAAAGTCTCCTCTGCATTTTCAACATACTAAAAATATGATATGACATATATATGAGATATATGTACTATGGTTATGTTTCTTTTAGGGAGTATGAGTTGTTTCATGCCCTTTTTCCTGCATTTAACAATTATTTTGTGAAAGTGATTTTTTTTTATTCTGTCACAAGCTTTATTATACATTGGCCAGCGCATATGTGATATGAACTAATGGGAAGGGTAGAGGGTGACTCACATTTAGTTGGTAGTATAATTTACGTTTAGATATTGGGGCATTGGGATGCACACCTACCCCAAGAAGTGGTGGTATAACCAACATATAAATATAGCAAAGAAATAAAACTGTTAAAATTATATAAATGGATTTGTTTATTGTATGAACATCATAACAAACACTTGTGTGTCTAAGGTGCATTTAGACATGATAAGTTATACATGTTTAATATATTGACCTTCACATATTTAATGAAGGGTGAAGTAATGATATTATAACATATGTGTTCTTAATTGATCTACTATTTAATTATGAACATTTACTACGAACCCTTTTTACCTTAAAGGAAATAGGTATAACTTAATAAACTTATGATATCTGATGTCATGGTATTTATGAAAAATTAATAAAGAATATATTTGCACCTTAATGTTTTGTTGTGTAAATGGCATAACTTTACGTATAATGTTTTACTTATGTATATTGTGAAGTGCAAAATGTGATATTTTATTGTTAACCTTAATGTTCTTATTATCTAATTAGGAGTACAAAACCCATTACATGAATGTAAAACTATTTTTAAGCTACATATCAGTGATGTTGGGAAAAGAACATAGGATACCTTAGCTTACTAACTTATGCTAGAAAGAGGGAGTATACTCCTCTAATTATAGTTACTCAGATGGTTAAGAGTTATAGAAATATGATTAAAGATAAACATTCTATGTACATACAAGCATTATCATAGAAGACCTTGATCATATGTTTGACCCAAATGGTTAATAAGATCATACCCATTTAATGTATAATGGAGATTATGTGATATAAGACACTCTTGAACTCTATTTATATGTAATTATTTTTACAGACAATATTGATACCTAAGGAATCTTAGGTATTAAAAGTATATAAATATAAGATTTGGGTTTGAAAAATCAAGAGTTGTGTCTTAGGCTCCTAACTTGGCACTTAATGATATATCCATAGTTACAACTTAGCATGGGTTTTCATTATCTAAAGATGAGTACCTAATTTGAGACCCTCGAATAGAGTTATAAATTCCTTTTGGGAGCTCTTGTTTTAAAGTATAAATGAGCAGTGGTTCAATACCTGCATAACAATGAAATAACTACTTGTGGTGTGTATTACTCATGCATAGGGTTTGTACTTTTAAAAGATGATTTCAGTTAGTCTTTAAGAAATCAGACAACTATAATATTTTGAGAAAATCTTATAAAGAATAGAAAAAGATGTAAAAATGAATGACATAATGGGTTTATATGATTTCTATTTATTTGTACATGATTAGTTGACTATTGTTATATATATTCTACATTAAGAGTACAGTACGTGTTAGGAGATTTCTAATATGTTTAAACACTGATATCTAGTATATAGTGGTGCATCGTGATGTGTGCTAAAGTTATATTATTTTGATTGCTAGGTTACAGTCTAAATTTAGGGTATATCTAGATGGTATAACCTTGTACTTGTTTGCTTGTTATCTATATGGATCAATGGGTTCTTGAAATCATATGTTTGGTTATGTGTTATATGTAGTTGGAAACCTATGATAGTATGGGATATCATAAGGAACTATAGTATATAAGTGTATTGTACCTGGGTGGTACTTACTGTAGTTATTATATCTAACTCACATTTGTTTGTATATTATATACATACTAGTATTTGTTGTGATAGCGTGTGGTTTTACAATTGGTAGACTTATGTATGCGTGCATGCAAACTCTAAAAATTTAGTAAATATTGTGTTGGAATGTTATTGTGTTTTGTGGGAATGATGTTTTTCTTTATTATATGTATAGTTACTTGTGTAACACTTGTGTTTCCATGTATTTGTGACTACTTCATATGTTTAATTTTAGAAATCTAGTAGTTAAATCATAAAACACTGGACTCTGGTAGTATGGGATGTCATAGGGTGTAGATAACTGGAAACCAATTATATTGTTGAATTATATAGTTAAATTGTATGTTTACCTAAGTGGTATATTTATAATCATTATTTCTAGTATGGGATAGAATATAATGGAAGATTCATGCATATATTAGATGGACTTAATTGATGTTGTTATTACTCCTATGTATAGCGTGTCATGTGATGTATTTGCTAATAGAATATAAGTTGGTAAATTTTGTGGTTGAATTGTATTTGACTAATCTACATTGCTAATATGGAGTAAGGAGTGAGACAGACTTCATTCGCTTACTAGCATTACAATGTTAGATGAAGGCAGACTGAATAAGTGGTGTGTATGAAATTGATTGATCTAGATCAATATCATTTATTATTTTTAAATCTTTGGGCCAAAGTATGTTTAGTGAGACATTATCATTCCATGAGTATGGTTCACATGTTAGTGTGATATCTTGGAATAAAATGGATTTCTATGATACACTGCATGTTTAGTTTAGAATCATATAGCACATGGGTATTTGTTAGTTTCTCTAGATTCCCTCACCATCACTATCTACTCATCCATGAAGGGAGGTCCATTCCCAGATGGGATTAGTGTGGGGGATCATTGGTCCATGGTTGATTTGGTAAAGTGATTAGATGATTTTCTCCCTCCCCATAGCAGTACTATTATTGAGATGACACTTGAGATTGCCATAGATGCTAGAGATTCTAGGGAACTCATGCTCTGAAGAGCCAGGTATCTAAATTATGTACATTGTATTAGATTGAATATTATTATTGAGTATTGTCATGAAGAATTATAATTACTTATTATTGTAAATTGGCAGTAGATATTTCATAGTTACATCAGTCATGGATGAGTTGTATTAATTTCTAAATTCATTTAATGTAGCATCCTCATGACATTAGAGATCTGTGATGTAAGATGTAATGTGTACTTAATATTATCACTTGAATATATATGCAATCCTTATTTATATTCTTGTGTGTAATGTATTTTATGGTATACATGTTAATTAAAAAAAAGTCACATAATTTTATGTCTAACCCAGCAAGGTTGTTACATAAGAAGGGCAAATTTGAGCCTAATTGGTTAGACCCATTCATCATCAAAATAAATTATGGATATAGAGCATACTAATAGGTTACACCAGATAGAGAATATTTGGAGGAACCCATGAATATTATGCATGTCAAATATTTTTATGATTGATTTGCTTAAAACATTATCTATGAGGACCCTTGCTTAGGGGCATGACCTGAAACCACCTTCCCTTCATCCCACTTCTAATTGAATTAGTCCATCTTTATCTTATTCCCTTCTCATATTACCATTCTTAACCTTGATTCTAATTTATCAATATAATATATGATTCTATATACTAGAATTTAGAGAAAGTTTCAAGTAGAATATTCAGATTTGGTCACCATTAACACATCTAAGACAAGTGGTATCTCAGAGTAACTTAAACATGATTTCCCTTTATGATGGTCTTTTAAATTCATCTTTTTATCTTGTTCAAACCTTTACCATTTTTTTTATTCCTATGTCATTCTTATTTTCAACCCTGTTATTGATTTGTAATAACTTCCACTAGGGTTTAACTACAATAACCTGAGGTCTTTTTGGACTATGTAGGTAGTACTCAGTTTCTAAGGTTAGATTGGTCATCTATTTTCCATGATCTCACTATTTTTCAAGCAATCTAAACCATGCTCTCACCATTTTATGAGTTGAAACCATTCTATATCTCATAATCTTTCGTTGAGTTGAGTTGCCAAAAACCCATAAACATTCAAAACAATTTTAAAAACCCTAAAATTTTGAAAATACTAAAAATAACCTTAAAAATTAAAAAGTTCTAAAAAAATGGCTTACAATTTCCATGAGAGATATCATGTCACAAAATTTCTACTTGTTTTGTCATCCTATTCACCAGTGGCCTTTTATTCTATACTAGATGATGCATTTTATTGCATCTGTCGAGTCAAAACCCCTTATCCAACCATGACCATTTCTTTTTCCATTCTTAATCATATTTGCTCTCATTTTTTGGGATAACTAAATTATCCTAAGGTCTATATAAACTATGTAGGTAGTGTTTGGATGCTTGGGGCATCTCAGGTCAGCTCGGCCACTCTCATTACCATTTATCCCAAACACTCGTTATTTTGTGAGTTTGCCTTTTCATATTCTTCTTTTATAATCACATCTCTTATTTATCATCATTTTTCTTATATCATATATCCCTGGGAGAACTACATTTGGTTTGAAGTCCATCAGACTATGGAGGCAACATCCACTTGCATGGGGTATTTAGAGTCAGTGTTAGCATGGGTAAGGGGCAATGGTATTTAATTTTATTTGACATTATTTGTAATAAAGGAGAAAGTGGATATATGAGTTGTCAAAGAGGATTCCAAAAGTCATAAAGAGTGAAGATTCATAAAGGAAGTTAAAGATTCATTTGAAAGCCTTTATAGGCAAGTATATGGGAAAGAATAATTAGACCATTTGATTTAATAAATAAATATCTTCTATGGTCTCATGTTTTTTCTTGTCCATCTTCATTTATGGTTTCCATTATTTATTATTTAGCTTGCAAATTTGGTCTATATTACTTTGCTTGTAAATCTAGTTATTTTATATTCTTAACACTATCTACAACTAATAATGGTGTGGATTTTAGGATCAATAAGGGTCTCTAGTGGATATATTTTTAGTTATATATAGATAAGAAGTCTTCCCCTGTGATTGTCTCAGTCTTATGCAAAGTGTCTAATAGTATGGCCCATTGGTGTAGTAATTAGCTATACCATCCACAATCCTCCACCAAGTTTTATTTGGATGTTGAATTTAGAAGGCACCAAGATATATCAATGGATTTTCAATAGTCATGAGGAGATTGAGAAGAAAAAGATGGAAAATGTATTTGGATTATTGATCATTTATGGTGTGTGTGTGGTATTGAAACCACTCTTGTGTAGCATTTTAGCAATCTGACAAACCAATTGGAATGGTCCTTGTGTGGGCTCAAATATAGAGAATGTGTATGACATATAAGTGTCTCATTCACAACTTAGTTTCATTGAAAGCATCACCTTGGTTTCCATTATCAATTTCACATCTTCTTTGTTTATTATAGTAAGTTGTTTGTTCGAGAGCTTGTCGTTATTATTAAGAAATTTAATTTGGAATAATTTTGTAATGTTTGGAAATATCCAAGGCCATAATCCTAAAAGGAATATGAGGGAAACCACAATAAATAACATCCACTTTGATCAAATACAAGATAGATATGCTTATATAAACATCAAAAGCAATAAATTTCACTTATATCCAAGTATTGATCTTGAGGATATTTTTGATAAGGTAAAAGAATAATTAGTACATAAAATAATTATCAACAATTTTTAAATAAGACACATATATTTTTTGGTTGGTCACATGACCAAGGCAGGAGATATAGTTGGGCCGCATATGCTAGAGCATATTGTGGATGTGGTTCTATCACATCATTTATTAAGAGTTATTAAAAAGCATTTTGGGTCAACTAATGAGATTCATTTTCATATTAGAATTGCTTATGGGACCCTTTGCTCTACCCATTGTATCTACTTAGTCTCTATGTACAGAAATCAATGCTTGAATTAGAAACTGGGTTGGTGCATGGAAATTATTACTCATGGATAATGGGTTCTATTTTAATGAGGGTCATAATGATTTTATTGGCAGTTTTTATACCATAAATGGAGAGGTGAATGGATTTTGGCTTCTTTAGCTTTGCTTCTTTGGTAATTGGGATCTGATGGTGTTGTTGGTCCTTACCATGGGTTCAACATATCATGTACTAGATGGCAATCTTCTTGGTTTGACAAGGAAAGATAAATTTTGGCTTCTTGATTTGTCTCTATGTAATGGTTGTAGTTGTGTTATTCTTACCTTAATGATAAAATTTGTAAAAGGTCCAATGAAGTAAAAGTAATTACAAATTTGTAATATTATAAATGTATTTGGAGTTTGTAGAGTAGGTAGAGTAGAGATGCAGGAAGCTCCGGCATGAGAGGCCATGGAGAGTAGGATTAGGAATAATTTAAGTTCTCAAATGCATTTGCAATGAGAAATAATTAGTAAAAACTTGATTTTAGGTCTTTGTGTGTCATGGGACGAGACACTTATTTGGTCCAAGTAAGTGTTAGTATGGGTAAGGGGCAATGATATTTAGTTTTATTTGGCATTATTTGTAATAAAGGAGAAAATGGATAAATGAGTTATCGAAAAGGAGTCAAAAATTCATAAAGAGTAGGATTAGGAATAATTTAAGTTCTCAAATGCATTTGTAATGAGAAATAATTAGTAAAAACTTGATTTTAGGTCTTTGTGTGTCATGGGGCGAGACACTTATTTGGTCCAAGTAAGTGCTAGTATGGGTAAGGGGCAATGATATTTAGTTTTATTTGGAATTATTTGTAATAAAGGAGAAAATGGATAAATGAGTTATCGAAAAGGAGTCAAAAATTCATAAAGAGTGAAGAGTCATAGAGGAAGTTGAAGAGTCATTTGAAAGCCTTTATAGGCAAGTGTACGGGAAAGAGCAACTAGACCATTTGGTTGGATAAATAAATATCTTTTATGGTCTCATTTTTGTTCTTGTTTGTATTCATTTATGGTTTCCACTCTTTATTATTTAGCTTGTAAATTTGGTTATTTTATATTCTTGCCACTATCTACAGCTAACAGTCAGCTCAGCCACCCCTTCCTTTTTCTTTTCTTCCTCCCCTTCCATCCATATTACCATATTCTCCTATCAGTTGTCCTCTAGAGCTTAGGAGAGAAATAAAAAAGAGTAATACCTTACATCACACACACACACAAATGATTCACTAATTGCCTATTTTATGAGGTGTTTCTGTTTTTCAATAATGATTATCTTTAGTTGTTCTTGGTATGTTTCTTTGAGAAATTGGATGCTTTCTATTATTTTTCTTTTAATTTTTGTTTGCTTGTTTCTTTACATATTTATTTTTTTTCCTCTTTCTATTATCACCTTGACTCAGTCCACTATGTTGGTAAGGTCATCATCATGGTGTTTCATGTCCCATAGTTGTACTTGAGTCCATCCATTAGTATTTGATAGTATTTTCATCATGGTTTTTATATTGGTGCATTTTTTTCAATTATCCATTGGATTTAGGGTATGTCTTTATGTACATTACAGTTAGTTCATCATGGTGTTGTATATCATGGTGTATACCATTTTTTTTCTATATAAAAAATAAATATCTAGAAGTCTAATCAGTGATGTTGTAGTAAGAGCTCTACTTATATAATACCCAAACAACTAATTCATCAAAGTACCTTATCATCATTTCTCAGAATGAACATCCACCTCGGACAAACCATTGAGACAAATCAATGATCAAATTTTCCCTATTGGGATATCTCTTTGAATCAATGGTCAAATCCACCCTACTAGGGCACATTATTGTGATCAACGAAGACCACTCTTTTTGGGTCCAACTTTATCATCTAGTCATTATTCTAATTTCAAATCCACAGATTTCTCCCATTCTTGCTTTTTATTCTCTTTTTCAAGGGCCTGTCTATTTCAACATCTTCCCCAATCATTCTCTCAAGGGGTATCTAGGGATAATAAAACACCCTTTAGGACATCCATTAGAGTTTACTGACTCATAAATTTTCAAAAAGAGAAGAGTGAAGACATCATTCTTCAAATGTTATCAAATTTCTTCTTGATGACTTTTTCAATATTTGAAAAGGTGTTTTTATGCCTAGTGTCTTGCAAACCTTTTCAAACAAGGATAAAATGTAGACACTCCATTTTAACCACTTTTGGGTCTAAACTACATTCAAATGAATTTCCATAATCGCATTTAAGTTTAACCATAAATCTCCAAATGGACCTAATTTATCCACACATTTGCTAATTTTAACCAAAATCACAATGATGTATCCCTGATTAGGGCAATGGATCATATTGTATCATTTATTTTTCCAAGTGCATCTTGAATTAAGCCAACCCTTTACAAGTGTCTTCACAAACCAATTAAGTGAATAGTTGATTGATAAATAGAAACATTGCAAAAGCCATATTTATTCTAATTATTGATTAATCCCACTTAATCAACCCTAATTATTCCTCTAACGGGAAAATCCATGGATTTGAATTATGTTATTTTACTAAATTCAAAATTAAAATATTACCTCACCCAAGATGACATCAAGTAAAGTGTGTAAGAAACCCAAGGTTATGACATGTCTTACACACTCAAGATAGTTCTTACACGTCTCTTACACACACTTTATCTTATACCTCCATTAGACACTCAAGAAGACTTATGACTGTATTTTTCTTCCAAAGTGTCTTCCATACTCCAAAAAGGTTTTAAATTTCCTCTCTTACACACTCCAGTATGTAATTATGAATTTGAGTATTGATCCTCAACCCTCCATCTTGATATGAGATGAACAGTCCATAATGATTCAAGAAATCTATAAATACAAGCCTCATACATCTCATTTCATCAATTTTCCTAATGTAAAATTACTCTGTTGGATTATTCCAAGAATTTTCATCAAACCCTCTCATGCCAAGCCAAAACCAAATCATGGGTAGACAAGGAGAGATGTTAATCATGCAAGGATTCAAGCATTTACAAATTCTTCTACATCTATAAGCCAAGATCAACCTCTTTAGACCAATTTTCAAGCACATCTTCAAGGGAGGTATAAATATTGTATTCCTTGCTTGATTATCACATAGTTCAACATAGGTATTAGGCTTGAGAAGGTATGTCTTTAAGTTATTTTTTATTTTAGTTCACTAAAAATTGACTATATTCTCTTGAACTCTTGATATATATACCACCTTTTTGCACTATGGATCATAATATGGCTTTGCTTCTTACACTATTTAATTATCATGAGTGGCAAACCAAAGTATAAATCTATTTGAAGAGTAAAGTTTTATGCCAAATCACGATGGGTAATAAAACAAAAGAAACACCTAATGTAGATAAGGTGAAGTGATTTAACAAATATGATGATGCTTACGCTCTATTATGCATGTCAATTTCTCCCAATTGATCTTTCACATTGAATCTATAAATAATCCTAATGATGTTTGGATCATATTGGAAAAATTCTTTGGGAAGAAGGATGTAGTGAGTAGTAACGATCTAGAGAATGAACTCATCAGTTTGAGTCTAGACAACTCTAACACTATACAATGTTAGGTGTGAAGTCACTATTCATAGCCACTATTCACATCCACTATTCATGGTGATGTGGCATGCTAGTGATGTGGATGGTTAGAGATGTGGCTGATTGGTGATATGGTAGGGGGCCATAGAGGGTCTCTCACATGTGATCAAGTTGATATGATAGAAGTGTGGCATAAAACTCCACCAAGGCACATAATTTTTGTCTTTGGTAGTCACATGGGTTTGTCATGTGCTGAAAAAGACAAAGGGTAAGGTATGGGTTGAATTTCTAAGGGACCCGATGGTTCGAATGTGTGAAAAAAGTCAAAAAGTGATTACAACACCTTTTGCACTTTGATGTGCACATGGAAAAAGAAGACAAGAGTTTTTTATTTCCAATTGTCCTCACATGTGGAGTAAGAGACAATGTTTGGAGTCACATAAAAGTGGTTTGGATCTTGTTTAAATTGGATGGTCCACTTTGTTGAGCCTTGCACATGAAAATAGATATTTTACTATTGATCACTAGTGCCTACATGGTAAATTGTTTGGGCCACCTATGATGTTACTCTCTCGATTCTCTCTCTTGTTTTAAATTCATAAATATGTATTATCTCTATATTGTAATTCATCATATTAAAGGATCCATGCAAGCTTGATCTTGCATGCTTAGAGGTTAGATCTTGGAGGCATTATTATGCTTGGTTCACAACCTAAATGCTTCAGGTGGAAGCATTGAGTGCTTGTTTGTAAGCACTAAATTTGTTTGGAGGAGTTATTGTATAAGAGAGTAGTTGTGTTAATATGAAGTTTGGAAGCTGTCATTTTACTCATGGTTTTTCCTTGCACATTTCAGGGTTTCCACATTATCTCTTGTGTAATGTGTTCCCTTTTGTCTATCATTTTTGTAGCTTGTTATTCCACATTTAATTTACTTGCATATAAGGATATATATTATTGATCTAACATGTAGTATTATAGCTTTGGTTGTTCAAAGGTTTGATTTATAATAGTTGGTGTCAGAACCATGGTGAAAAACTTCACGTGTGAGTGTTTTATGTTATTGGTTATTTTGTGCAAGTTGAAGCTATTATGACAAGAGAAGAGACCAAGTTGGAGATTCAAAAAGAAGAAAATAAGTTGTATGGCAGGTATTTCTATGTGGATCAAGGTGGAGTATCTCTTGGTGAAGATCATATTATCTTCATGTTGTTGAGGAAAAGCCCACAGATGAGAGGAGGAGAAACTAGAAAAATCTTTGCCATACAAGTCATCAGCCTACACAATGTTTTTGATGGATAAGTAACTCTACAGCTTAAGGAGCAAGTTGGTCTCCATAAGTGGAGGTTAAAGATAAGTCAATACCTTGTTATGGTTCTTGAAAATAAACAAAAGGGGTGTTGATGTGGTATCTTACTGACCACATGTTGTTAGTCAATATGCAAAAGAAGAAAAATCCATGTAAAAGGAGGTATAGAGAAATATGAAGATGTACTAATTTTTAAGTAGTTGAGGATGAGGAAGATGAAGATGTAGATGATCAAGTGAGACCTAGTGTTCTCAGAAAGAGAAGTTTGATTTTGACCATATAACTTAAGGTGTTAGAGTGTTGTGTATACAGTTGTGGCATTGTCTAGGTAGATCGATGCATGGAGTAACACTAGAGGCACATGAGTTGGTATTTTAGAAACATTTGATAGAGCAGGATGCATTTCATATGTGGGCTCAAAAACTTGGTAGGTGTAGTGATGTACCAAGTAGCACAATGACTTCCCTAGAGCTATGATTAGTCCACTTGTGTCATGTTGATAGCTAGAAGGCTATGTGGAGAAGTCTAGTTTTGACTTCTCTGAGATCTTCTCTCCTCACTACTATCAAGAGTACTACATGCACTAGTTGTTGTTCAAGGAGTTGGATCAGCATTATTCCTACATGGTGATCTCTCTTAGGGAGTGATAGATAAATGAATGAGGTATAAAGTTGTTATTTTGCATGAAATCATTATAAGGGTTGGTGTGGATGTTGCACATGTAGTGCAAGAATTTTAGTACCTTCATAGAGATCTAAGTAGTTAGTAGATGTTGATGCTATGTGTTGTTGAAATTTTGGATGTGATCCCCAACATTATCACTATTGTGATCACCCAGTTAGCTTGGACACCTAAGATGAAGGTGATAGGAGGAGAAAACCAAGGATGGAGGTGTACAAGGATGGGAAAGCAAGGAATTACCCCACTTTTTACATTTTGATTTGTCTTCCCAAGAGTGTTCTAGAGGAGGAGAAGACATGTTGTTGTCTTGTGTATTAGATTCATCGGGAGTAGGAAACCTCATGATGCCATGGTGAGCATTAAACTGGATATTCCCGAGTAGTGGGAGTTGTGAGCGGTTCATGGCAGAATCTTGATTAGAGTATTGGTCTATGGAGAAGTGAAGTGCCACTTCAGTGTTGCAATCAACTATGGAGGAGTAGATGTTGACAAATCTAGTCAATTCATAGAAGTTTTAGTAATGCAACAATACTTCTACTGGGTTTGTGTTAGGGCAGCAGTGGGCATAGATGGATAGTTGGTTGTATAATACTTTGATGTGAAAAAATCCTATGTATATTGACTTCAAGTTGGAGTATGTTAGGTGTGAAGTCACTATTCATACTCAATATTCATGAATCACTATTCATAGTCACTATTTATGGCCACTATTTATGGTGATGTGGCATATTGGTGATGTGGATGGTTAGTGATGTGGTAGGGGCCCATAGAGGGTCTCTCACATGTGATCAAGTTGATGTGATGGGAGTGGGGCCTAGGATTCCACCAAGGCACATGGGTTTTGTCCTTGGTAGTCACATGGGTTTATCATGCATTTAAAAATACAAAGGGTTATGTATGGGTCAAATTTATAAGGGACCCAATCGTTAACATGTGTGGAGAAAGTCAAAATGTGATTACAACACCTTTTAGACTTTGGTGTGCACATGGAAGAAGAAGAAAAGATTTTACTATTAATTGTCCTCACATGTGGAGTGGGAGGCAATGTTTGGAGTCACATAGAAGTGGTTTAGATCTTGTCTAGAGTGGATGGTCCACTTTTTTTACTCTTGCACATAAAAAAAAACATTTTACTATTGATCACTAGTGCCCACATGGAATGTGGCAAATTTTTTGGGTCATGATGTTACTCTCTCTTCTCTCTTGTTTTAAATGCATAAATATGAATTATATCTCTATTTTAATTCATCATGTTAGAGGATCCATGCAATATTGAGCTTGCATGCTTGAAGGTTGGATCATAGAGGCATTATTATCCTTGGTTCATAACCTGAATGCTTTAGGTGGAAGCATTGAGTGCTTGGTTGTAAGCACTGAAGAAGTTTCTTGGAGGAGTTGTTGTAGAAGAGAGGAGTTGTGTTAATATGAATTCTGAAAGCTTCTATTTTGCTCATGGTTTTTTGTTGCACATTGCAGGGTTTCCATGTAATCTCTTGTGTAATGTGTTTCCTTGTCTCTCATTTTTGTAGTTTATTATTTCGCATTTAATTTACTTGCATAGTAGAGTAGAGCTTATTAATCTAACATGTAGTATCATAGATTTTATTCCTAACATAAAATACTTTTTTACTAAATTAAAATCACTTAGATTGCAGTTGAAACTATGCAGCATTGACAAAAAAGGATGAATAATTGATTCTTTCAATCCTTGCCAAATTAGGTTCTGATTATTTTGTCTTTGCTCATACCTTCCATGCCACCAAGCATGCCCTTGGATCTACATGGTCCATGTTTTTCTTAGATGATTTTGATGCTAAATTGAATTGGGAGTAAGATAATTTTATTCAGATAGGTACACTTAAGTCCTCAAAATCACATACCTTAATTATGAGTCATAAAAAATAGAAGGCTTATAATAGTAAGGAGAATAAATAGAAAAATAAGGACCATGAGTACATAAAGGATCAACAAATTGATGCTAAGTCCAAATCATCAATAGAGACCTCCTCTTCATGTGGGAAACCCAAGAAAGAGAGGCTTTTATGTGCCTATTATAACAAAAATGGCCATGGTGAAATTAAATGTATGAAGAGACAAATTAATCAACTAACAAAGATTATTGAGAAAAATAACAACAATCCCTCTGAGTTAGTCAAATAGAGTTGATTAGCATAAGAGTCTTCTAAGGAAAAAGATAGTAGTAAGGGAAAAGGTAAAGGCAAGGCCCTTGTTGCAGTTGCATCCCAACCTTCCACATGGGTGATTGATTTTGTTGACTTACACCACTTGGATTCATCATAGGATCTTTTCTCATCCTTGGAACCCTGTTCTATGCCTTCTATTTTTTTGGGTGATGACACTTCTATAAAAGTTGGTGGCAAAGGTTCTGTTGAAGTGAGTGATGGAAAATTTCATTATTTTTTATGTGTTCTCTCATTATCAACTCATTTCATATCTATTTATCAAATCACTCACAATAATTCAAGCAAGAGAGTTGAGTTCAAACCTAATTTTGTGGTTGTTAAAGAATTGCATAGTGACTCTACAGTTGTAGTTTGGAAAGTAGATCACTAGTCATGGTTGTACACTTTCTCACATTTTGTTCTTGATCAAACCTATACTACTCTACTCACTCATACAGATGGGGTGAGAAAATTATGACATGAATGATTCGGTGATTATAACTATCGCTACCTAGAGTAAATCAATTGTAATGACATGGTTTTAGGTTTGCCTCGTGTTCATTTTTTTGATGATGTTTTCCAAGGTTGCATACTTGGTAAGCATCTTGAAGAGAAGTATGATAAAGACAAATCATGGAGAGCTACACAAATTTCAGAGCTAGTCCACAATGATATTTTTGGTCTTTTTTTGTAACTTTCATTTATCAAGACCAGATATATTCTTACCTTCATTCATGATTTTTGAAAGTATACATAGGTGTATTTTCTCAAGCAGAATTTTTAGATCTTTGATCACTTTTAATGTTGGGATCTCGAAAGCACAATTGATTACCAAGCAAATTAAATGCAGAATTTAACCAGAATGCACAAGTAACTAGAATTCAGAAATAACACAGAATATGAGAGACAATACCCAATTGTATTAATACTCTTACAGAAGAAAATTACAATAAAGAAGTGCCACAGTCTTCTTACACCTCCAAGGCTTCCCACACCTCTAGGACTCTCAGTAATCTTTCCTCAAAGCTCTCTCTCTCAATTACAGTCCCAACACTCAACTCAAACACAGAGTTGGTGTTCACCTCCAACCAGTCAGTATCACTACTGCCAGTACATTGAGTATACACACATACTCAACCGAACACACAACGCACTCTCATGAACTTGCAACAACTTGCAACTCAAATGATCTTACTTTGGAAGGAACTACCTTGCCTTCCTCTTTGCTCTCCAACCGAGTACACACTGTACTCCAAGTAGATCCTGTCTGATCTTGCTACCTATTATGTTGCTGATCTCCCTGATCCTGTTGCCACCTGCAGATCAATCTGGTCTTGCACACCTGTCGACAAACCTGGTTTTGCACACCTGCAAACCTAAATCTTGCACATACAAATTCCTACAAATCAATGATCTTACTTACCATGCAGATCTCCAAACGTGGCCTTGCACACCTGTTGACCAAGATCATACATACATGAAGAATCCTTCTGATTCTCCAAACTAGCACCCACACTTGGCACTGTGGCACTAGGAGGAACACACCTTGCTCTCTTCACTCTGAAGGAGCTAATTTTTGCTCTCTTACTCTCTAGCACAAATTACAATACAGCCCATGAGTCTATTATATAGATCTCATGCAAACAATAATTAGACATCCAATTACAATAATTAGATCTGCAGCTTCAAGTCTATAATTGGCCTTCTACATGTAAACAACTGGTTCGTTAACTAATTGTTCATGCAACCGATAGTTTCAAAACTGCACAGGCGACTGACATCGGTCCCTGTCTGCTTGGAGGTGACTGACGTCGGCTGACTCTTGACCGATGTCAATTGCTTCTTGTCCACCACTAGTCGACGTCGATCAGCCTAACCGACGTTGGTGACTATGACACTCAGCAACCTCCTCCCCTATTTGCATCAGTGAAGCTTTTAGCTCCACAACCTAACAATCTCCCACTTGGAGATAAATAGTTGCACTATACCTATACCTGTACCTTGTCTAATCTATTTCTTAGCTTGTATCCCTCTTCAAGCTCAACCTTGAAGACCAACCACCACAAATCTTGTGGTGCACCTCCTGTCATCCAAGTAACCTGCCGCATTCGCATCTACAAACCCATGTAGAAAAGAACTTGACCCTGCATAACATGTCGACCTGTTGTTGGTCACTCTTAGATATCTGAGAATCCACTGGACTGTCCTCCAGTGCTTCTTTCCCAGATTGGCTCCAAACTTTCTGACAACTCCCACTACTGGGGCAAAATTAGGGAGTACACTTGTACTCAACCTCATCATGTGATTGGGGACCCTTTTCTGTGAACTGTCCATCCATAAGTGTGATGCTCGATTCTTCAACCTGCACTACCTTCACACAATCATCCTGTGACAACATCAACTTGTGATCTTACCTGTCTCTAGGATTACTCATGCCAAAGAATTTCGTTGCTCCCAAATCCTTCATGGTAAACCACTGAACTAACCTTACCCTTAGCTCAGCAAAACCATGTATGTCTGAACCTGTAGCTAACATACTATCCACATACAGTAACAGGATAATGTTGCAATCATTATCCAACCTGGTAAGACAAACACAATGGTTACACTAACATTGACTAAAGCCCTGCTTTGTCATCCACCTGTCAAACCTGTACCACTGTCCTGCAGCTTCCTCAAGACCATATGACCTGGCCTTCCATCTCACGTGTCCATTCTCTCTATTCTTTAACTAAGTATCCATTCGTCTTTCAGTGCTTTCATACCAGCTGGCAATCCTACCAAATCTCTTGTTTGGTTTTGCATCCTAATCATGCCTTGCTCCCACTATTTTCTAGATCCTTCCTGCTCTACAGTGAGCAACAAGTATAAAGAAGAGGAACAATGAATTTGAGGCTTACTTACCCTTTCAGTCCTCCATATGGGCGTTTGAGACTTCTTGATAGCTTGTTGTCTGCCCAAAATTCGTTACAGTGATCGACCTCAGTCACCACACAGTCTACATCTGACCGACGTCAGTTCCATGCGACTGTCTTTTCTGTCGATGCTAGTTTTTTGACCGACGTCGGTCTTACCTGGTCGCTGACGTCGGTTCCATGACCGATGCCGACAGCCACCTTGCCTGACACCACCGACTCTGGTCTACACATGACCGACATTAGCACCTGTCTATTCGATGCCGGTTCCCCTTGATCGATGTCGATAACTATGTTCGCCTGTGAGTGATGACTTTTTACCCGCGAGCTCTCCATGGATCAAAACCCTGTCCAAACTGCCCTGCTCAGAGATGTTCAGCCTTCTCCACTGATATCTTTCCATCATCTCCTCCATGAACACCAAGGCTTTACAGTTCTTAAGTCTGTCAAACACATCTGACTTCCTCTTAAGAACATACATCTTCTTCTTGCTCATGTGACCAAGCCTACAAAGCCACGTCTTTGCAACAAAAGAAGAATCAGTAATATAAGTAGATAGATAAAAGATACCTACTTTCTTACCACCAGCTAATTCAAGTGCATCCGTTGTGAGAGTTTTTGTGCATCTCTCATCACCCAACTTTTTTGAAGAAATTAGCCACATCTTCAAGACCGGGACCTGCATGACCTCCTTCAACACCCATGTGTTGGCTGCCTGTAATTTCAGCTTCACTTCTCCTTTGCCAATACTTTGACAAGGCACACCAGCCCCTAAATAAATAATTTCAAAGTCTCCAAAGACCTTAACATAGAAAAATACTCTATTTCGGGCTGCATGGAAAGAGGCAACAGAATCTGTAAACTAAGATTCTACTTTATCCAAGGAACATCCCAGAGCATCCTGTGCAACAACACCTGCAACATCTACTTCTTCAGTTCCTTCATGTTGATCTTCTACCAACCAACAATTTTTTTTACCTACTCTTTCTTTCCATAACACCGTAATTGACCATTCGTGCTTTTCAATTCCTCCATTTTTAGCTTACTTTTTTCTGTCATTGCTATACTCCCACTCAATCAAAAACTCTTGAGAGTGACCTGTAATCAAACACAAACCTGCTCCTTGCAACCTTAGCTCTGATACCACTTGTTGGTATCAGACTCTTGAACCTACAACCAAGTTCTGATACCACTTGTTGGAAATCCCGAAAGCACAATAGATAACCAAGCAACTTAAATGCGAAATTTAACCAAAATGCACAAGTAACTAGAATTTAGAAATAACACAGAATATGAGAGACAATACCCAATTGTATTAATACTCTTACAGAAGAAAATTAAAATAAAGAAGTGCCACAGTCTTCTTACACCTCCAAGGCTTCCCACACCTCTAGGACTCTCAGTAATCTTTCCTCAAAGCTCTCTCTCTCAATTACGGTCCCAACACTCAACTCAAACACAGAGTTGGTGTTCACCTCCAACCAGTCAGTATCACTACTGCCAGTACACCGAATATACACACATACTCAACCGAGCACACAACGCACTCCAAGTAGATCTCTCATGAACTTGCAACAACCTATAACTCAAATGATTTTACTTTGGAAGGAACTACCTTGCCTTCCTCTTTGCTCTCCAACCGAGTACACATCGTACTCCAAGTAGATCATGCCTGATCTTGCTACCTGTTGTGTTGCTGATCTCTCTGATCCTACTACCACCTGCAGATCAATCTGGTCTTGCACACCTATCGACCAACCTGATTTTGCACACCTACAAACCTAGATCTTGCACACACAAACTCCTGTAAATCAATGATCTTATTTACCATGCAGATCTCTAAATGTGGCCTTGTACACCTGCTGACCAAGATCATACATACATGAAGAATCCTTCTAATTCTCCAAACCAGCACCCACACTTGGCACTGTGGCACTAAGAGGAACACACCTTGCTCTCTTCACTCTGAAGGAGCTAATTTTTGCTCTCTTACTCTCTAGCATAAATTACAATATAGCCCATGAGTCTATTATATAGATCTCATGCAAACAATAATTAGACATCCAATTATAATAATGAGATCCACAGCTTCAAGTCTATAATTGGCTTTCTAAATGCAAACAACTGGTTCGTTAACTAACTTTTCGTGCAATCGACAGTTTCAAAACCGCACAGGCGACTGACGTCGGTCCATGTCTGCCTGGAGGTGACCGATGTCGGTTGCTTCCTATCCACCACTGGCCGACGTCGGTTGGCCTAATCGATGTTGATGACTGTGACACTCAGCAACCTCCTCCCCTGTTTGCATCAGTGAAGCTTTTAGTTCCACAACCTAACATTTAAGACTTCAAGTCCCTTGTATAAAAACAATCAAGTAAATTCATCAAGAATTTATGCACTGATAATGGTGGTATGTCAACCATAATTTTGATAAATTTTGCACTTCAAAGGGGATTTAACTATAATGTATAGTTTCATACAATCCTCATCAGAATGGTTTTACAAAATGTAAGAATAGGTCTTTGAAGGAAATAACATATTGTATGCTATACTTCAAATCTCTTGCACCTCAATATTGGGTTGAGGCCATCAATTGTGCTTGTTATATCCAGAACTAGGTTCTTCATAAAACATTGAAAGGGGTCATTCCTTTTTAAGCAGAGAGTGGTAAGAAACCCACAATTAAGCACTTTTGATCATTTAAATCTCTTGATATGGCACACATTCCTAAGAAGACATGTAAGGCAATGGAACTTCATATTCAAACTTGCATCTTCATTGGATATTTTTAGTGTGTTAAAGGATACATAATTCTTCATCCCACCACTCATGAGTTGTTCATTAAAATAAGTGTTCATTTTCAAAAGGGACCTTCAGAGTCCACACTTGACATTTATCCCTCTTCCTTGGACTCACTGGGATTTGATGACATTTATGATGATTCAAATATGCCTAAACAGCTTCCTAAATATCCATATTCTTCTTCTAGTTCTATTGATGAGATTAGTGATAATGACTCACCTCCTCCCTCTCCTAAAGAATATTCAAAGGATGAGGAATCTCCCCCTGGATCTCTAAATTATGGTCCTCCTTGGGCTAGACAAACACTACAAAGTGTTGGCCATTGAGTTGGAGATCTATCAGACACTAGGCAGACATGTTCATAATTCCATAATGTCCCACATACATTCATTGCATCTTTTTTTGACTAAAAATCATTTCATGAGGCTTCTGGCACTCCTAAGTGGGATATTGCTATGGAAGGGGAGTATGGTTCCTTTTTTAGGAACAACACTTGAGATTTAGTTTTGCTTAGTAAGGGAAGAATACTTGTTCAAAGTAGATGATTTATCGAACAAAATATGTTGTATATGGGCTCATAGACAAGTTCAAAGCACATTTAGTAGCAAAGAGTTTTTCTCAAGTTCCTAGCATTGACTATACCAATGCTTTTTCCCTAGCTGCCAAAATGAACTCAATTTGACTCACTCTTGACATTGCTACAACACATCACTAGGACATTCATCAAATGGATGTGAAGAGTGTTTTTATTTATGGTGACCTCAATGAGGAGATATACATGGAGTAACCATAAGGTTTTATGCAGTATTATTCATTGGTTTGTAGACTTGAGAAATGTATATATGGCCTCAAACAAGTTCCTTGGGTTTGGTATGCCAAGATGGACTCCTTTTTTCTTTCAGTTGAGTTTTTTAGATGTTATTTTGATTCTAATGTCTAAATTTTGTGGTAGCATGACTCACTTTTGATTTTGGTCTTCTATTTATATGACCTTTTGATCACTAGGTGTTCATCCTCCATCGCAACAGTGAAAACTACTTTGTATGATAAGTTCTCAATGACTAAATTTGGCTTGTTGCATTACTTTCTTGGGATTAAAATTAATTAGTCTAACTCTAAGATCACTATTGCATAATCCAAGTATGCTCCTGATTTCTTTTTAGAGTTTAACATGGTTGACTGGAAGTCAGTCCCAACTCCCTTTATATTTAGTGTGAAGTTTGAGGTTGATTGTCCTTCTCCTTTGATTGATGTTACCTTGTATCGATAACTTGTTGGTTGTCTCATCTATATTACACAATCTAGACCTAACATTTCATATGGAGTGGGCATGGTCTCTAGATTTATGTAGGAACTACATGAGCTATGCTAGAAAATAGTTAAGTGAATTTCTACTGCATTCAAGATACTCATAGTTTTGGGATTCATTATATAATATACATCCATGTTGATTTGATTAGATATATATATTTAAATTAGATTGACGATATTTAGAATCATAAGTCTACTTCAAGCTATAGTTTCTCTCTTGGTTCAAGACTAATTAGCTGGTCAAGCAAGAAGCATAATGTTATTACTTTATCTTCTATAGAAATAGAATACAAAGGAGTTTTTAATGTTGTCATTGAGGTTATTTAGTTTCAAGGGATTCTCACTAAGTTTGGAATCCAATTTTGATGACCAACAGTTATCTTTTGTGACAATCAAATCACCATCCATATTTTCAAGAATCGCAAGTCTACTTTAGGCTATAGTTTATCTCTTGGTTTAAGACTAATTAGTTGGTCGAGTAAGAAGAATAACGTTATTACTTTATCTTCTATAGAAATAGAATACAAAGGAGTTTTTAATGTTGTCACTGAGGTTATTTGGTTTCAAGGGATTCTCACTAAGTTTGGTATCTAATTTTGATGACCAACAGTTATCTTTTGTGACAATCAAATCACCATCCATATTTTCAGGAATCTTATCTTCCATGAATAGACCAAGCATATTGAGATTCACATGCATTTCATTCAAGAGCTTATTAATGAGCAAGTCATTGATCTCCACTACTACTATACTATAGAGCAAATTGATGATATATTCACCAAATATTTCACTGAGAACAAGTATTTGCATTTGTGGGCTCTTCTTGAGGTTTAGATCGCTCCAACATCATCATGTTTAGGGGCTTTTTATTTCCTTCCTTCTCTATCTCAACTTCTATGTGGGGATTTTCTTTATTCTTCTGGGGGATTTTATATGTACTTGGGTACCTCATTAGGCCTTGTTGTCGAGACCTAAATTTTATACCCACCTAATATATGCCTAAGGGGGGGTGTTACTATAAGTTTTTAATACCATTATATGGTTTTTATTACACATGTTGCTTAGCTTGTTTAGGTGTCATATTATGTCATATAGGAAAATATGGATTAACCTATTTTCTAATTTTGAGTTATTTTTTGCTTCTCTATAAATGTACATTTCTTAAAGATATTTAACTAATGATTATAATGCAAATTTTTTTTGCTTATGTATTGATTTCACTTCTGTAATAGGTTATCTCTTATGCATATTTCATTTTGCATATTACAGATGTTTTTACATTCATATCTATCTAGTCTCGATCTTTAATTATGGCCCACTCTAACATTTATTGTCATGATTGCACACTAGGGTAAATCCTCACCATCTCCCTCATAGGAACACTACAACCTAACGAGCTTATCTTTGCACTCACCTCTATATGGTCCAGCTCACTACTGAGTCCATCAAGGGATCTATTTATCTTTGTGGCATGGAAACTACTTACCCACCTTTGTCATCTCCCTCCACTACTCATTACCATCATCATCATCATTTAGCCACTACTAACTGACAAGGTCTCATAACTAGGACCACAACTAACACCCCTTATCCCCTACTCATTATGGCTCCCTAGCATGGAGTGCCTAATAAGGAACGATAATCAAAGGTGCCATTATGAGTGTAAGTCTAAAATTTCTAGGGGCTTGGTCACATGAATGTTTCTCAACCCAACATGTATAATGACCAATAATCTAACTCTGACACCTCACATGCACTATTGTCAGCCATGATGGGCACATGTCCATTATGTCTATGTATAACATCCACACTATCTAATATTTGTGATTTTATCCAATATAGGCACATGGGGGATCACACACATAGTGTGGTATTATGCTCATCTCCTCACTCATGGGATACAACCATCCACCATGAGTAAACCCTATTGTAGGGAACGTCTCATAAATCTAGCTAGCAAAAAGAATAATGGGACCCATTATTTATTGGCCTTGGCTCAAAATGCTATAAAAATCATGAACCAACTACATCCATATGGAAGTTCCCATATCATATAATGTACCTTTCACTAATGTGAACCAATACATGACTATAATTTACATAGGTACCACTCCATTGAATTTATGACACAACATACACATGGTCATAAGTCTGATGAGGGCTTTCTAGATATCTGGAATGCCCAATATGTATACCTATAAAAATCATATGATGATCTTATGTTCATCGTAAAAATCTGACCTTGTAACATACCAGAATAACTCCCTCCTCTTTTTTAGTGGTCTACAGTGTGTCACATACCATAGGAGTGCCTGTAATAGAAACCTCTAAAATGGCATGGATGTCTTCCATTATGATCACTACCTCGATCATATTCCCCTCCACCTCCCATCTGAAAGTGTCAATCAAACTCTCCCATCACCCTAAGAACATGGCGATCAACTCTACACTCAGAGGCACACGACACATCTCCATAATCCCTCTAAAGCCCCAGAGCACAAGCTAAAGCTTTATCCGTTATTGGTAATCTCTCTAATAGGTTTGGTAGCCAACTAGAATTTACACTCTGCCATAGTCATTGTCGCCTCTAAAATATGTCAACTAACAAAGCACAATCATATTTTAATCTATAAATCTGAAATCAAAACTCAAAATTACAACAAAATAGTAATTAGAAAAACCTAATTTCTAACTACATCGACCAAGCATCCAACTGTATCAACTATGCTTAAAATTTTCTATTGCACTGGCCAAACCCTATGGTACCATCCAAAGAAATTTATGATTGCACCATCCATACCCTATGGTACTGGCCAAGGAAAATTTATAACTACACCAGCATACCCTCTAGTACCGAACAATGCAAAATTATAACTACACTGACCATACCCTACGATATTGACCAACACATCTTATAAATGTGTCGACCAAACCCTAAGGTATCAGTCATGCTCATTCTTTATACTACATCATCAAAGCATTAAATTGCATTAGCCATGCTTATCTACCTAATACTACCATTCATACCCTACAATATTGGCCAACACCATACCTAATTGTATTGGCCATACCCTATGGTATCAATGAGGAGTTAATTTTACCCCTTACAAATAGTATTAACATGGATGATACAATTTTCTAAAGGTAATGATTTTTTTCTCTAGCCCTAATAAATACCATTGGCCCTAGTTTTGAATTTTTTTTATTACCCATTACCCATCCTAATTCTATTTTCATTTTGACACTTGGAGAAAATTATGTTGAATGGATTTGTCTCAGCACTTATATTTTCTAATCTAGTTCATTTTTACTAAAAATGAAAAAATAGACAATAAATGCACCGCCTACCTATGGGGCTCTAGATGTAGTTACAATATGTCCTTTAATATGTTTGTCTCCTCATCTACAAGTCAAAGTCTCTCACAGCACTAAATTTGGATAAACAGAGTTCTGGTTTTCCAAAAATAACAAATACATAAATAAATATTTTTTTACCTATTTAGAGTTAAAAAAATCAAATTTTGAAGCTTTCAGGTCTTTACCATGAAATTTTATTTTTCACTCATATCTTTGTTTCAATATGTCCTTTTCATGAATCGAAAGAAGCTTAGAATCTTGGTGAGATAGAATTTTTAGGTGCTAATATATTTTTTTTGTAAAATTGTGGATTCTTATATTATTTTTCAGGGCCACCTCTTGTTGAATGCCTTTTATCACTCAAAACTCACACAACATCATTTAAAATAAAAAAAGCAAGTGAGGTACATATTTTCATTTTATTTACTTTCAATTACTTTTATTTATTTCAACATTTATTTTCAGCTATGTTCTTTTGTGTTGTTATGTTTCTATCCCAAAGCACCATCATGTATTACAATATTTTGACATATGATGAACTTCAGGTGGGGCATATGTGTACACCAATTTTTTTTTACTTTATTACTATACTAGCACTTTCTCTTTTAGTAGCTTGTCAATATATCAATCTCCTTGAGTGCATGTCCTAAAGGGTGCACCAGAAATGGGTTGGTATTGGCTCATGGTACTTTAAAAGAGATGTTTGTATATTATCTTGTTACACCATCACTACTATCAGTCTGACCTCTTCTAATTCTCTATCCATATTTCCCTTTTGTTTACTTTCCATCCAAATCTGCTAACTTAATTATATTATATGTTATCATCTTAGCAGACATCATAGACTTCATGCTTAAGTCCTTGTATTGTATCAACTAGCCTGATATAATTATAAGTTTGTCTTCTGACATTTGTATTGTATCAGCCTAGTTGATATCGTACTATGTCAATCAACATATTTCAACTATATCATCCTAGCCAATACCATCATCTTAGATTTTAGGGTTGGTTTTGGGTATTGAAATTGTATATAGAGAGGACATATTTCATTCTTAATAAGATATATCATATTCATACACTACTTGTGGTCGCATTTCTGCCCTAAGGAAGTATTTGGGAGAGTTAGTGATTTAAAATCTTATCTTTGAAGTCTTGTCTTGTGGTGTCATTGAAGCTCAATAGTAGGAT
Organism: Torreya grandis; assembly: GCA_037957365.1. Classification (NCBI taxonomy): domain Eukaryota; kingdom Viridiplantae; phylum Streptophyta; class Pinopsida; order Cupressales; family Taxaceae; genus Torreya; species Torreya grandis. The sequence continues at coordinate 424,160 of JARHVA010003220.1, read as the reverse complement.
TCATTGAAAGTTCCTAACTAAGGATATATAGGTCTTCATCTAACCATTTGAGTTCTTCAACCTAAAAAATCTCTTGCAAAGATCCACTTGAGCCAAAGGGGAATATTGAAACATCAACAAGACCACCCCAAGGTAAGTATTTATATGCCTACACTCTTTCCTTTCCTTACTTAGTAGCTTAGATATTATTTATTGTTTTGTGGATGTATGTGTGTATCCTTGCTTAGGCTCTTCCTTATATCTAATAAGATCGTATATATATAGGGTTCATTAGGCTTGTCATTTATCATCTTAAGTTGCATAGACCCCCATTTGGTTGACCATTGCACTTTACCTTCTTTTAAATCACTTAATCATTATTTAATTTACTTGCAACCCCTTACAATCATTTACTTTACTTGTATCTTCATTTACCTTTGTTGAGGTCTAGTGAGAGTTATATCCCTATGTCATAGGCTTAGGCTTTAGAATTATTTCCTCTTGACATTTGAGTTTCAGGTTACCCTCTGCTAGATCTATGGATATCATTGGTCCTTACTTGTTCATCCAAGTATAGATAGGCTCTATTTGATTAACCTTATTCGAGTCCTAGTCTATTTAGAGAAATATGATAGTTATAGGTTATCCTAGCCCATGCATATAGACTACAATAATAAAAATTAGTAGTTCATATTTTTTAAATGGCCAAAAAAGCCTACCCCAAAATGTGTCTTAGATAATCAAACACTTGACTAAGTTGGAGGTACAAATCCACTGGGTGGATGAGAAAACTAAAGGATTCTCCCACGACCTTGTTTTTTAGTTGACTAGATGCCAAAATACCCTATTGAAGATCGAGCTACTATCTTAAGAAGAGTAGGAATTGGTATGAAAGGCCTTGGCCTCGGCCCAACCATCTTACAATATGCTCTCACTTTTAAATGCTCAAATCCAAATAAAGGAGAATGAAGTATCGTATAGGTAGTTATGCAAATGTCAAAGGATCCATTGGATATTTCCTTGTGGATATCTCAAGACACCAATTATTTTAGAATTCAAGAACAGAGCAAAAATTTACCTGTGCAAGATTCAAGTACAAGGGGCACTCTAGTCAATAGTTAGGACTATGTCATTGCAATAGTATTGACTGGATGGGAATTAGTTTAATCACCACACTGCCAACCTAGGCTAACACTAATTAGTATAGTTAGAGGTGTAGACTAGCCTTTTCTACGAAGCTAAAAAAATTATAGCTCATATGTCAAATTCCATTTATGGGAAAACGGAAGACTACACAACAAAGGTACTTGCAAGTGGATTAATTTAAATCTAATTTTCAAGATTTATAGTTGTGAAGTGACCAAGTGTTGAGTACAAAAGTGACCTTTACCTTCCCTACGCAGTGTACCCAATTTCCCAAATTAGGTTACAATTAAATTTTCCTTCATGCAATCTAGATTTCAACATATTATTATTATAGGTACTTATCCATATGTAAATGTCTTCACAAGTTTTATAGAGACAATGGAGTTTGTAGTGGCAGCTTTATGAGTCATAGAATCTTGTATCTACATTGTGTCTGTTTTATTTTAACAAATGTGTGCACATACATCAAAGTGGGGCAATATGTAAACACTTAAAAATGTCCTTTAGACATTTATTAGTTGTATTGCATTATTCTAGGGTACTTTTGTGTTTGTCAGGTATTGGTCCAATTATGCTTATTGGTGCAATATCAATCATTTTTGTTATGTCCTATTTTTTCTCTCCTCCCTCTCTATTTTCCTATGTTTCTGCTAGTCCCTCAAGGCCACACATTGTACATTTATGGGGATGTGGGGCTTTTTCACTTGTTAGGATCCCCCAAGGGTTATTGGTGTTGTTTTGTCAACATTTTTTACCTTATTGTTGTTAGTTTGCATGCCATTAAGTTCCTAATTTGAATTTAAAAGGTCTATTAATACATAGATATATTAGTACATTTAAGACATCAATGAATGAAGGAAATCAATGCAAGCATATAGAGAAGGAATTCAAGAATCTAAGGAAACGTGGAGAGCATATAGCATTTATTGTCATTGCATAATATTGAGCATTCTAAAAGATATCAAGCATTCATTATAGGATTGAAAATCTTTGTAGCGACATACTTGCATTACACTAGACTCCTTAGCTTAATTTACATTTTAATTGGTGTGATGCCCTCAATATTGTGTATTTTTGAGAGCCCTAATAAGTAATCAGTGCTTTAAAATATTTTTGACCCTAAACATAAATCCTACCAAAAATCTTTATCATTTGCATGTCCAATGTTCTTATTAGAGTTTGAAGAAGAATAACAATTACCCAATACCTTATTAAATTTTAAATAACAATAAGTTTTTAGAGTTCTCACTAACTTACTAGAAGAGTCATAATTTTAATATCAAATTATGACATTTGTTTCCAAATTATCTATAAATCAAAACTTTCTTCTTAACTGATATGAGTAGATATATTACATGTTGATGTAAAATACTTCCTCAACTTTAATAGTATTGTCCTAAATAATATATTGTGAAAAAATAGTTTAGGAATTAAAAACTAATTTTATAATTACACCTAGTTTTAATTAAGATCCAAGTATAGGTTATTCTTTTCGAATAATAATGCGAAACAAGTGCCGCAATATGGCATCGTACCTACGGGAAGCAATACATTTTTTATGTTTTTTCCCATGATACTTTTGATTTATCTCAATTTTAGATCAGATCTGACATGACTGCTTCATGACTGCTTTGTACAATGTTGCGCAACATATTAAAAAAGGAGTTAACTATTTTTAAAAATGAATGATTAAAAGGAAAATAATTAAAATAAATAATTTAGATTTTATAATCTGTAATAAACTTTTAGTTGTGATATTTTTGATATGTATTTAAAATACGAAAATTATATAAAGTACATAAATTGATTGATAAAATGTATAATGAAAAAATAAAAGTTTATATTGATGAGATGAGGGTGTATTGATAAAGCAATTTGATAATTATATGTATCACTCATATTCAAATTTTGAAAGTATTGGAAGGTCGGTTGTGGTCATTTTTTTTGGTAAAAATATCAGTTGTGATGAGAATATTGTGGCAAAAATGTAAACGATAATTATGATGGGAATATTGGTATTCGTCAATTGTGATGATAGTGTTGGTGTCGATCGATTGTGACCGTTAATATAACCAATTAATTGGTTCGATCAAAAACTTTATATATATCTTTTTTAAAAAAACTTATAAACTACAAAATTATATTATTAATGAAATTTTTTAAAAACTTTTTTAATAAGATGTGATCTTATAGATTAAAATCAATCAAAATATACACAAAATTATGTTATTAGTTAAAAAAATTAAAAATAAATTCAACAAAATATGGTTTGATGAACTAAAGTCAATAAATTATTTTTAGATATGTGCAAAATAAACTTGTTGAATAAGTCTATACATATTTTTAAGCAAATGCAATTCAGAAGTGTAAATATAAAATTTAACATCTTTTTAATATACATATATAAAATTGAATATTTGTTAATGTGTACCTCTTTTTAATGTATGTGATATAAAACTTAGCATATTTTAACGTGTATAAAAAATCAGAGTTTTAGAAAAAAATATGAAAATCGATAAAATGGAAAACGAAAAAATCATTTAAACTTTTTAAGGCACTTATCCTTGTAAGTAATTATAGGTTTTATTTTTTAATTAATTTGATTTTTTCATTAATCAAATGGAATGTAAATTTTTTTCTAAAGTTTGAAATATAAATAAAAATATATTTTTCAAGGTGTTATTACAACATATTCTTTCTATTGATTACAAATTTAAATATTTTGATTTAAAAATGATAAAAATATATTTAAAATTGTACAGTGAATATAAGAATATGACAGCAAATAAATAAGATAATAGAGGGCTTTCCTTGCAAAGTACAAGGACAGAGTAAAGGGTAACCTACCACACTTTCTTAATGTCATTTCAAACAAATCCTCGAATGGCTCTTCACACAAAAGCTCTCGAGCATCATCCTATAGCAAGCGATTTAATTTTGTAATGCAAGGTATATCTTGATAGTTTAAGGATTGCTTTTATCATGAGATGTGACTATAACCCAGCTCCCTAACCCCAAAAGACCATTATTGGGCAATAGGGCATCAAGTTGATCTCGATTATCAACATCATCAATAATGATGAGAAACTAAAACAATGTTTAGTGAGTCGAGCAATCCAACCAATTTTCTAGAATCTATTTTCCATTGTTTATATTGTTGATTTTAACTTCGTTACCAGTTAAATATTTTAATAGCTAATTGTACAATGTTTGTAATCCATTTGGTTTGGACACATTTCTTACACCAAACAATAAACTCAATCTGTCAAAATATCCCAATTGTTGTTAATAGATCTATACGGCCAAAGTTGTTTTCCTTGACCCGACAGTTCCAACAATGCCTACAGTCAAAGCATTCTCATTCTCTTTTATGGACTCGGAGAGAAATTACATCAAAACCTCGACTACGTCATCGAGTGCATCCACAGGTTTCTTATGCACCTTTCTAAAATGCTCCATCGAGCGACTGAGTATAGTGTTTGCGAGATTTACTTCATCGTTGATGTTTCAATTTAAAATAAAACTCGTTTCTTTAGAGTGTGGATATTTGATGATGAATAAGGGCTATAAATTTTTACTCATTGAAGGTTTTTGAAACCAATTCCAAGATTTTATTAAAAAAACACAATCCTTTGTCACGAAGCAAATAAAGGATTATGCCGAAAAGAATGTTTTTAGCATCGGGTCCGCGATGATTGATACAAATGTGGTAAGGTCTTATGGATACATCAAGCCTTATGTGGTTGTTTATTGTCTTGATGGCTAAATCAATGAAAGCCTATATTTCCACCCTTCACAATCCTTGTTAGTCAACACATACATAAGCCAGTCCCCATTGACATGGTTCGGCATTTTAGAGGTTGTTTTTTAGATGGGTAAAGAAATGGGGTCGATTTATTGGTTGAAATGTGCCCATCAAAACGACTTAGGTCAGGAATCATAATGCCATAGATAACTCAATTGTGTGGCAATCAAGATCAATACAATACTACAACATTTTAACATGGCCAACAGTTAAATTAAGGAAACATTAAATCTATGTCCTACACTACGGTGTTGATTGATTCCAAACAGTTTGGAACGAGTCTCAATTGTTTATACCACATCGCTTTAAATTTGAATAGATATCGATAAAACAAAATATATTTAATATATAGTAAAATTATCATAACTCAAATGAAATATAATTTACTTTATAGAAAATAGGATTATTAAATGCTATAAAGGGTTTCATTTGATTTTGTTTTACAATACAATGTATTTACCTCCTCACTGAGGGATCTATCAATCTATTTCTTTATCAGATTTGTTGGGTCTCTTCAACAATATAGTTGTCATGGGATGTTAATGATACATTTACTTCCCCAGGCTTGTAATTTTACCCCTTCTCTACCTTTAATTTAGAATTTTATATTGTTTGCTAAGTATATCACAAAATCTACTTATAAAATTTCTTAACATAGGTACATACTTTAACTTTGAACTTCAAATCAAATCAACAATGGGGTTTCTTCGTGCTATTTTTTTTGCTAGTGGCAAGAAAATTTATTCCCATTCAATAGATCTTGTGTGGTTGGAAATTAGATCAAATTAATGTCACCTTAATAAGCCCACACAATTTTATGTAGTGCTAGGAAGAACCAATGCCACTTCTTGTTTAAATATTCTTTTCATATAGTCTTAAACATAAAAGACAAAATACAAACCAATGCCATTGCTCATTGATCGTCCACCTTGGTAGTCGAGAACGCCAACTCGTGTAACGGTCTATACACAAAAGACTCAACTAAGACTATGTTGATGAATGGCAATCCTGAAGTAACCACTGATAAACTAACCTTACAAAGCGAGACATTCTTAAAGCTATTGAGAACCTTTTTCTTTGCCCCCAATACTTTTGCTTGGTGGATAACTAAATTTAATGGTGGTATTATAGTCAAAGTCGAAATCTTATTTTTGTATTATGTGGGCTTAATCTAAGGCATCAACAAGTATGATTTATGCTCGTACAAATTGTGAAGTGAGGGCCTCACCTTTCACCATCAATATTTAACTAGGAAGCATTTCGCTTTCACTTCCTTAGCCTTCTTTATTACAAATTAGATATTTTTCGATAAACTTAATCAATCACTTTAATAAATTGTAAAATATTCGGTTATTTTTTTATTTTTTTTTATTTTTTATTTTTTTTTTCTTTTGCTTTTAGTCCTCTCATGTATTTAATTAGTAAAAGGTAATCTTTATCCATAATTATTATTAATACTTAGAGTATAGATAATCTTTTTGCTTATAGAGCATGGGTGATCATGGATACTTATGAACCATATGAATTATGAAAGTATTTTAAGAAAGACCTATATATTGTTGATGCTAGAAAAAAAAAAGACAACAAAAGTGCTAATCAAATTGAAATTGCAACAACACAATATTAAATCTATATTTTTAATTTACAAATTATTAAAACAATTGTACACAACAAAATCACATGTAAACTCAAGAACAAACAATTTTTAATATAAACGCAAGGACTAACCACTACGCTTTTTCAATCTCTTGTTCGAAACAGATACAAATCATGTTACATTGATACAAAGGCAAACACTGTGCTAACCCTATATCTCTAAATTTCTCATTATTGCTAATACTTTAACTTCAACAACACAAACACCAAACACAGTATTTATTTAACACAAAGGCAGGAACTTGACGCTACGTGGCCTTTGTTTTTTAAATGCTACTAATTTTTAAGGTAGTTTTTTTTTTTAATGAAATGATTTTTTTTAATATATAATGTAAATTGTTAATGATATTTTTTTAAATAATTTTAATATAAAAATTCTTAAAAACATATATTTAAATTTAACATTTGATTTTTTCATGAGAATATATAATTATAAAAGAGTTCAAAAGTATTATTTTATTTTTTGATTGAAAAGTGGAATAAATATTATAGTTTTATTTATATCAAATTGATTCCAAATTTAAATCTTATTAGCGATTAAAATATCCATAACATAGTATTAGAACCCTAGCTTGTATTTTAGATTGGGTGTGGGCCCATCGATCTCACAATTAATATATCGAAAAAATATCAAAAATTAAAACTGTAAAATACTTCTTCTATGAAACCATCTTCTTAAATACAACACGTAGAAAGCACCGTCACTTTTAAAATAAGCCTCAAATCTAATAGCCAATTAACTTGCAAATAAATAAATTATTTTTAATTTATTATTAGAAAGTTTTTAACTTTTATTAATTTCATCACTTCAACCATATAAAATAATATGAATCAACAAAAATGTCATTTTTTATTGGATAATTGGAAGATTATTCATCACTTAAAATATATTATTTTAAGCACTTGTTTTCAATGTACCCCTATTCCCATAATAGACCTAATGTCAACTTTTTTTTAAGAGATTAAATTGATATATAATATCAATTTAAGTATATTAAGGTATAATGTTATTGACTTTATTATGTAATATTTTATGGATAGATTTTTTTTTTTTTTAAGTTGTTGATTTTATTATACAATATTTTATCAGTAAAAATATTTTTATTATTATTATCTTTCTTATTTTCCATATCATTTTATTTTTTTCAGATTAAAAGTGGCATCCTTATGATTGTTTTTAATATTGTAATCCTTAAATTTTCTCTTTATACACTTGTATTTTTGTAAATGTTGAAATTGCTATACAAGAAAAGAATAAATATGGTAATAATTTATGTCTACATAAATATAAATAAATTATACATTTATTATAATATTATTTTTATATTTAAATATAATTTTAATAAAATTATTTAATTTTTTGTTTATGTTAAATAAATTTGTACTAATTAAATTATAAAATTGAGTAAATTTATTTTTCATATTATTAAAGATAAAGCATGTTAAAAAAAATTGCTCATCTTCAACATTATAAATATCTCAAATTTTACAAATTCTCTTACAATTAATTATATTTTAATAATATTTTATTTATTTTTCAAGTTTATAATATTGAAAAAGTAATTAATTAGTCAAATTAATAATATTCATTTTTTGTCAATAAAATATAAATAAATTGGTTAAATTGGTTTTGTTGTGTCTAACCCAACCCAAGTTTAAATCTGGTGCGTAAGTGGATGTGTGAAAAATGTTGATAATATTGATCTATTGTCAAGAAATTGACACCTAAAATTTATTAGATATCTCCTCACATATTAGACGGATTCATTTTATGATGTATCAATGTTAATTATCTACTATACTAAAATAAAATGAGTATTTTTTATAAAATATATAACTTATTTTTTATATATTGTAAAAACATAAATTTAATTATTTTTTATTTTATAATTAAACCCATTTAATTTTTTTAATAATTAAATTTGTATTACTATTAAAATTTGTTGGCCTTTAAATTTCTTACATATTGTAGTGTAGCATCTATCAAAGAATAACTTGTCTAGTTTGGAACCTTCGTTTATAGATGAGCCAATCAGACCCAAAGATCTACGAACATATCTAATCTTCATTGTTTGTATTATGATCTAATCCTTATTGTTTACATTACACACAATATTTTTCCTTATTGTGAATTCTAACTAATATTTTGAATCTTTCAATTACATTTATGACAACCTTGAACATGTAAAATGTAAATAAATTAACTCAAACATAAAAACTTGAAAGATTATATTTAGGTTGCAATTTACTAAAAGCCTTAAATATTATAAACAAAATTAATTAAATTAATTCAGAATTAAAACTTTGAAGTTACTATTTGGGTTGCAATTTACTAAAAATCCTTTATATTCACAACCAGAACTTCTCAACAAATCTAAAGAACACAATTTGAATATAAGCATATTTGTTATTATTCTATTTTTGGATATCCCTCTTGTAGTTGTTCCATAATGCAATTTAATCTCCATTTGATATGGTAAACCAAAGGCGTTAAGACACTACTTGCATCTTCGCCACCATATATCTTTTTGCCAGATTACTGTTGTCAATTTATTTACTTTGAAAGCACTCCAAAAGCTTTAAAATGTGACAAGAATCTTGAATTCAGTCTTCCACTAACCTTGCTTTTTATTGTTATGGTCTCATTTTTTGAAAGCTTAGTTTTCTTGTATTTCAATGAAATTCCATATTAGTAATTCTCTGTTTTCTAATTTGTATATATATATATGTGTGTGTGTGTGTGTGTGTTGTACGCTTTTTTTTAGTTTTAAGGTTTGTTGGAGTTACTCTTACATTCTCTCTTCCTTACTTTATATTATATTTTTCAGTCCATAGATCTATTTTGATATTTCGTAAACATTAATATCATTATCTTATTTTATTATATTTTTTAGAATATAATTTCTTCTTAAAATTATAACCAAAAATTAAGACTTCGTTGTAACTTACGTGCTTCATGCTAGTGCCAATGTGGCAGTCACTTACAAAGCCCAAAGGAAAGCAAGAGCTGATGGCTCTAAAGGTTATTTATCAATCACTTGTCCTTAATCTCCATCAATTCTAGTCCTGTTTACAGTTCATATAAATATAAATTACATTATGCTAAGAATTAGAGCAAAATTAACTGTTAGAATATAGATACAAAATAGGTGGGAAGACAATATTTTCCCAGTTGAGACCTTAAAAGAAGTCAGCTTCTACCAAAAGCTATCTCCTGAAGAATACTAAGTGTTTCCTTATGAACCTGAACAACAACATAATAGAACCATCACCACAAAACCAGTAAGATGAAAGACATTATAAAAAAATGGAAATTACCAGTAACTTCAGCTTTAAAAATATCTTTTGACATTAAAATATTCAGTAAGCATCAAAGCTGATTATACCCATTCTAAATGTTGAACAGTAATGCCAGCAGCCTCATTTGTCTCATACATTCCACCCAAAACCTGAAAAAACCACAGATATTTCATAAATGAGATAACACAGATAATCATCATGGGTCATCCCAAAAAATGTCCTGTATGATTGGTGGCACTTATACCTTTGTTACAGTCTCCAAAAACATTCCTGGCCGTACGGGACGTCCTTTTTGAGTCTCCTGATAAGAAATTAGGTTAGCATGCTACATAGATTTTGCAGTAGTAAATCTTGCACTGTTTATCCTTTTATAACTGACCTGGTTTATGTTGTGCCCTGACGTCTTATTATCGGAAGTGGCAGTTTTGTCTGCACCTTCGTCTCTACCTCGCATCACATTCCTTATTTTATCACGGACTGCAGGTCCAGGCCTCAACGCAACCAGTTTGGAGACAAATGCCACCTGAGTATAATATAAAATTATTTAAACTAAAGACGACAAGATCATGCCCATTAGATCTTAGCCAGATCGAAATGTTTAGCGAAATTCTTGTTTACCCTGCCCTTTGACAAATAACGGGGAGAAATTTAAGTTTCTCCTTGGGAATAATATTAGATTTTAAATGTAGGACAATTAATTGGTCCTCCAAAAAAAAAAAAAAAATCATTGAGCTTCAAACTTAGGGCTTTAAACCCCAAAAAATTATCTAACAGATCCAAAACTTCATATTTCTATGTTAAAACTATTATATAAGGCAAACGGTTGTTGGTTGAATAGGGAAAGTTGTATGGCTCACAAAGAACCTACCAGAGAACAATTCTTGCTGCTAGCAAACCTTAACACGCAAAAAGGGATGAATGTAAAGCAGTGATTCATAGAAAAAAAAAAAATATATATATATATATATATTTATTACATAAATATAATAAAAAGCGTGAACAATTAATGTAAATTTAATACAGTAATTTTGTATAAAAGAAATATGTAATCAATATATGTATTTTAATATTTTTCATTGAATTGCAATGAATTGAAGTAATTAAGACATGTACTTAACAGGCAGTGCCCCTTTTGTGGCTCCGGAGTTGTCGTCTTATCTATATTGTGTGGTTAAATTCTGTTGTTCACATATATGTTTTTACTAATGATGGATTTTAGATGGTGATCTGAAATGCGTCATAACTTACGTTTTGCATTGCAATGTTGAAATAATTCTGTAAAATATCGAATATAAATAGCATATAAAATATCGAATAGCTTGAAAAACTAATATTCTAATTCTTGACAAAAATAACAATATAAATGTATGTTGTTTAATTCTTTAAGTAATATATGTTTATAAACAAGATTTAGATCCTAATTATTAGTTAATCGTGTGTAAATTGTACCGTCATTTAATTGATATAGAGTGTTTGACATAAAGTTTTAAAAAAAATTGTAATTGTTAATATAATATTATTTCGAGCACTTTGATTGGTTTAAAAACAAAGCAAAACTCTGTAATTGCTAACATAATATTATTTCAAGCTCTTTGATTGGTTTAAAAAAACAAAATAAATGAAGAGTGAATCCATTAGCCATGCCTAAAATGTTACATATCAATTTTAAGAACATAGTATTTTTCTAAACCCAACAAAATCCATATATTATAGAGAAACCTAGAAGTGCCCTTGGAAATTACAAAATATTAAAATATGAGAAAACTTAGCTTGTTATCTTAAGAATTAAATACTGCCATCAAATTAATAAATCCTTGGTCCAACCAGGTTAAATCTGCCCATAAAGGGGAAACAAATTATATTAATTTAGCATAGTGGATTACTCACACAACAGAGAAAAAATATGTATGTTGTGTTGTGATATAAAAGAAATCTACACTTCCCCAATTTGCTAATTAAAATTACATTTTTAGCAAAAAAGAAAAAAGAAAAACTACAAATATTTCATTTTTCCCATTTTAAGGGACTTCTTTCTGATTACCATCCGGTTTTCCTAATTACTCTTTTTCTAGATTAGTGTTTATTTATTTTCTGAACCTTGGGTTCTCTTTACGAGTACTTTTCTCTTGTAACTGGAGGCAATTTCAAGTCCAAGTTGCCTTCTTTGGTCATTTGTGAACATTAATAGATTTTTTTCCTTCTTTCTTTCTTGCTAACACTTTATAAGGCCCAATACTCGTCGACACATCAATACAACACTTAAAACTCTTATCAGGTCAACACACCAATACAACACTTAAGTCGTATCAGGTTATCATCCATCAAAGGCAGCACGCCACTACAACCCATCCTTTTCACTCTCCAACGAACCTCTCAAATTTAATGATGACAACTAGGACCTCAATCACAAGAGATAGTGAAAGGCTGTGCCACCTCACCAAGCTTCACCAAGGGGGGCTTCACTCGCAACATCAACCGCCAGAAGAGAAAGCAAGGGGCATTTTCAGGGACTTCCATATAGGAGGATTCTAACAAACTCATAATTAGGCATTGCTCAGTAACTCTTCTTCCTTTTAAAATCACTTTTGTTTCTTACATTTTTCATCATTTATTAATTTGTACATTTAGTTTAGCTTAGATTTTCTCACCGTTTGAACCGTTTAGTAAGTTTAAATTCATTCTCATACTAATATGGTATAATTTAGCTTAGATGTTGCAATGTTTCTTTTAATTTTTGAAAATTCTCTTTAAATAATATCAAGGATTTCTTTATGAAATCTTTCATCTTTGTTTATGTGAAAGTTCTGATGTGTATAGCGTTGAAAGCATACATTATAGCATAGTTGGCATAACCGGATGGGGTGAGTACTTGCCAAAGGGCCAAAATGGGTAACCGACGGTTATTCAACCCACTCGGTCAAATAACCGACAAAGGTAAAAGTACTTGAAATTCGCCCGAAGCAGACAGTATATAAATAAAAGTATAAGTTTACATTTAGATAGGGACGTCTAGTTTCTTATAAGTTATATTTTATTTATATACATTCAGGATGTTTGAGAGTGGGTTCAGACCTTTAGGAGCTATAATGCAAATTCTAGGTTTTGGAGGATCCTATCATATTTCAGACTTAGTCAGATTTCAGGGTTATCATACACTATCAAAGAGACATCGTAGGAGGGATGAAAGCTGCATGAAGGGATGTAGTTATGATAGAATAGTATGAGAACGTCTCTTGCAAAGTGCCACAAGTCAATCCCACCCCATTCCTTGTGCATAGATTACTAGACTTTTTCAATCTCCCATAGTTTTCCAGAGAGTAGGGAAGAGAAAAATATAGATTCTTGTAATTTGTACTGGTAGATTCTTGTATAAGTATCATTGTATCAGTTGGGGTCGACTTGTGGCATTTTGTGAGAGATGTTCTGATATTATTCTATCATACCTACATCCCTTCATGTAGCACTCATTTCTCCTACGATGTCTCCTTGAAATTTTGAAACCCTGAAATATGGCTAAGTCTGAAACCTTGAAATCTGACTAAGTCTGAAATATGAAAGGATCCTCCAAAACCTAGAATTTGCATTATAGCTCCTAGAGGTCTGAAACCACTCTCAAACATCCTGAAAGTATATAAATAAAATATAACTTAAAAGTATAAGTTTACATTTAGATATGGATCTCTAGATTCTTTTAAAAGAAACTAGATGTCCATATCTAAATGTAAACTTATACTTTAATGTTTATTTTATTTATATATTGTTTGCTTCAAATGAATTTCAAGTATTTTTTGCGTTTGTAAAAAAAATTGTGGTTTTTCAAATTTGGCGGTTTTGAGTGGCGGTTATTCGCCTGGTGGTTTTCCTAGCGAGTAACCGACCAACCGCTGGTTACTCGCCGGTTATGCCATCTATGCATGATTATAGTATATATGCCTATTCTTTTCAAGTTATTCTCTAAGCATTGCACACATTTCTATGACATAAAGAGACACAAAACAATGCTTGTATCCCTCATTTTCACATTAAAAACATGTCAATTGCAATCACTGATACATAAATCACAAACAACAATTTTTAATTTTTTAGTGTATGCTTCCCTTGGGTGATTTTCAATTAATTTGCAACCCCGCCTTTGTTTGCCCAAAGTAGGTTGTGAGATAAGGTTATCACATCTATCTATCATTATCTTGATTTTCCCTGTATGTTTTCCATGGCCAGCTTTTCCTTTGTCCATTTTTCCTTCCAACTTCGCATCATAGGAGTTTGGTAAGCCCTAAACCATTATAATTCTTTAAGGTCTAAGGTTATCTTACTATTACCATGGAAATGTTTCCTTATTCCAACCTCCTCACAGAGTCAATCATTCATCGCTTCCAATATGGAAGCCATTGAAATAGGGGGCTTCAATGCATTTCATCCATCTCCAAATGGGTCATGAAGATTTCAATTTCCACAACCACAAGTGGAGGCTCATAATGCTCCCTTCACTTTTCATATATTCCAAGGTCGATTAATTTTCAAATGAGCCCACTTTGATTTTCCTTGAATCCCAAACTTGAATGGTGGAAACATGTTTTAAAATTACTTCCTTTCATAGTGTCTTTATTTGCAAAGAATCATTGGTCTTCAAATCCAAGTTTCTTTGCCAATTCCAATGCGAAGCTCTTTTTCTTGGGCCTCATTTGGTCATATTGTTCCCTGATCACAAACTACCACTTCATTTAACCTTTAAATTGCAAATATACTACAATAAGTAATTTCCCATAAGCTCTTCTATGGCTCCAATTCTCAACATCTAGTTATGGCCTCCATGCGCAAAAAACCTCTTTCTTAATTCCCAAAACATCTTACATAGCACCTCTGTTAATTTCTTGGCCATATCGATTGTCAACCCTCACATGCAACAACAATATCAAGTCCATGTGGAACTCAAATTAATCAACCACCATCGTCTATACCACCTACATCATATCCATGAATGCATAATCTCACTTATTCATGTCTATCAGCAACTGTGGACTAATCTTTCTAGGGTAAGTCCTTTCCAATTACATCAAATTCTCAGAGTCCATAATTTTAAAAAATTTCAAGCTTTTCATGTTAACCGACTATTTTATATCTTGAGGGCCATTTATAAAGATGACTCTCAACAAGAACAACCTTACAAGAAGCATCTTCACAACAATATCAAGGACATCCTCTTTACGTCCAAAGACAAACCCATACTATGGTCAATGGGCCTCAACCACAAATCCATGCATTGATACTATACCCCAAGTCCTCTCATACAATTTCATACAACATTTATAGTTTATCTTAGAAATCCTTTGTCTCAACCTGCCACCTTGCCTCAATTGCGTAGCGGTGATTCATTTACTCATTGTTACAATCCTAAACCCATGACATCATGACATGTAAGACACAAACATTGAATTTAATAGAATGCCATGAGAAAATATCGAATGATATGAGAAAATATAGTCAGCTACCGCCTACAATGAACATAAGGATTTTTAGAGAAAAGTTGAACTGAAATTCAGGGTGGAATTATGTAAAAAGAGCTACACCATTGGAAAATATGTTTCAACTTTCAAGAGCTTTGCAACAATAAATAAGACAACTATATTTGATAAAATAATGCAGATCACCATCATTTATAAGTTTTCCTCCTGAAATGCTGATTCTCCCCAACCTATACAAGTTTTATGAGCATTAAGATATCATGCCATTGCCCTCGGTGAAAATTTCCATTCACATCAGCATTTTGATAAAACAAATTATTTGTAGAATTATGGCATCGTGAAGCTAATAACAGGAAAGATAAAGCATTGTTGTGGCCATTGGAGGCAATAGTTGCAGAACCTGTTCACGCTTCAAATGTGTTGATCAAAGTAAACTCTCACAAATTTGCAGTGTCATAAATAAGCTTCGCAGAATTTTAGAGATGCCATTACATGCCAAATTTGGAGCAGATCCCTTGCAGAAAAAACCCACCTGGAAATCCTCTTTGATTCATTGTTTTGTGTTCTGTCCTAGAACAATTTTCAGAAAAACCCAGATGCATGCCTTGCCGAAAACCAGGATTCCTTTAAACCCTTGGGCAGGAGAAAATACAGACGTCACTGTTGAAACTTGAAGGCAATTTGCAGGAGTATAGAGTGTTCTACCAATATTGAAGGTGGCTGTTGAAGATTTTTTTAACAATGCAGAGAATAATTGGTGGTGAAAGTAACAAGCAACACAATTTTTTTTCACGTGTTAGGACCCCTTCATCCTAGCTCTCCAAGTTTGTATCAGGGATTATTGATAAAAGTGTAATGTCCCCTTTTAGGGCTGAATATGCAAGTACAAAAATCTCCACAAATCCTAATTAGTTCTAAACTGAAAATCCACAAAAAGTATGCCAAAAATCTGAATTTGCAGTCCTAGGAACAAATCGTCCCACTTGGCCTTGGCGCTAGGGTTAGGGGACTAAAGTCAATACTTTTTCACTCAAAAATATTCAGAAAATTCTCAAATAAAATTCAGAAAATTGCAATTATTCTCCCAAATCTGAATGTGCCAAAGTAATTATTTTTCAACTCGGAAATAATTATTTTTTTACCAAATTTTCTGAAAACTAAAAAAATGCATAACTCCTTCAAAACTGAATGTATTGAGTCGAATAAATACTCAAAATGATCATAAAAATATGATAAATTTGATTACAAAAATTTTAGATTTTTCTGAGCAAGATAAACCCTCAAAAAATGCATGTCACCCAAGAAAGGTGATGTCACTCTTTGGGGGTGTGATGTCACATCCTAGGGAGGTTCGCCACACTTGGAGATGATCCGAAAGTGCCTCAAAACTGATCAAAACCCTTCATATCTGATATTTGTTCAATCTTGCCCAGAAATGATGACCAAAAATGCAGAAAACAAGAAATACTTGACCAAATCAGCAACCAACAAATAGCAGAATGTCTTCAATATAATTTCTGAATGAAATCACCCTTCAAACAACAATAGCATTCATTGGGCACCCACCCCAATCATTCTTCAAGCATGAAGATTCAATATATCAAATTAGCATATCCAAAATAGAAGCCCTCATGTCCATTTATAGTCTTTAAAGTGGGGTGAACCACTTTTTGGAGGCAAAATATTTTTTTTAAAATCACTTAACCACTTTTCAAAATATATTTTCTTCTTTTATTTTCCCTCCAAGCTGACATTACTCTTTTTTCACTTATAATATTAAATTAATTGCCAAAATATAATTAATAATTAAAATTACTCTAAGGCAATAATTTCATAAATAATTAATTAATTTACCCAATTTACAAGAATGATTAAATCACTTTTGGGCAAACAATTAATTAAAATACCTTCTCCAGTTATTATTCAAACTCTCAAGTGCAATAGTGGTTAAAACCACTTTTATAAAATGTTTTAGTTGTAAAAATCACTTTTTAATAATATTTTATTAACTAGCTAAAATTGCCTTATATGGTCAAATGATCAAAATCACTACTCAAACAATCTTAATCAATTAATAAAATAAAATCCCCTAAAGTTATCCTTTAGTCTATGGAGAAAAGTAGACTAAAGGTCTTCAATCCCTATTTACTAGTGAACCGAAAATGGGGACATTACAGTCCTCCCTTCCCAAAATTGCTTGCCCTTAAGCAATTCCAAACATGGTTGATCCTTCTCTTCCACGTAACCGTTTGGATTTCTTAATAGTGCATCCGCTACCGCATTGTTTTTACCTTTCACATATTCAATGTCAAAATCATTAGCTTGCACTTTGCTTACCCAATTTTGTTGTCGGTCATTCAATTCCTTTTTGAATGCTCTTGGATGATGGTATGGAGTGACAATAACTAGTTTGGCACCCACTTCTAGCTCAATGTTATGCTCAAAACCTCTATTCAGTGGCATCCCATACGACAGATAATTAAAAATATGAATAGACTTGTCTAAAATAGCTTGTAACTTACCATGAGGGGGTTGTTCTGTTTTTTCTGAATTTATTGCGATAAGGCAGCTTGTTTTTTCATGGACACTTCTTGTGGAGCACCACTAGCTCGACCCTTAAGGACCACTTTCTTGCCTTCTTTGAAGAATTTCAGCTCCATAGTTTTATAATTTTGAGTGAATTCACCTAATGAATGCAGCCATTGAACACGCAACACAACATCAATCTCACCACTGCCAACAACATAAAAATCATCAATTACCTTGTGCATCTCGAGAGTGAGTTGAAGTTGTTGAATCTTCTTGGAACATGGAATGGTGAAACCATCCACCATAGTCACATTGAAGCCCTCGCAATCCGTGGTTTCCAATGCTATCTTTTTTACCAAGTCCTCATCAATAAAGTTATGAATGGCTCCACTATCAACCATGGTAGTCACTCTTTGTCCTCTCAATGTGTTTTTTACCCTAAATGCATGATAATTAGGAGATCCTGAAAGAGAAACGTGTTGCCCACTTCTTTTGCGTCCTCATGCATATGCTCATCGACAACATTTTCATTTTGTTCAACATTAGTATCAACAACATCAAAATCTGAATCATCATCAATTACCTCAATATAATGGACTTGTCCTTTGTCCATGCAAAGATAGCCTCTAGTCCATGGATCTTTGCAAGTGAAACACAAACCTCTCCTCCTTAGCTCATCTCTTGAATCCTTCATGTTGTTGCTATAGAGCAGCATTTTATATGGTGGAACATAAGGTTGAAAAGGCTTGTTTGTTGGCTCACTAGGTGCTGCCCACTTGGTGCTTTTGGCTGCCCACTAAAATCAGACCTTGGCTGCCCGGTATTTTCCACTTTTGGCAGCGAAAGAGTGGCTGCCCCTTGCTGTCCTTTTGGCCACATATTGCCCCTGTAAGCGAAACACTCTAGATCCAATGCTTTAGTAATGGAATCTTGTAAGGAGAGTGGGTTAAAAGCTTTTACCAAACCTCTCAGAGGCTCAATCAAACCCTCAATAAATAGAACAACCAACCTTCTTTCACTTACATCTGGTACCATGACTGAAATCTTCTAAAAATCTGCCACATACCTCTCTACATTATGGCTTTGTTTGAGTTGTGCTAACTCACGAAAGTGGATCTCCGGATCTCTTCTATCAAATCTTTCCATTACCCTCTTGCTGAATTCCTCCAAGTTAGTAATAGATTTGTGGCCTTGTGTAAACAAGCCATGAAACCAAAACTCATCAACGATACCCTCCAAGTGTAGTGTAACAAACTTGGGAGCCTCATCCTCAAACATGGGGTTGAGTGATAAATAGATCTCCAATTTCTGCAACCATGATCTCACTGAAAGTTTATCCAATACCATTAAAAATAAGAAGAGAAATCTTACCCACCCTTTGTTGCAAGTCTCTACGGGGTTGCATGCTTGGTACTCTTGATTTTGATCCATCCTTCATCTCACAGTAATCACGAAATGACAAGAGTGCTTGTGTGTCAAAGCTTAGGGTTGCATACTCTTGTTGGCATGTATCAAGAGGATCACACATCGGTGGCTCATCTTCAACAACTAATTCTTTCTACAAAAATGTGCACTTGAAGAATTTTTGAGGGGGGTTGGTAGAAACCCTCTCACCACTATTTGAGCTTCCTTCTCCTTTGGGGTGATGGCTCTTGCTTGGATCTAGTGTAGTCTTCAACATGGCTGCAAATTGCGTACTCAATGTACTCCTAAATCAAACCCTGCAAAAATTTTACTTGTTCTAAAGTAAACCCTTGATCGCCCATGGTTTTTCTTCTTTGATAATACAAAATCTTTTTATCTGCTTGCATCCAAATCTGCACACATAAGATCTCATAGGTGCACCAAATCAGTGCTCTGATACCACTATAATGTCACCTTTTAGGGCTGAATATGCAAGTACAAAAATCTTCACAAATCCCATTTAGTTTTAAACTGAAAAACCACAAAAAGTATGCAAAAAATATGAATTTGCAGCCCTAAGAACAAATTGTCCCACTTGGCCTTGGCGCTAAGGTTTGGGGACTAAAGTCAATACCAAACAATTCCCAAATTAAATTCAAAAAATTGCAATTAATATCCCAAATCTGAATGTGCCAAAGTAATTATTTTTCAACTCAAAAATAATTATTTTTTAACCAGATTTTTTGAAAACTGAAAAATTGCATAACTCCTTCAAAACTGAATGTATTGAGTCAAATAAATACTCAAAATGATCATAAAAATATGACAGATCTGATTACATAAATTTTAAATTTTTCTAAGCAAGATAAACCCTCAAAAAATGCAAAAGTCGCCCAAGAAGAGTGACATCACCCTTTGGGGGTGTGACGTCACACCCTAGGAAGGTTCGCCACACTTGGAGATGATCCGAAAGTGCCTCAAAATTAATCAAAACCCTTCATATCTGATATTTTTTCAATATTGCTCAGAAATGATGACCAAAAATGCAAAAAACTAGAAAATACTTGGCCAAATCAGCAACCAACAAACAACAGAATGCCTTCAATGTGATTTATGAATGAAATCACCCTTCAAACAGTGTTAGCATTCATTGGGCATCCATCCCAATCACTCTTCAAGCATGAAGATTCAATATATCAAATTAGCATATCCAAAAAAGAAGCCCTCATGTCCATATATAGTCTTCAAAGTGGGACGAACCACTTTTTAGCCGATATTTACTCTTTTTCCCACTTGTAATATTAAATTAATTGCCAAAATAGAATTAGTAATTAAAATTATTCTAAGGCAATAATTTCATAAATAATTGATTAATTTACCCAATTTATAAGAGTGATTAAATTACTTTTGGGCAAACAATTAATTAAAATACCTTCTCCAATTATTATTCAAACTCTCAAGAGCAATAGTTGGTTAAAACCATAGTAACTGCATTCGCCGAATTTAATCATAGAAGTTTTAAATTCATCGAATGACAAGAAAATCTTTGAAATTCGTTCAAATTCGTGATTAAATTCAAAATTAAATTTGTTCCAATTCATGATTAAATTCAATTTTTAGTATCCAACATACTTTTCAATATTTTCATAGTTTGTTTATTTCAATCAATTTAGGATAAATTTTGGAGTCTAAAATTTTGGACAGATTCTATTCTATTTGAAAATGACATAAAAAAACCTGAGTTTGATTTTCCTTGTATGCTTTTGTTTTGAGTCAATGTGGAATTTAGGAAAGGAGATTATCATTAAATCATTTTGAACAAAACATTAATAACTTTAATGAGATACTTGGTGGAAACTTGAAAGTTATTTTGACTTGTTTATTTATATGAAATGTGATCTTTTTTTAATGGTAGGTTATATTTTTAAAAATAAGTATATTTCTATCAGCGGAATTTAATCATGAATTTTATCTCAAATTTTTTAGTTCCGAATTTTTTCCTCGGCGAATTCGAACACAAATTCGAATGTAGTGACTATGGTTAAAACCACTTTTATAAAAAGCTTTAGTGGTAAAAACCACTTTTTAATAATATTTTATTAATTAAAATTGTCTTATATGGTCAAATGATCAAAATCACTATTCAGACAATCTTAATCAATTAATAAAATAAAATCTCCAAAAGTCATCCCTTAGTCTACGGAGAAAAGTACACTAAAGGTCTTCAATACTTGTTTACTAGTGAACTGAAAATGGAGAAATTACAAAAAGCTCAAATGCATATGCTTTGTAAGTCGTCTCATTTGTTATTTGTAATTATCCCAAATGTATGGGAGGTAGCAGTTGTCTTGAGAATAATAGCTTATATAGAGGGCTTATGTAAAAGGAAAGATCATCTATTGAATATTTTGTATTGAGTTGTGCTCAAAGGATGTTGCCCCCTTGAAGAGACCCCCGATACTTTGTAGTGAGAATCTATTATTTTCAATACAATATTGTTATTTTCTTTCCATTCAGTGCATAATGGTTATATTTTTGTTGTTATATTAATTGGTTTGCAGTCAAGTTCCTAACATCAAGTATCAAAGCTCTTTCCAAGGCCATTTTTCTGTAGCAGTTTTCAATGATTTAGGGTTCTCTACTTTTGTCCACCATATGTTCTCGCCTCGTCCAATAAGGATCTTGGTGATTAGAGAGTGGTAACAAAGTGACGGCACTAAATTTTTTCCCCAATTTTTTTCTCCTCTTCTTAGGTTATAAACTTTGTTTCGGTAGTTTCAAAATAATAGAAAGTTATTATTTTTGGGTAAGCAATTATCATTTTTTTCCGATTCTGTGGAGTGAGAGGTTATGCATCAATACACAAGCCATTAGACAATGTTGTATATGAACTTGTGCTTCCCCGTATCTTTGAGTATATAAAACCCTAGTTGTTTCATAGCCTAGCCATAAGAAGCCTTCGGTGGTTTGTTTCTATGATGCGTTGATAAGCGGTTAGCCCCAAGAAGGTACTTGCACCATACCTTAGAGAAAGAATAGTCGGCTACAGAATGGTTATTCATTGTAGTTAGTGCTCTAAAATATTGAACCAACACTATTTTAGGAATGAGATTAGTATATTTGTAAGCTCACATAACAAACACAACCTATAGTATCCTTCTATGTAAACCTGCAATTCCGACAGTCACAAATGCAATTTTGAATTCTTGAAAACCGCAATAACAACCAACAGTCAGAAAAAGAATGTCATATTCTGTCAGTTGATAAAAACACAGTAATTGCAGCCACTAGAAGTATCAAAATGTTTCAGAATGGTTACTTGAACTCGTTGAGTCATAATGTTTCAAAACAATTTCCTGAACTCATTGTAGTAGCCAAACACTAGAAAAATTAAAAAAAATACAATTTTTTTTTTGCCCATAGGGCAAAGATAGACCGTTGTGAATTTCTTGTCGAGACAATCATTTTAACCGATATTTCAATTTTTTGGAAAAAATCCATACTTTTTTCATTTGTAGCCCCAAAAATAAATTTTTGTTACCCTTGTAAAAATTATACCATTGTGATCGTATCATTAAGCCGGTCATTTTAACATATAACTTTAGCCAACATTTTTTGGCACCCTCGGACCCCTCTAATCAATGGTTGTCACTCATGTGGGAAGCTAAGCCATGCCATAGAGCCTTGAGGAACTCCAAGCTGAATTCCAATCTCAACTTAACTCCCAACTCACTGAGTTGAATGAGCTACTACATAGCATCAATGAACAAAATATTGTGCTTTCCAACAAACTTAATGGTGATCGGCATTTTGAAGGTGGATTTCTATCTCGAACCACATTGCGTGGTCTTAAATTGGACTTTTCAAAATTTGATGGTACATAACCAACCTGCTAGATTTACCATGTTGAACAGTATTTCATCTTGCACAATACACTTGGTGTAGACAAGGTACCCATCGCATCATTTCACTTTGAGAAGGAAGTTGTCCAATGGTACCAATGGTTTCAAAATTCTCATACAAAACCCACTAGGGATAATTTTGTCAAACTTTTGTTGGTTCGCTTTGGTCTCAGTGCGTAGGATGATCCCCTAGAGCCCAGACCAAACTATGGCAAACCGATATAGTTCACGAGTATCAAGCCAAATTTGAAAAGTTGACCAACCAAATCGAAGGGTTAAATGATGAATTTTTCAAGAGTTGTTTCATCAGTGGGCTCAAAGATATAATTTACATAGAGGTCAAAATATTTAAACCAAAGAACACAATGGAAGTATAAGGATTGGCCAAGCTTGCGGAAGATAAGATCACCTCCCGACATTGATCTTTCAAATTTGGTTCTTTCAGAACATTTACACCACCACAACGAGTCACAAACCCTCCTCCAGAAGTCAACCCCATTAAATGCCTTACGGAGGTAGAAATGTACATTCGTCATGACAATGGGTTATGTTACTGTTGTCAACCTGGAG
The DNA here is from genome assembly GCA_037957365.1 of Torreya grandis. Classification (NCBI taxonomy): domain Eukaryota; kingdom Viridiplantae; phylum Streptophyta; class Pinopsida; order Cupressales; family Taxaceae; genus Torreya; species Torreya grandis. The sequence continues at coordinate 400,407 of JARHVA010003220.1, read as the reverse complement.
CTGTGCCTTGATTCAAAGACGTGCACGAAACGGCCAGTCCTCTATCCGGCTGAAACAATGGGATCTTCTCACGAGGGTGGGTGCCTCAATAGTGAGAAGAACCTCCAGAGAAGGTTGGTTCCTGTATAATGTATCAATTAGGACCTCTACTCTATGTTGCGGACTACCGTGGAAAAGGGAGAATGGAAACTTAAAGGGGAAATCCTACCTAAATGGGGTGATACACCAAAATTTTGATCCTACTCAACTTGGAACCTTGAACACTGAACGAACAAGGGAGAAGGAAGATTTTAGACTTCATTTAATCACTTATGCATAAGTATTTCATGCAGAGGTTCGATCTAATAACTAAAACCTGAGGGAAAACAATGGAGAGAGGTCTGATAAAAGACACTTTGCGGCCACCTAACATCCACTTACAATTTCAGCGAAAGACAATAAAGAACACTTTAACATGACTTGCACAAGGATAATATAGCAACTAGGTATGAAACAAAATTTGGGAAGGGAGAGAACTCTACCACTTATGCAAATTGCTGAAGAAATATACACTATGCCAACGCTTGAAATCTGAAAGTACAGTCCTTATTGATCGAAGAGGTTACACAACTCACCAATGGCAGAGTCTGGTCTAACCAAGAGAGATTGGATGATTTTTAATCAAGGCTGAAAGCCTTTATATAGAAAATTACAAGAGGCCAAAGATTGGCATAGAAACTTGAAGAGAAAGATTCACTTTGGTTAACTCAAGGCTTTACTTGGCCTTTCAATAAAATATATTTTCCTTTTTGTCCTTGCATGAAGCTTATTCGCTTGATGAAGCGAACTTATCTTTGTTATGAACTGCGCACCTCTTTTTGCATGGAAATCTATGCAAATGTTAAATTTAGAACTCCGCGTGAGTTACTTGATTGCCGAGTTGTAGCGTTTGAAAACTGAGTTAACCATTATTTAAGCTGAGTTGGACGAAGAGATCATTTTCTTTTGCATGGAAAGCTTCTAGTGGATGCGGCGTTTTAATCAATTAGTCAACTCTAAATCTGAAACAGTCAACTCGTCATTCGAATTTGGGGCTCCTGTGAAAGCTGAGTTAGACCTTCAGATGCATGAGCTGACTAGAGATGAACAGGACTTTAATAATTAGTCAACTGAAGCTTTGACCGATGTTCGAAAATAGCTCTTGCATGTATTCTGTTCTATTTTGATCTTCCTATTCGCGTCTATTTCTGGTAGGATTCCGTATTCAACTCTTTCGTCGGATTATATATTTTCTATTCTCTTTTGCACAGTCAGCGTCCATTTCTTTCGGATTTCTTGTTGTCTCCTTGGTTTCAACGGTTACTTCCCACGGTCAAAATTTGACGGCTTGCGGGACGTCACCGGAAGCTTTATTCCTTTGGACTTCCGTCTTGCCACTTTTCTACGGCTTTATCGGCTTTGCATCTTTCCCGCAGACAAAAAGTCCGCAAGAATTATCTTGGACTCTGGCCTTCAGAATTCCTTTGGGTTTTATCGTCGAGTTTATTTTCCTCGGGCTATTTCTCCAAATTCCTTCGGACAAAAAGTCTGAAGGAATTAATCCTTCTTTTGATTCCGTCTTTGCCTTGGTCTCGTTTTTCTTCGGACTTATGTCTTCTCTGAATTTCTTCGGACTTTTTGTCCAAAGGAATTCCTTCGGACAAAAAGTCCAAAAGAATTCATTTTCTTTGTCTTTGCTCTTTGAAATGTCTTTGGTCTTCTCTGTATATTTTTCCGAATTCCTTCAGACTTTTTGTCCGAAGGATTACTTACCTTTACTTTTCCTCCGAAATGTGCCCTTCGGGATTTCAAATGTGCCCTTCCACTAACCAAGTGCCCTTCGGCACCGACCAAGTGCCCTTCACAAGGGCATTTAGCTCTCCCTCTGTGACTTTCGAAAAAATTGGAGGGCACCCAGGCTTTTTGCAAAAGTTCCGAATTTGGTCTTGTGCCTGCCCGAAGGGTAGGTGCCCTTCGGCTTTTTTGAAAGTGACCCTTCCGAAGGGTACCCTGCCTCTTCCGAATTAATTCCTTGGCTTTTCCGAATTAATTCTTGAAAATGCCTCTTCCGAATTAATTCCTTGGCTTTTCTTTGTGCGGACTTTTTTGTCTCTATGGTCTTCCGAATTTCTTCGGACTTTTTGTCCGAAGGAATTCCTTCGGACAAAAATCCGAAGGATATCTTCTCTTTTGTCTTTCTTCCCCCTAAGTGCTTTCCTGCCCTCCGCAAGCGCTGTTTGGCGTCTGAAATTGCCTTTCGGAAAAGTTGCAAAGGCCTTTTTGTCGCCTAAGTGTTGGGAGAGTCCGTAGAAAGCCTTTAGAGTCCGTAGAAATGACCTGCAGAGTGCGTAGAAATGACATATTTTGGTCAAGGAAAACCATGTATTCTTCCTTCCTTTGGCTAGAGACGAGAACCTTCCAAGTGGCAAGAGAAAATCTGACTTGTGGAAGAATTGTCAACAGTTACAACTGTGATGAAAAATCCTCCTTAGGACACAAGTGCATTGAACAGAAGTTGTAATTGTTGGATGTTGAGTCACCACCAAATACTAAAGAATGGGGAGATGCTCAAGATTCCCAAGATGACAAACCGGAAGTCGAAGAACCAAGTACCACGGAGTCGCACCCTGAAATTTCGATGCATGCCTTGGCTTAGGTAACCACTCCTTAGACTATGAAAGTAAAGAGGTATTTTAAGAAACACCCCCTCACTATTCTCATTGACGCTAGCAGTGCACATAACTTCATTGATCCTAGGCTAGTCAAACAGGGTAATTGCTATGTTTATCCTTGTTCAAGTTTTGAAGTCCTGATTTACCAATGGAGGAACCTTACCTTGTAAGGGCAAATGTCGCAATGTCTACATTTCAATGGGGGAATATAATTTGAAATCAGACTGTTTGTTCTACCTCAAGGAGGTTGCAACATAGTTTTAGGGCATAGTGGCTTTGGACACTAGGCCCTATCCTATGGGACTTTTCAGAGCTATGGATTGGGTAAAGACAATGTTGTCTCAAATGCGTTGTCTCGCAAGTATGAAGAACAAACAACCTTGTGCACACTATCCTTCCACATGCCAGATTGGGCGCATCAAGCACAACAAGAATAGTCCCATAACATCCAGATTCAACAACCCATTCAAGAAGTGACTACTAACCCTGCCTCTCAATCAAATTACTCTTGGGATGGTCACTATTTAAGGCACAAAGGACATCTGGTACTGGGACCAAAATCAACACTGAGATAGACAATTCTTTTAGCTGCATGCCCTTCCATCAACCAGACACTCAAGGTTTTTAAAAACTTATGAAAGGATCCATCAAAATTTTTTCTAGGAAGGTATTAAACAAGACATCAAACAATTTGTTGTAGAATGTGAAACATGTTAGCACTACAAAGGGCAAATTATTGCCACTCCAAGCACGTTTCAACCCTTGTCTGTCCCTATCCAAGTATGGTCAGATATTTCCATGGACTTTGTTAAGGAACTACCCAGGTTAGGCATGAAATCAATGATTCTCCTAGTGGTGGATCGGCTTTCCAAGTATGCCCATTTTTTCGCCCTTTTCCATCCTTTTAATACCTCAATTGTGTGTGATTGTGATTCCATTTTTAATAGTTACTTCTAGAAGGAACTTTTCCATCACTATGGCACCCAACTTAAAATGAGATTTTCCTACCATCCACAAACTGATGGTCAAATGGAAATTGTCAACAAATGCTTGGAGACCTATCTGCATTGTTTTGCCTCTAATTAACAGACTCACTGGGTCAAATGGTTACCACTTGTTGAATGGTAATACAACTCTACATACCACATTGCCACCAAGATGACCCCATACGAAGTCATTTACGATCAGCCATCGACTTCTCTTCAGACATAACTTCCATGCAGCTCTAAGGCACAGGCAGTTGATGCCACACTCTGCATACATGCAATTATCCTCCAAATCTCAAAGATAACCTCCATTTACCATAGAATCGCATGAAGCAACAAATCGATCAACACCACTCAGAATGGGCTTTCAATGTTGAGGACATGTTTTTCTCCAGATCCAACCATATAAGTAGTCCTCTTTGAAAAGGGTCATTAGAAACTTGCACCAAAGTTTTAATGTCTTTATAAAGTGCTTTCCATGTTCGGTCCTGTAGCATAAAATTTGGAGATCCCCTCCAAGATCCATCCAATTTTCCATGTATCATGTTTGATGGTCATTGGTCAACATGTTCAAGCCCAAACGACACTCCCAGAGCTTGATACTGAAGACTCTATCCTCTTGGAACCGAAATCCATCCTCAACAAGCACTCCTACTAGCTTCATAATCGTAATATAACCGAGATCTTGGTATAATGGCATGGCATGAAACCGAAAGATATGACATGGGAATCCCTACTCCAATTATAGCAACAATTTCCTCATCTCAAGCTTTGAGGACAAAGCTTTTTTAAGCAGGAGGGTATGTCAAGACCCCTTCATCCTAACTCTTCTAGTTTGTATTAGGTATCATTAATAAAAACTCAAATGCATATGCTTTTTAAGTCATCCCATTTGCTATTTATAATTATCCCACATGTATGGGAAGTAGTAGTTTTCTTGAGTAGAATAGCCTAAATAGAGGGCTTGTGTAAGAGGAAAGATCATCTATTGAATATTTTGTATTGAATTGTGCTTAAAGGAGGTTGCTCCCTCGAAGATGCCCGCGATACTTGGTAGTGAGATTCTATCATTTTCAATACAATATAGTTATTCTCTTTCAATTCAGTGCATATTGGTTATATCTTTGTTGTTATATTAATTTGTCTACAAGCAAGTTCTAACAGCATGGCTCAGCCATTGCAAAAGAATCATGAAGGTGTTTTCTAGAAAGTTATAAAATTGTGTTTAAATTTATAGTTGTTAGTCTTAGTATCCAATTAAGGAATTTTAAAGAGTTTTGATTGACCTATGCATACTAGTAATTTTTGTTATAAAAATCAGTCTTATGGCTCATAAAATCAGCTAGAGGTTTAGGGTAATTCTATGATTTGTAGTAAGAATTCACTGGACATAATGGACATATAGAGCAAAAGAATGAAAGCTAAATCACAAGCCGAGGAAATGGAATCCACAATCATAGTTGAAAATTCAAAAGATCCGTCATACTTGAAAATTCAAGATGCAATTGCATCTTATGCAAAGAATATCCGGTCATTCATTAGCAAAGCCAAACTTACGAACCAGGGACGAATTACCAAAGTGTTAGATTATTGATAGGGCCAAGTCAATAATTGCCTCAAGTATCAGAGTTGTATCTGTTTGATTTAGACTGGTAAATGTAAGAGATATGGGACAATCTAAACTAATTGTTTGACTCAACCCCAAAATCGAAGTTTGCAAAGATTGTAGTGCAAATTGAGGATGAGGGTTCAAACTTGGATTTGTTGAATAGCTTATCCTGAAAGTACAGCAATGTTGTGTGTACTTTTTAAGTCTGTTGCCCACAAAAACACTAATAATATCATAGCATAACTCGCAGAAGAGATGCAGTGAGGTGTTGATAAAGAAGGGGGAAAAGAACAAATACTCCTAGTAGAAAAGAAAGGGAAAGCGAAAGTGGAGACTAATGGCAGGACTTGCGATTGTTGTAAGAAGGCAGATTGCATAGCCTCCAACGCCAGAATGAAAGGAACAGACTTGGTCAAAGGAAAGAAGTAGTAGTTATAAAAAGGTAAAGGAAAAATGAAGAAAGACGAAAGCCATCAAGACAATTTTTTTGTGAGAGATGTCACTATAAGTTGAGAAGAAGAGAGTGACAGCAGTGTAGAGGAAATTGCTATGTAACAGAACTTATTGACTTCCAGATACAGGCTAGGCTCAAATGAATGGTTGTTTGGGTGAGATGAAGCCTACCTCGACAAAGTATTGTGATGATGGCATGACGATGGAGCAGTGAGAGGATGTCAAGGTGAGTCAGATGAATAGAGATTGTCTCTACAGAAGACGGGTGATGACAAACTAAAAATAACCAATTTGTTAAAGTTGAAATAGCTGATACATGATCTGGATCTGGAAGAGAAGGGAAAAGAATGAAAACTTGTACGATTTTCTGGACTCAGAAATTGGTTGTTTTTGTTACATTCAGTTTTGCTTTCAGAGGGGTAAATGATACCATGACGTACTTTTCATGTTAAGAGGGTGTATTCTGTTTGTAATCTAACATTACAAATTATACATAGAAGTGGTTATGCAGTTGTAATAACACCTAATACACAAATTAAAAATATCAATGTAAATACCAAGCGTTCACTCTAATAAGTAATGTTCCTTTTCTAGTTTTAATATCTTCCTCTTTCTATTCGCATGGTAGTGATTTCGTTTTTGGACATCTTTTCTGGGTCAGTTTCAATCACATCCCTAGATACAATGTGCTCTAATAAAATACATCCTGCGGTGAAATTTAATGAATCTTTCTCCTCATCTAGCCTTTGGAAGCCTTTTCAAACTAAAGACGAGTGATTTATTCTACTCCTATGTATGCAAAAATCATCCAAAAGTACTCTAATAGTAACTACCCATGTAAGATTCAGAATCCAGATACGCTATTCATTAACTGTTGAAACTTGAACATTGCAGGTGGCAGGTGCATTACATGACCATAAGCAAATGTTCCCAAAGTAGTGATGCATTCAGCTGATTCTTTTCTACATTATGCACCTGGTTGTATCCACTACAGCCATCTACAAAGATATAGCAATCATGACTTCCTACCACATCCATAATTTGATCAAAAGAAGAAAGAATGTAATAATCCTTCTTTGTGACCTTGCTCAATTTTATATTGTCCACATATCTTGTGCTTTTCATTCTTTTTCTTTGTAACAGAAATCTGTGAAACCCACTCATAATTCTCTGCTTGAAAAATGATCCTTGCATCAAGAATATTGTCTATCTCTTTCTTAACTGATTTAGAAAAATTAGGAATCATTAGATATGGTATCTCTTTTATTGTTTTAGTATTATCAACCAATTCAATAGCATGTTAAATCCAAAATTATACTGGTTCTGGTCTCTTGTGCCCTCAAAGGCAAAGTTGTAAAAGGGTAGTTGAAGTAGATGATGGATGGGCTCTAGGAGTCTGGTAAGAAAATGGTGAAATTAAAGCTCCCCTTGATCTTCCTCAACTCCTTCCTTGCTAGAAATGACTTTGTCATGACCAATTTTGTGTCCACCTCAAGCTTCTCAATCATTTGATCATGGTCTGCCTTCACAGCTTTCCACTCCTCTGCCTTCATCTTCTTCTCCACCTTTGCTTTCCTGTGTTGACCTGTAGCTAGATCCATCTCAAATTTCGCTGATCAGTTAGAAGCAGGTTCTTCTCTTCTTGGTTTGATCTGCCTGGTCACCGGCATTTTGCAACACTGAGTCTTTCGGCCTTGCTTGTCAAATCATTTATTTGCTTTTCCAACTTTGCAACCTTTAATGTCAACTCAAGGCTTCTTACCTCTGCCTGCTTGTGTATTGTCCTTGCTAGCTCTCCCTTCTGGATGGCTGTTTGGCATTTATCCACAAGGTCAAATGGTTTGATATCTGCCACCCTCACTATGACATATTGCCATTTTGTGTGCTAATCCAGGTGTGTCAACTGGTCCATCGCCCTATGCAGTTTCAGATCATTCACATACTCGCCCACCCATCACTCTGCCAATCTGCATTGCAGATTGATGCACTCTGCCAAAAAATGGGTATTCTTTCTATCTGACATTGAAGTAGTTATGTGGTTTAGTCTCTCTGTAAACGGGTATTTGGCACACAAGTTATCTAAACAGACTAATACAGTTTGTTGCAATATAAATTCCAAGGTAGGATAAGAGAATCAAGACTCAGCGAGTCCTGGCAAAGACTTGTGCATCCCAGCCTGAGTCCACCTCTGCAAAACTTTGCAGAAAATCAGAAAACTTGCCAAGTCCAGGGGTGGGTCTCACGGATCTGGCCTGCATCTGGACTTGCAAATCTGTTTTTTTTTTCAAAAAAAAATACATGCTAGAATATTGGTTTTTCTCCTTGCTAGAATTGTGTTCATTAACACGGCAAAATGCAGCTCTTTTAGTTGATGAAACACATGCTTTAAGAAAATTCCAAAAGTCCTCCAAGTTGTCACGTAACGGTTAAGTGGATACACTTGTATAGGAAAAAGTTAACAACCCAGGTTCAGATTCCACCAGCGGCCAGGCCTACAGTGGGAGACACCTAAAATCCACTTGATGATGCAGTGCAGTAGCAAAATAGCTTACTAGCATATTGGATGATTGGCAGTTCGGGGATTGAGACCCCCCTTGATTGTGGCCCAGATACGTGAGGGCCCATATAACCCCTTGTTTAATCAATCAATAAAAAATACATGCTTCAAGAAATATGAAATATATATTTCCCATGAAACACTCTTTCCTACAGAAACTAGGATTCAAAGCTTTAATTTCACCTCAAATAATAATACAGTTACCATCATTTATTGAAAATAATACATATCTAACGTTTAAATCTCTCTTCAATGGACAACACAGTGATCTCCAATAACAAATAAGAAACCCTATATTCATCCTTTGTACTAATTTGATGCAGACACAATTAAAAAGGTAAAGAATTCCATAGAAATTAGGTAACTTTCCAGTGTATTTAATTTACGTGTGTCACCAGGCAGGTGTGCAAAGTGATAAAATCATTCTCTTCATTTATTTATAAATGCTTGCAAATCAATACTTGGATACCAACTCCCTTAGTAAATGTGGAAGTTTGAAACGATATTAGTCCTAGATGTACTAGATTAAAACTAGCATGGACTCAATTCTACAGAAAAAAAATACAAAAAAGGGATGAAAATTTCATCCGAAGAAATGAATATAAGAGTCCTGCAGTAATTCAAATGCAATTGGTACTCTTAACTTGGTTTGACAATTAAAAGATACTAGCACTATGCTACCTACGTAAAGAAACCCCTATTGCCACAAGTAGTGATATATCAGACTATTTTACTCCATACATGTCAAGAAGTGGTTGTTTGCATATCTGTAGAAAGCACTTTGAGGAAGAAATACTCTATGGCATGAACCAGCCAATACAAAAAATCTGCTCAGCATGATTGCTTGTACTCTATGCTAAAAATTAAGTCAATGGCATTGTACGTAAGCTTGTAGCCAAATAGAAAATTATACTGATAGCAAGCTGGTCAACAAGACAATGACTTGGATAATCATATTTTTAAAATTTTCCAAGTCTTGGCCAAGTTTTGTTGCTAAGTCTAAGCCCAAGTCAAAAATAAGCTTGCCGAGCTTTTGTCAAGTCCGAGTTTCATTACTATGGGTAAGATCTTCTAACCATTGGTCTCTTGGCGTTCTAAATTCACTTCATCAATCTCATACAGATAAGTTGGAGACACACTGACTTCAGCTTAAAACATATGATTGCCGGCAGACAAAAGTAATTTTTAAAACTGTGTACTTTTTTAGGGATGGTATCATATCAGAGTTCACTCCATTGCAGGAAATTAACTAATATGCAATGTTGATGTAATTTTCAAAACACTGGTGTGCAAAATAAACGATCTCTACAAAAATTAGAAAAAAATAAAGACACAAAATGAATCCCTTCATGGGAAATGTCCATGTAATATGAAAACACAGAGTATGGTAAAATAGCAAACCTCTGCATCAGGAAGTGTGCTTAGACCACGATTATTCCTCTCATCCAATATTCCACCACCCATCATGCCCCGGGCTTCCTCTCTAATAAGAACTAGCCTTGCCAGTAGCCTACGGTCTGGCACAGCATGCTTCTCCTCCATCGTCTGATAAAAAACCAGAAACATTTATCAGGATAGTTGTTCAAACGTCAATGATGTTGTTGACATTAGGATCTTTCTACCCCACAAGCATGAAATGTTCTTTCACTGCTTAATATTAATTATATCTGTAAAGCAATTTGAAAAAATAAGGGTATTTGGGTTGCTAGAAAGTTTTTATTGATCTGGAAGATGTCATTTGGAACCATATAAAGGTAAAACACAGATTTTTAGGTTACGAAATCTTTAAAACATGTTACCCTAATCGTCATTTATTTATATGCATACAAACCCGGGCCACAATAGCTTGTCACAACTTTTTTAGTAGATTAAATATAACATAATAACATGTTACCACAACCCCCAAAAATAGACAAATGCATCCTACCGGAGAAACATGGGTACACCTATGTACCATTAAGAGAAGGGCGTCAATTGCCACAAAGGAGGGGTAGTTTACTATGCAACAACTCAATCTATTAGGCCATACAACGTCACCCTACATAAAGGTGTAACATTCTATTAAATTTCTGAACCAGGATCATGGAAGACACAAATGAACACATATCAAATCAATTTGATTTGATTACAATGGGAGTGCAGAACTCCTCTTGTAGATCAGGATATAAGTTTCCTGATAGAACTAGGACTCTATTGTCCACATGCTTATCATCTATCCCGCCTCTAGTCTGGTAGGCATCCTTGCCAGCAATAGTTAGTGGGAAATGTTTGGAGTAAATGACGGAAAAAAATCTGGTGACAGTCCAGGAGTGGAAATCAAAGGCACTTGTAAGGGTTGAACAGAGGCTAAAAGGGAAGGCAAGGGTATGGGTGAAATACTTCCCTTCAGTTATTAATGTTCTGCTTTTAGTTTCCCATAGGCCTTCCTAAGCATGTTGGTAGCCTTCTTCAACAATGCTACATTCATCCCAAAAGTCAAGGCCTTGGACATCCCCCGTCTTGTTTGTCACATCCGCATTACCTTTACAGGACATGCATCGGTGGCTGCATTAGCACATCTGCTAAATGTAGGGAGCTTGCCTGATGGGTTTTGAACCCTGGCCTTCACTACAGTAATCACTCCACCTTACCACTTGACCAAGCCCGCTAGACTTCTTAATAATAAGTTATCATCAGACCTGAAAGACATTTTTGAGACCAACCCATCAAGACTCCCCCAAGAAGCTAATCTAGATGCGCAACTGGGCCTTAAGTTTATGATTTCCAAACCATGGCCAGATTCAGCAATGGTCTTGCACCAATGGACAACCACAACTTCCTTTCAAGCAGTGATAATTGTAGGAGGCCCTCCTTTTTTATAATGGTAAGACCAGTCGGCCAGTAGGTCAAGGAACTAGTGGCAATCCCCCATTTATTTGCAGCAGTTCTAATGGAGTGCCCCTTGTCTTCAACATCAGGTTGGCATTGTCCATATCATCCTTTGATTAAGCCTTGCTCCAGCCTAATCTTTCTTGGCAAGAAACATCCCCTTATAGCAACTACAACTTGTAACAGATCGTGCACAATATTCTTGGCTCTCACAATTAAGCTCACTTCATCAAATAAAATCCCCCTTAATGTTGATTTTTTATTTCTTTGCCCTCTCAACTCCTGTCCTGGTCCTCATGATGCAACTATCTGATGCAAGCAGAGTATAACGTATATAACAGAGAGTGTAAGACAATGAAGGACCAAACAAGAAACTTTACAACAAGATTGTGACAAACCTTTCTCCTTCTGTCCTGTTGTTTAAGTTGACGTGCCTATTTGTTAGCAAGCCACTGATGACACTATTAGGTAGTGGGCACTGGGCCTGACATACCCTTTCTATGTAAATTGGTAGACCACCATTGGCACTAAAGGACCAAACTGCCTTTTTAGGTAGTGGATCCACCAATCCACCTTTTTGGTCAATGCACCCAGATTCAATATATGTAGTCTGTTTGGCAGGATTTGGTAGGTAGGTAATTAATTGGTTGTTTCATTGTAAAGTCTATAAAAAGACTTATTCCCTCTAAGGGGAGATTTTTCTACGTGTCCATACCTTCATAAGAAATTTAACTCTTTTTCTGTACCATCGGACATATTTTCCAGTAATATTAAGTTCTGCTTTATTTTCTAGTTTTAGAAAGATAAGGGAGTTTAGTTCAGATTTTTCAGCAGCAGCAGATTTTGGTTTTTTCCAGCAATTACATATTTGATATTTCAGGCTTCAGCTTCGAGAAATTTCAGATTTTAGTTTAGAGTGGTTTCAGATTTTCAGATGAATAGCATACTTTCAGATTTCAGACTTTATACCTGTTATGCTGTTTTAGTATTTTAAGTTTCAGATTTCTACAGTGTTTCATACTTTCTGTAACATCTCAGTTTTCTCTTCTAATTTCTGTTTCAGATTTCTGTTAGGATTATAACAAATACATCAGATTTTTATCTGGGCTCATAACAATGACGAATGTGGAAGGCTGTCATTTTAACAGCTTTTCTTCTTTACTTTACTTTCTGCATTGGTAGAGATGTATGCTTGAGAATGAGACTCATCAATGGGACAAAAAACGCTTGGTAAGAAATTTTCTAAACCCAATGTGTGAAAATGTCTGATCTGTTGATCCATGAAGTTGTCTAAAATATTTCAATTAAAATCTCTAATCTCCACATGTATTAATGGCAACATATCTCCTCAGTAGTGAATCGTTTTATTTTTTCTTTCATCCTTTTGTTATAAGGGCAAGGTGAGACTAACTCTGCCTTAAATTTGCATCTTTGCAGGCATCATTAAGTGAGGAGGTGAACCAGAACACATGCATTTAATCGACGAAAAGATGAAGTAAAAGGCGGTGCACATGCTGGAGTGTGGATAATTACTTGAACTACATAATGTCGTATATAAGCTGCAAGGTTGTGTGTAAATGTTAATAGTGGCAGGTCAAATGTATTTTGACAGCCTTTAAGTTGTGGACACTAGCTGCCTTTGTCAAGTTCTCGGTGGATTTGTACCCTTGTGAATGAGGACTCTCAAGGATCATGCAGCCTACATCTTGAAATACTTGTCAGCGACTCAGCACATTTGCATATTCAATTGAATTTTGTGCTTTAAATGGGTTCTGTCATGTTGACTTATGGCCTGCGGATGCCCTCTTGTGCAGGATGTGTGGTTCAATACCATCACAAGCAATGGAACCAGCTCGAGTGCTCGAAGCCCTTTCCTACACACCTTTCATTTTACCACTCTCTGCTCCATGATTAATAAAGATCTAGCCCCTAAACAGCCATTTCCATTTCAGTTAATTCTACTCCAACACACAGATAACTAAAACTATATCTTAGCATATCTATAAAAATGCTTTATGAATGACTAATGCTAACTTACCTCTAATAAATCATCCGCTTGGTTAGCAATGTCATCCAGATTAGCTTTTGGAAGCACAACTTTCCCCCCATCATCACAATCAAATGTTCCTCCACCTCCAGCAACACGACGAAGAAACTCTAGGCGATTCTCCTTCCTAGGCGTTCGGCAAAGCATCCCAACCACTTGCACCTAAGTTCATACAACACAAAACATGCATTCAAGAAAGAATGCTACAATCATGAAATGCAAAAATATTATTGCCTCTTCTCATTAATATCTATTCTGAAAAAAAAAAAAGTAGCTCGAGCATAAGCTAAAATTAGATAAGTCTTACATGTGGAGGCAACTTCTTTGTCAAATATGACAGCACTGTGTCCTTTATCACTTCTAGGAGCCACTTCCTCTGTAAATGTGACAGGACTACTAAACATTAGTAATTCAAGTGTGTGCATTTTTATCATAATATACTAACAAAGCCATACATCTAAGAAATATTATCAGTCACTCCTTGTACTTTTCCTGGGAAACAGTTTTCCACACCACCTATGGAATAAAATTCACTCTGTTCAACCCCAGGAATAAAATTGCCCTGCACTCCGTTATAGAATCAATCCAACAAAATGTCCTAATCAGAAAACTATTCCCAAATGGTGGAAGGTCTGGATCTCATTTTAATTTTCATCTCCTTTGCACATTTCAGAAATTACAAAAGCTAGGAACTCTACAGATTTTTTTCCTAAAAAATAATCAAGCTAAAAATGGCACTATCATTCTTCTAAAATAAAGAATAGCATCATTTTTTAATTTATGCACAATATGTTATAGGGATCCAAAAGCTACTAATAGGGAGCAAAAGCCTGAATTCTGAAAAGAGGCAGGTTCTCTCTCCACTCAAGCAAAGTCGAGAACAATTTTCAACTCCAAAAAAGTGTCATTGTCACTGATAAATCTTATAATTATATATTCTAGAGCTATCAGTACTCTTTCTGCAATCCATTGCTAGCTGGTGAGGCTTGTAAATTCAGAAACTATGCATAATTCTTAACTTATTCTTGAAAGTTGAAACCCTTCTGATTGTAGGAAATTCCCTTTCTGTATAAAATGTTGCGTACACACTCAAACTTGTACCTTCTTCCTTATTTGAATTTTTTTTTTACTATAAGATTAATTCCAGAACTCCGAAGTCCAAACATGATGAGGCCACGTAATTTGTTTATCATCAAAAATAAAAATAATTGTATTAGTCATAGTATTAAAACTCGTACCCAAAATTTTGACTCGGACTCGGGACTCAACAATTACTCGGCAGCTTTATTGCTACTTTAGAATATATATAAATTCATAAAATAAACTTAAATAACATGTAAAACAGTAAAACGCTATTAAATGACATCCATTGGATATAGGAGTAATAAAAATAGTGCCTTCTATCCACGCGGTTTCCCCCACTTTTTCTTTTTGTCTTTGGAACTCGAAAGTGGGGATTTGGGGGCGGAAGTTTAAAATTCTTTTATGGCCTTTGAATTCTTCTTTGTGCAAGAATTTTCTGAGTACAAAGTACAAACTATGGGAGCACAAAGTATCAATCACTGTCAAATGCACAAAATTGCCTTAGCAAAGAAGAAAGAGGAGTTTTTTTTGACAAAAAATGTTTTTTTGACAAAATTTTTTTTTTTTTGGCCACAAACTGTTATAATCTTCCTGCAGCCAAATCAACACAGGATATTTGCAAGTTTTGGCAAGTAATCGCGTAAAATTACTTGCTGAAACTCGCAAGTGCCCTGCACTGACTTGGCTCACAAGTCACAGGGCGATTACTCGTTTTCAAAACAGCAGAGGTTACTCACAAGTACTCAGCGAGTTTCGCTGAGTTCTAATACTATGGTATTGATGTTAGAATTTCACCTGTGATTGCTCAGCTGTTGTTCTCCTTAGTATGGCACACTTAGCAAATTCAGAACAGCGGTTTAATAGGCATCTCGTGTTAATATTAGACATACTAGATTTAATGGAGTTATTATTAGACATGCTTTTCAGATTTAGAGGAGTTATTATTAGACATGCTTTTCAGATTTAGAGGAGTTGTTAATATTAGAGTTGCCGTTATTATTAGACTGTCTAAATATATTGTAGCTCTAGCCTTATTCATCTATAAGAGCAAGGCAGGCTGGGGGAGTGATTCATATTTAGTCAGCTGCAGTATTTTGTGACTCTTTCTTTCTAAATAATATATAGAGTTGATGTGTGTTTGAGTGAGGAATTTGTTTGCTTTATGACACTATTTTTATGCAGATTTAGTTTATACAATCCACAGTCTTGAATTTTCGATTAAATTTAGTGTCTGCACTTGTGAATTTTCAGTCCAGATTTCTAAGTCGAAGAATATGTTATTTTGAGAGGAGTTTAGTTAAAATTTAACATGGTATAAGAGCAGTGCAATTTAGATCCTTCAAATCAGTTTATCGAGTCAGCTGCTCCCTATGAGGAGTTGTCAAAGGATCTCAACAAGTGTGATACCCTAGCTTCAGAAACCGATTTGTTCCTATGATAGGTGCTTGGCTCTGTGACGATGTTGTTTTGATTTGATTTCAAACTGATCTGGTTGTTAAAGTGTGTTCTAGAAGATGAGGATGAGTAATCTCGGTCTCAGAGTCTGACAAGTTAGAACGCACTTCCAACTTCAATCCATGGAAGTGCAAACTACAGATGTTGTTGGAGGTTGATCTTGAGGATTTTGTTGAGAAGGTGGGTAAAACTCCCACCGATTCCATACGATCGGCCGAGTCCAATAAGAAGGCGGCCAAAACAAAGAGAATCATCCTTTATTCAATGACGAAACACTTCATCCCTCACATCGCAAAGAAGAATCCTTGATCACTCTGTATTAGTGTGAACATATCTCGCAAGATGCTTTTGAATAACAAGCTCACCAACCCCTACTTGAGCAACACTGATACTATGGTGAGCTACTTGTTGAGGATCACTAAGTTTAGAGATCAGCGCATGGCTATAGGTATGAAGATCGAGGATGAAGAGCTCATTCACATAGCTTTGAATGGATTCTTAGCACCTTGGAAACACTTGGTTCAAGGTGTGTGTACTCAAGAAAACATGCTCACTTTTGAGAAATTGGTATGTTTTTGTCCAAGAGGAGACAAGGCGAGAGACTGTTGTAGCCAGAGAGGATGAGATCCAAAACCTAGCCCTCATCGGGAAGGTGAGGCGAGGAGGCAAGAAAGAAGGATTCTAGAAGGGTCAAAAGGGGAAGAATGAAGATTCAAGTTCTTCCAACCAATGTAAGAAAGATTTCAGTCATATAAAGTGCTTCAAGTGTCACAAGATGGGCCACCATGCATCTAAGTGTCCTACGAAGAAGAATGGGAAGGGCAAGCACCAGCAGATGAATAGTTTGCAGGGAGGGCAAAGACTTCCACCAAAGTTTGTGAGTTATCATCCAAGCTTAAGACAGCTTTCTCCATGGTGTTGTGCCTTTCCACTAATAGCGTATCATGGTATGTGGACAGTTGAGCATCTAGACACGTAACCTTCAACAAGAAGGCTTTCAAAAGACTTCAAGAATAGATGGAGTTGGGTGATGATGCCACATATCCAGTTACAAGAACAGCTTTGTCTCCTTCGGCATGCTCTCAATGTCAACCATGACAAATCTTAGGTGTGTGGCTGAGTTTAATGATCAGCAAGTTATTATCCAAGATCATAGCTGTGAGCATGGCCGAGTTTTGCCCAAAGGTGTGCAAGAAGGTGGCCCATATAGGTTGCATGTTGATGCAGCGAAGCATGGTGCTTTGGTGCATGATAGCGACAATCTATGTAAGTTATGACACAAGTGATTGGATCACTTGCACTATGGAACACTACCTATCTTGAAGGACATGGTACAAGGATTGTCAGAGTTCAAGATTGAGAAGACAAAAGTGTCCAAGGGCTGCGCACTTGGCAAGCATGCCAACAATGCTTTCCCAAGCAGTGAGCATAGATCAAGAGAGATTCTTGATCTGATTAATAGGTAATTTATATTATGTCTTTTTCATTGATGATTCTTCTAGAAAAACCTAGATTTATTTTATGAAGACTAAGGATCAAGTGTTCTCTAAGTTTCAAGAGTTCAAGAATTTAGTTGAGAATCAAACAAGCTGAAAGATCAAAGTGTTGAAGTCTAACAATGGAGGGGAGTACAGCTCCAAGAACTTTGATACATTTTGCAAAGAAGCAAGGATCAAGAGGCACTGATTGTACCATACAACCCACAACAAAATAGGGTTGCAGAGAGGAAGAACAAGTCCATCATTGAGACAAACAAAGCCACGCTCCACGACATGGATTTGTAAATGTGCACATGGGCTGCGGACCATAGAACAGTTGTCAACATTTTGAATAGGGGTCCTCACAGGGTTTTGAAGGACAAGACATTAGAAGAGGACTAAATTTGAACCCTCGAGCATCAAGGGTACATCTGTTGGTTACAGTGAGACCTCCAAGGCTTACCAAATTTACATTCCAACACAGAGGAAGACAGTGGTGACCCAAGATGTGAAATTTGATGAGGATGCATGGTCCTCTAAGTCTCAAAAGCCTTCTGGGGAGGTTGAGAAGGGAGAAAAGCTTGCCATCTCAAGTGTTGATTTACAAATTTCAGAAAAATCAGATTTAAATCAGCAAGGTTTTGGGGAAGGAATATATGGCACTTTACCATCCAATTAAGCCAAGAAGCCTAAGTGGCTCACCCAGACATTACGTGAGGCACGTGAGCAAGTAGAGGCACCAAATATTATTTCCGAGTGAATCATCCCTATAAAAAGATTCCTACTTATGTTGCCTTGATGTTTTCTATTATTGATGCAATGCCTTCCATTTATGAGGAGGTTGTAATTGAGCAAGGTATGGCGAGATGCCATTACAGAGGAGTATAACTCCATTTTGAAGCATGATGTCTAGGAGATTGTGCTAAGACTAGTGGGGAAATCAATGATTAATATTAATTGGTTGTACATGATGAAGCATGCAGCTGATGGAAGCATTGGGAAGTACAATGCCAGATTTTTAGCAAAAGAAATATCCCAGAGAGGGAGTTACTATGATGAGATCTTTGCCCCAGTTGCCAATATACTTCTATTAGGACCATCATGCCTACTGCATCAATTTTTAGTTGGATTTTATAGCAAATAGATGTAAAAACTAATTTTTTGAATGGTCTGATTGAAGAAGTGTACATTAATCCATAATCCACATATTCGGGCTCGACAGACCCAAAAATTTCAAACTCGGCAAAACTCGGCAACTTAAAAAAATACTTCTTAAAAAAACATAAATTTTAAACAAAATATAGTTAAAAATGTATCAAACAAGTCTCAAAAATGTTGGTAAATGTTTTCTATTAGATTTGAATACACACAGAGTATGTAATCTCATCATTGGGCAAATGCAACAACCAACTGATAATTGTTATAACTTATAAATTTATGATGATTGTCATTTACAATCATCATCATAAATTGCATATCCATGCAAGTTACATATTACAAGAATTCACAATTTCCTCTTCCCTTTTCTAGTTTAATATTCGGGAGAAGGTCTAGTCCTCGTACTCCGTTGTGGCTCCTTGCTCCACCTAGAAAGTTTCTCCTGTGACTCCACCTTGGTACTAGATGGTAGTGACTCCTCCTCTACCTCATGTTAAACATCATCTACAAGAATGTCATCTAATATAATCAATTTTTATTTTGTTGTACCACTACCTACACACTCCATAGCTTGCCTCTCAAAATTAGCAATCTCATCCTTTGTGAACAAGGGGGTCTCCTCATCCTGCACAGTCCATTCATTTTAGAGATCAATCTCATTCAAATCAATAGGCTCTTGTGATGGGTGTTCCACCTTTCTTGTGTTCAACCGAACACTGTATTACACAAAAACTAGGTCATTGAGATGTCGTTGAGTCAGCTTATTACGTTTTTTCATATGAATGGCCTCAAACGAACTCCAACTGTGTTCACATCCAGAGCACTACATTATTGAGATAAAATTTGGAGAGCTAGCTTTTGAAGATATAGGGTATTTCCACCCCAATCTTCCCATGAAGAACCTAGAAACAAGATATTCAAAAGTTTGTAAATAATTAAGTATTGTAAATTTGGAACTTATAAGATATGAGTAAAGAATCCATTTTTTGTTACTTGGTATCTGGGTGGATCTCTCTCAGATAGCTAGTGGCAAAGAAAAGAGCCGCCCCCTAGCCTGCTTGTAATCCGACAACTCTGAAATAATGGGGTCTTTTACGTCAACCTCAGGGGTTATCCTCTTAGTGCATGTTAAGAGGCCCTCCATAACCTCCCCATTTAAAATTTGTGAAGCCATCAGAAAGAAAAAATGTGGGGTTGAGGTAGTACCCCACTAGATGAATGGGTTGGTAGAGTTGATTGTTCCACCTCCAATCAATTATCTCCCAAATAGGATCAAATTTGTCTCTATCCCCCCTATAATAGTTTTAGATGGCCTCTTTGGCCTTATCCATGACCTCATAAATGTATCCCATTGGGACTTGCTCCCTGTCTAGCAAGCACAAACCCTCACCAAAGGCTCTGACACCTACAAAAAAATTAAAGTTACAAACTTACAATTAAATTAAATACTTCTTAATTTTGAAAATAAAGGAATAGACTTGAAATTTATATTGAATTTCGAAGTTACATTAATGATCTTTGCAACTCTCATTGCAAAAGCATCTTCAAATACCATCTTTGTGGTCCTCTTCCATTATATTTGTTTAAATATGTTGAATCTAGCCATGCATGACTCACAAACATCTACTTCAACAGTGTCAATAAACTACAAATACTTTGTAACATTCAGAAGGCAATTGCAAACCTTGTGAAACCCGCTCACACAAGCTATTTCCCCTTGTTGTGATCTCCATAGTTACCAAATCCATACAAAATCCGGGCCGATCCAGATTTTTTGGCTAGCCTAGATAACTTTGTTGGGTAGGCCCTTTTTTCAAAATTTTAAATTTTTATTATCATTTTATTTTTGAGGTTTTCTACAAAAAAAAACTGGAAACCATAGATATTATAAAATATTAACATTTTATATTACTTGATTAATGTTTTTCGTTGTATTTATCAATTTTGCATACTTATAAAACTATGCTCACATATACATATGTATATATTCCAAATTGAATTTTTTTGAACTTTTTCGAGAATTCTAGATTTTTGGATTTTTTCCCCTCTCGAACAGATCTGATTTTCTGAACTTGGTAGCTATGGTGATGTTTCATCAAGCTGAGAATCCAAGGGTAATTATAAATGTATTTTGTGATCTTTTTGGCATCTTCTACAACCGATCTCAACCAAACAATTTTATTTGTCCTCCAAAAGAAGGTCAAGGCAATGGACCATGCAAGAGGTCCAAAAGAGTGACGGATGTCTCTCCGCAAGCAGTCTTCCAGACGCCACATATGTTGCTGCATTTTAAGTGACAAATTGCACAAAATTCTCTATGTCCACTTCTAAGACAGCCTCTTCCAATATCAAGCTCAAAGTTTTTTGCATTTTTTACTTTGTTAGAGGCATCAAATGACTTCAAGAAAACCATCTCACCATTTGAAGCCACTAAAAATTTGATGGGAGTGCGATTCCTTTCATCCGTCCACTCATCTGAAAGAATGGTGCATCTAAACTTTCGCCACTGCTTCCTTAGTTTTTTCCAAAATTGACTTTGAATTTGCAACAACATTTTGGAGCAACCCTCAACTTAAGTCTTTCGGAGAGGATGCCTTGTAACCTTTCCTTACAACTATCAATGATGTCACCAAATAATCTCAGTACGAGCTCTTCGCCATGTTGAAAGGAAGGTTGTTGTGATACCATAAATTTGCACACATCTTATATGCTTCCTGGTGCACCTCCTTGTTCCATACTATACCTTGCAATGAAGATTGTGCCCCAAGAATGTTTCCAAGTACAAAAAAGCAATGTGATTGGGCTTTGCTCGAACTAAATGAGGTGGATATGCCTCATTTTTGTGGACCACAAATAGAGCCCACGATATTTATCATATCTACAACCGTTTTTGCTACCAAGTTGGTATAAATGGTTGTTATGGCTGCTTGTACCATTTTTCTCTCTAGTTTTTTCTCATCCAACAATGCAAGCGTTGCCTGCATCTCTCATTTTGCCTCTGCCGTGGTATTGTGACACATCATGACTTTGCGGCAAAGAATGCATGCAATATGGTACTTGAGTCAATTGATGCTCCAGAAATCTTCTTCGAGCAGAATGTGCAAATCACATTCCCCTAAGACGGTCCAATTATAGCATACTTCCAAGCAGCGATACGATCCCACTCATTGATGCTAAGTTTGAAGTGGAGCTAGATGCCATTCTTACAACTTAAATTATATATTAACCTACATGTTCAAATACAAAAAAAACATCACTTATAAAAAAAACATAAATAATAAACCCTATGTACAAGAAAAAACCCAGTAATTTCGTTCATAAATTATGAAAAACTAGCGTAAATGATAAATGAAAATTATGAGAATTGAATGGAAAGCATGTAAATTTGTAAATCATGTTTCGAAACCTAATATTAAGATTTTAGAAAGAATTTACATGCTTGGCAAAAACAAATGAAAAAAATGAAAATAAAAATTCCTCAAATCTGCTCTACAAATCTGCTATAAACTTCCTCCAATTCGCTCAAAGGATGCTCAAATGTTGTGTGATGATAATGTGTGGACTTAATAAGACGCAAATGCAGCATCCAAACAGCATCCACAGTCCCAAACCGCGTATGTAGAATTACAAGGTTGGACTCACCGAGTACTTGTGAGTAATAGCCACGAATTTTGCACTTAAACTCACCAAATCTCGCCCAAGTACACTCACAAGTTTAAACAATGAAAAACTCGATCAAAAAAAATCGTGAGTACTTGGAAACTCGCCGCATTCTCGACGAGGAGTTGAACATGCATTGATCAACCGTGGGATTTTGAGGTGTATGGGCAAGATACCCATGTGTGTAGCTTAAAGTAGGCCTTTTATGGGTTAAATCCAATGCCATTTGCTTGGTAGTCACATATTGATGAGTACTTGTTGAATTTCAAGTTCACCAAAGCTTATGCAAATCCTAATCTTTATTATTTGTATGATAAATCTGATATGCTTGTTTTGATCTTGTACATAGATGATTTGATCATTATGGGTACTATGAGAAGCTCATTGCATGGTGCAACGAAAAGTTGGCCAGCAAACTTGACATGAAGGACATCACCATTATGCATTATTTCCTAGATCTAGAGGTTTGGCAGGGTATAGGTGAGGTCTTCCTTGGACAGGGAAGTACATTGTGAAAATTCTGAAGATATTTCAAATGCTAGATTGTAAACCTTTGGCTACTCCCATAGTTCCAAATCTGAAGTTGTTTGCTCTTGCAAGTTCACATTTGGTAGATCCTTCTTTATATAGGCAGGTTCTCTATCTTGTGAATACCAGGTTGGATATTTGTTTTGCAATAAATACCTTGAGCTTGTTCATGGTTAAACTAAGGCAGATTCATTGGCAAGTTGCAAAGCATGTGCTCTAATACTTGAAGGCCACAATTCATTGCAACATGAGGTAGGTGGGAGATGGTGAGTTTGGGCTCCATTGTTTTGTTGATTTTGACTGGGTAAGAGATGCAAGTACTAGGAAGAGCACTTCAGGATTTTGTTTCAGCTTGGGCACATGAATGATTTCCTTGTTCAACAAGATGCAGATGTCAATTGAACTAAATTCAACAAAGGCAAAGTATATGGCAGACTCGTCTACTAGTTGTGAGGCCATATGGCTTCGCAAGTTGATAGCCAAATTGACCAACGAGATGTTGGAGCTGCAATTGGCTAATGTGACAATCAGAGTTGCATCAAGCTCTCTGAGAATCCAATGTTTCATGATCACTCTAAGCACATCAATATTCAGTACCATTTTCTCAAAGACAAAGTTCAGAAGGGAGCAATGATCCCTGAATATGTTCCTTCAAATTTGCAAGTGGCAAATATTTTGATTAAGTGCCTAACTAAGGGGAAGTTTGAGATGTTGAAGGAAAGACTTGGCTTGGTAGAGAACACATTCCTCAAAAAGAGGCTGTGTTATAATTTTACATGTAATTGCTCAATTGTTGTTCTCCTCAACATGGTGCACTCAGCAGATTTAGGTCAGCAATTGAATAGGCATCTAGTGTTATTATTAAACATGCTAAATTCAGCATTTTTTCTATTATTAGACATGCAAAATTTAGAGTTATTATTAGACATTCTTTTCAGATTTAGAGTTGTTATTATTAAACTGTCTAAATATATTGTAACTCTAGCCTTCCTCACCTATAAAAGCAAGGCAAAGTGGGTGAAGGATTCATATTCAGTGAGGTGCAGTACTTTGTAATTCTTTCTTTTTGAGTAATATATAGAGTTGATGTGTCTTTGAGTGAGGAATTTGTTTGATTTTTTAAGAACCCTGTCTAGATTTAAACTGAAAATAACCTTGTTGTCTTGAAATTTTTTATTGTTTTTATGAGGTTTCACTTAGGGTTTTAATATTTTGTTTTCAACGTGTTTGGTATGTTATGTAGATAGAAAGGTTGCAATATGGCATTCAAATAACATGCAATGATGACTGAAATTAATTAAACCAGCCCACATACATATACAAAAACACAATAGAACATACCCAGATGAAAGTTTGGCCTCTTTATTTGAAATGATGTTGACTGATTACAAATGATGGTTTGATTTTTATATCAGACTTACATATGCTTGCATGAATGATCAATTCATGAACCAAACCAACCCTCACAAAAAGATGCTGGAAGTTTCACCAAGCCCTAGCCCAATCATGCCAAATTGAAGCGTTGTACTCCTATGATGAAAATATGACAAACCCACATCAATACATGGCTGGAAATGCACCGATCTAAGGTCTGAAATGAAATTACAGCAGTCTGATATGAATTTCTGATTGCAAAATGTGTGATTTCATCTCCAATGAAGCCTCTAAAACATGTAAAATCATCAATACAACATGGCCATGAATCCCAATAATGAAATCATTATCAAATTGCCTTCAAATCTGAATATAAAGCCTCCACTATGCTTGATGTCTTCAAACCTTAGCTAACCCAATAAATTCCATTGAAACCCTAGCTCCAAATGTTATAAATCAAATCTGCAAGTTTTCTGTCATACCCACATCAACGAATCTGCATTATCATCAAATGAAGCCATACCCACATAGAAAATATGTCCATAAATTCACCAAACTGATTTCAAACCCTGGCCACCAAGAAAAATGATGAAATCTGCAAACCCTTGGCTGCTATCAACACAAATCTGCAATGTAGCTCAATAAGAAACCCAGGATGGATTCCTCTCTCAAGGGTGGAATTGGGGTTTCGTTCAATCCACTGAATTCTACGAGTTTTTGTCCTCAGAATTAGCTAGGCATGAAAATACCAACTCAAGTATGAAGAGGTTCAAGTTTTACAAAATCACATAATGAGAAAATGAAAGAACTTGGGTTCTTTTATAATTCTCCATTCACTTTTGGAACCCAACACCTCGTTAGAAAATAATATAAAGCTATTTCACATCCATATAAGTGGGCACCCCACTCTTGTGGGAAATAATAAAATATTCCTTTTTTAATATTTTCTCACTTAACTTTATAATTCCACTTTATGATTTTCTTTTATTTATTTTTATAATTTCACTTTATAAAGTCACTTCTATGATTTTTGACAAAAAGTAACTTTATAATGAAATATTATAAAAACCCATTATGGATAAACTCACTACAAAGCTCCTCCAAGTGGAAAACACCATCATACCTCGCAATTCATCCCCTCAACACCTCCATTGGCCTACGAGAATGATGGAATAGGCTAATCCAATGAACTGAATGATCACTCTGAAAAAGGGGACATTACAGATTTACACCTTTGTTTTTAAAGGAGATTTAGTTTACATAGTCCATTGTCTTGAATTTTTGATGAAACGAGTGTCTGCACTTTTGAATTTTCAATCCAGTTTTCACTCTGAAAAAGGGGACATTACAGATTTACACCTTTGTTTTTAAAGGAGATTTAGTTTACATAGTCCATTGTCTTGAATTTTTGATGAAACGAGTGTCTGCACTTTTGAATTTTCAGTCCAATTTTCTGAGTCTAACATTACGCTGTATTGAGAGGAGTTTAGTTAAAGTTTTGTTCAATATAAGTGTAGATCTGTGCACCATAAATTAAAATTTCACAAATAATTACATGAGAAAATTACAAGATTCAGGTTATGTGTCTTCCTATTCACAGACTCCATGTCAGAGTTATGCCATTGCTGAACTAATAGATCCAAATAAGATTTACAAAAATGGAAACCTATATATCAGAATTGAGGCCTCTGAACATGTAATTGTGCATCAAGGGTTTCCTTGGAAATTGGCAAAAAGACAAAAATGTACTTTTCATGTAGGGAATTCAACCATGACAAAACTGCACCCAACAAGGATAAAAGCTTTAAAACGTTAGATATTAATTTTGCATTTTTTATAATTTTTTACTCGTGTCTGAAATGACCTCCATGAGTAGTAATTACCCAAATCATATTATTCATAATGTATTTTTGGTAATAATCACAAGGCAAAGGGACCCACTTTAACACATAGCCACCATAAGCAATTGTTAGTAGGGGAGAGGAATGGTAAATGTAATTCACCACTTTGGGCTTCTCACCTTCTAATCTATTTTCCCATTGGAAAAGCTTTTGGTGAGTGTAGTGCCTAATAAATCACCCTTGTATTATAATTATTAGCAATGTGGGATTAACCCAATCATGTATTTTTTACGTTACATTAAGGCTTCCACGAGCAATATTAATTAGATAGCTTGTCTATACTTGTAAGCAAGGAGAGCCATCCATAAGGAAACAACATGATAGATTGTTTTGCTTTTCATCCCTGGTGTTGCCACATTGGTTTTGTCAAGCCTACTGTAGGTTGTAATGTCCCCAATTTGGGACAAAAACCAAAAAATAGGGTTTTCCAACAAAACCCTAGCCAATCCAAGCACCAAACTAAAATCTAAAAATCTATAACCAGCCAAATCTTCGCTGAAAAAATTTATGATATTCAAGCTAAAGAACATCTAAATAAATCCACAAGAAGCTGCAAATTATTTAGCAAGTTAAGTACCATTTTGGGGGGTCAAATAAATTGATGAATCGCTGGAAATACCTCTCAAAAATATTCTAAATTTTCCTTGAAGGTGCAGCTCTATTTTTCAACCCTTAAACGCCTCAAAATGCTCTCCAAGTGAGTCGTCACACCTTAGTAAATTAGAAAAAACAATTCTGAAAATTATCTCTTGGATTTATCTCACCAAATCACCTTCCGGAGCTTGCCAATCAAGTCACCCAAGTGCCAAAATTGCCATAATATTTTCTGGAATATATTTTAAGACCTAAAATGTCCTTTCACACATGCCAATTGTTCCAAACAATTCACCAAATGATTCAAATAGATTATGAAAATTATCTTAACCCCCGAATAAGGTTCAAAAGATCAAATTTGCCTCTTATGAAGGATCACCACCCTCCCAAAGGAGGTTTCCACACTTCGGAAGACTCCAAACTCGCTCTAGAACTTCTCCACAGGGTTTGCCCACCTTTTTTTTATTTGCAAATTGAAAATTTTCAGCTTTTCGAAGGATAGTACCAATTCCTTGATGAAGACGGTGTCAAAAAACACATTTGTAGATTTTCTTGCATATACTTATGCACAATTATGACGCAATTACAGCCCTTGAATAAAGCTGCCCTAGTAGAGAATGGAGGTTTTAATCGCCAAACCCCTTGGTGTACTTGAAAGGTTTCGTCTTCAAGTCACTTGTTCAATCTTGATATACTTGCATAAAAATTTCAATATCCACATTGCATAACCCTTTCAAAAGAGTCCTCCCTCACCTTATATATGCCACCTCCAATAGTGGTGCCCAAAATTAGGAAAGGAGAGTTACTTTTTCCTTTTATAAAAGATATATCACGAGCTTCCTTATAGTAGCACTTATAAAGTAACCTTTTAAGAAAGGCCCCAAAAAAGAAATAATAAAGTGCTTTTACAAAAAGTGGCCTTGAAGCCTACCAATGTTCCCTTTTCCTTAGAATACCTTAGCCCTTGGAAACACACAAGCTAAGGATCTCATCCACATGATTAACTTGAAAAAGAGGATATTACAGTCCTTCCTTCTCGAAATTGCTTGCCCACAAGCAATTGTAAATTGGGATGTTGAAGGATGGATGTTGAAGCATGTTCTTCCATTGCACCAAGTACTCCATGATAGTGTGATTGCGGAGCTTCCTTTCACGAATCTTAAGAATAGTTTCGAGAACCAAAATCAATTTACCTTCTTCATCAAGTGGTGACAATTCAATGGAGGGTATTATATGCTTTCCAAGAGCTTTCTTAAGGCAAGAGACATGGAATACATTGTGAATTTTACTCCCTTCCGATAACTCTAGCTCATATGCTACCTTTTCCACTCGCCTTTGAATTCTATAAAGCCCATAAAGACGGGGTTTAAATTTTTTTGCTCCACTTTGCTTGAGAGAGATTGCCTATAAGGTTGCAATCTCAAATAGACCATGTACCCAACTTCAAATTGCCTTTCCACCCTATGTTGATCCAAATACACTTTTTGTTGATTTTGAGGTTGTTGCAAGTTTTTCTTGAGCAAATCCAAAATTTCAGAACTTTGTTGCACCCAATTGGCAGCCTCAAGCGCCCTACTATCCCCCAAAACAAGGTCAAAAAATGAAAAAGCCTCATAACCATATAAAGCTTTGAAGGGAGACATACCACTAGACATGTGGTAGGTAGTGTTATAGAAAAAAAAAATCATGTACAGCCATTTATTCCACCCTATTTGTTGCCCTAATATGTAATTCCTTAAGTATCTTTCCACCCATTGATTGACGATTTCGGTTTGCCCATCCGTTTGAGGATGATAGCTAGTGCTTGGAAGCAATTCAATACATGTTAGCTTGAAAAGCTCTTGCCAAAAGTGGCTCATAAACCGGTTGTCCCTATCACTTATGATGCTCTTGGGCAACCCATGCAATTGAAAAACTTCTTTGAAGAAAATTTCTGCTATGTAAGGAGAACCATACTTGGCTGGAATTGCAAAAAAATGAGCATATTTCGCCAATCTATCTACAACAACAAAGATTCTACATTTACCTTGTGAAATGGGTAACCCTATGATGAAGTCCATGCATATACTCTCCCATTTTGGTGTGGAATTGGGAGAGGTTGCAAGAGACCAGCTGTAAATGTGGTCATGCCTTTATTCCTATGACAAACCATACATTCTCTAACATGGACTAAAACATCTCTTTTCAATCCCTTCCAAGCGAACCTCTCTCTTACCTTTTTGTATGTTTTCAAGTACCCTTGATGGCCTGCCATAGAATCATCATGAGCAGCCCTCATAATTTGATGCTTTAACTTGGATGAAGGGGCCAAGAAAATTTTGCCCTTATGTAAAATCAGGTTTTCACTCACCTTGTAATTACTGTCAATCACCTTGCCTTACAAAACCATGGTAGCCCACTCATCCTTAGCATATTCCACTATAATTACAGCCCTCTAATCAGCTGTTAATTAAGGCCTCCTCGACAAAGCATCAGCCACCACATTATTTTTTTCTTTTGTATACTCAATGTTGAAGTCATAGGATTGAAGCTTGCTCACCCACTTTTGCTGCCTATCATTCAAATCGGTTTGTGTGAGGAAGTATTTGAGGCTATCATGATCTGTCTTAACTATAAATCTTCCACAAATTAAATATTGACGGAATTTGACCAAAGCATGCATGATAGCCAACATCTCCTTATCATAAATTGAAAATTTCTCCTCCCCTTCATTGAGTTTCCTACTCTCAAAAGCAATGGGATGTCCTTTTTGCATAAGGACAACCCCTATTCCTTCTCCAGAAGCATCACATTCCAATGTGAAAGGGTGTGAAAAATCTGGAACAACCAACACAAGACAAGAACTCATCACTACCTTGAGTTTCTCAAAAGTCTCCAATGCAGTTTGAGACCACACAAAGGCACCTTTCTTTGTTAAATTTGTAAGAGGGGCAGCAAGTTGGGAGAAGCCCTTCACAAATCTTTTATAATAGCTACATAAACCAAGGAACCCTCTCAAAGGGCTCATATTAGTGGGAGGTGGCCAATCAAGTATAGCTTGATTCTTTTGTTGGTCCACTTGGACCCCTTGTGCATTGATCACATGACACAGATACAAGATTTTGGAAGTGGCAAACTCACATTTGGATTTCTTTGCAAAGACAGTTCGCTGCCCCAACATTCCCAAAACAATGTCCAAATGGCGTAAGTGTTCCTCCCAAGTCTTGCTATACACCAATATGTCATCAAAGAATACTAGCACAAACATCCTTAGAAATGGCTTGAAGATATGGTTTGTGCAAGATTGGAATGTAGCAGGTGCTTTAATGAGTTCAAAAGGCATAATCAAAAACTCATAATGCCCATAGTGACAATGAAAAGCGGTTTTCTGCACATCTTCCTCCCTCACACGAATTGGTGATAACCGGTCTTCAAATCTATTTTGGAGAAGTAAACCGTCCCATGAAGCTCATCAATCCTAGGTATAGGATACCTATTCTTGATGGTCTTTTTGTTCAACAATCTATAATCAATACACATCCTCATGGTTCCATCCTTCTTCTCCACTAGCACAATTGAAGAGGCAAAAGGGCTAGAGTTAGGTCTTCTGTGCCCCATCTCAAGTAACACTGGAATGGCCTTCTCAATCTCCTCTTTGTAGATTTGTGGGTGGCGGTAGGGAGTGGTGATCACTGCTCTAGTGCCTTCCTCAAGTTCAATGATATGCTCAAATCCACTATTTGAGGGCAGTCCATGCAGTATATCACCGAACACTTTCTCATGTCTGTCTAGAATCGCTTGAACATCTTTGTGGTGCCATTGTTGTTTTCAATCAGACCTTGTATAATGCATAAACAATTCTGCTGACCAAATGATTTTCCCCTTATTGAAAGCTTGTTCCATTCATTTTGAAGTCACTAACATAGGTGTTCCACTGCTTAACCCACAGAGACCAACTTCTTTGTTGGCTGCCATAAATTTCACTTCTGACTTTTGCAAGTTTTGATTGATTCACCAAGGGATTGGAACCATTGGGCTCCAAGCACTACATCTAACTCATCATGACCAATCACATTGAATTCTCCTTCAAATGTGTATTCGCCCAAGGTTAATTTTAACCTCATAGTGTTGTAATTGCAAGAGATGGAGGAGCCATCCCTAATAGTTACCTTAAATCCTTCATTTGCTTTAGTGGGCAGCTTATGTCTTGCAACGACTTTGGCATTTATGAAATTGTGAGTGGCTCCATTGTCCATTGATGTGATAACCCTTTTTCCATTAATGGTTCCTCTAACACGGAAAATGTGGCATCTATTGGCGCTTGATAGGGTGGTGATCACTTCTTCTTTGGTCACATGTTGGCTGTCCATTTCTTTTTGATACATTCACCCTCCATTTTCAATTTGTTTTTCCTTAAATGGTTGCCCTCCTATGCTCTTTTCGTGTGTCTTTGACTCTTCTAAAGTTTCTGTTTTTAACTTCAGCTGATTGTTTGTTTGTTTGGGACCATTAATGGCCAATTTTTTATGCTCAATCATTAAGGTCTCTCCATTAGGTGGCTGCCTTTCAAAATCAGCTTCTTTGGCTATTGATTTCTTCAATTTTTCTGAATTAATTTCCAGCTGTTTGTACCTCATAGAGGGGCTTTGTTTGATTGAGGGGCTCATGAAGTGGCTGCCCCTTGTACAATTGGAAATCCAGTTCTGACACTTGCTTTAATGGCTGTCTTTCCTTTTATTGGAGTACTTTATCATGTGTCTTTGTTGATATAGGCGTGGTTAGTTCCTTTTTCCTTTCAAACTTCTCGATTATCTCTTCCAACAAATCTTCATGTGTTCCCATCATGCTAGGCTTTTCTGTTATCCTTTCTTGATACCACCAGTTAGCGGCAACCCCATTCAAATGTTGAATAACAAAAATTAGTGCCTTTTTTCAACCTCTAGGCCTCAAGTCAAGGTACTTGATCATCATATCAACCCAAACTCTTACTGAATTCCCTAGATCACCATCAAAAGTTGGAAGAACTATCTTCCCCCAAATCAACCTGAGTATCCATATACCCATAATGCCTCTTACCATACCTCAACCCTAGCCAAGCTTCAAAGCTCCTTCCCCTGCGGTATATAGGTGCAAGAGTCAAGTACTCATCATAAAAATCTCCATGAAATTCCAACAAATCAAACGTTGGTCCTCGTGATCTCGGACCTGTGTATTACCTTTCATCCTTCTTTGTTCTTGTTCTGAATCTCACAAATGACCAAGATATGGCTATGATACCACTGTAATGTCCCTAATTTGGGACAAAAATCAATAAAAAAGGGTTTTCCAACAAAACCCTAGCCAATCCAAGCACCAAACTAAAATCTAAAAATCTATAACCAGCGAACCCTAGCTGGAAAATTTATGATATTCAAACTAACGAACATCCAAATAAATTCACAAGAAGCTGAAAATTATTTAGCAAGTACCTTTTTTTAGGGTCAAATAAATTGATGAATAGCTGGAAATACCTCTCAAAAATATTCTAAATTTTTTTTGAAAGTACAGCTGTATTTTTCCACCCTTAAATGCCTCAAAATGCTCTCCAAGTGAGTCGCCACATCTCAGTCAATTAGAAGAAACAATTCTGAAAATTACCCCTTGGATTTCTCTCACCAAATCACCTTTTGGAGCTTGCTAATCAAGTCGCCCAAGTGCCAAAATTACGGTAATAATTTTTGGAACATTTTAGAACCTAAAATGTCCTTTCACATATGCCAATTGTTCCAAACAATTCACCAAATGACTAAAATAAATTATGAAAATTACCTTAAACCCCGAATTGGGTTCAAAAGATCAAATTTCCCTCTTATGAAGGGTCGCCACCCTCCCAAAGGAGGTTGCCATACTTTGGAAGACTCCAAACTCGCTCTAAGGCTTCTCCACAGGGTTCGCCCACCTTTCTTTTACCTACAAATTGAAGATTTTCAACTTTCCAAAGGATAGCACCAATTCCTTGATGAAGGCGGTGTCAAAAGACACATTTGTGAATTTTCTTGCTTATACTTATGCACAATTATGGCACAATTACTGCGCTTGAATAGAGTTGCCCTAGTAGAGAATGAAGGTTTTCATCCCCAAACCGCTTGGTGCACTTGAAGTGTTTCATCCTCAAGTCACTTGTTCAAGCTTGACATACTTGCACAAGAATTTCAATATCCAAATTGCATAACCCTTCCAAAAAAGTCCTCCCTCACCTTATATATGCCACCTCCAATAGTGGTGCCCAAAATTAGGAAAGGAGAATTCCTTTTTCCTTTTATAAAAAGATATATTGCAAGCTTCCTTATAATAGCTCTTATAAATTAACCTTTTAAGAAAGGCCCCAAAAAGAAATAATAGAGTGTTTTTACAAAAAGTGACCTTGAAGCCTACCAATGTTCCCTTTTCCTTATAATACCTTAGCCCTTGGGAACGCACAAGCTAAGGATCTCATCCCCGTGATAAATTTGAAAAAAAGGACATTACATAGGTGTACAGTGGAGACATCCATTTTGGTGCAAGTTATGGAAGTAGGCATTGATGTGAGCCTGCACTTGCAGTTGTAGCTCTGCTGCAATTTCTATCCTTGTGACCGTGATTGGGTTTACAGCCTTTGCTGTTGTGGATATGTTTCAAACTGGTACTTATGTCAATGCTGGTGCAGAAAGAGGTTGAAACACCGAATGTGTTGAATGCTAACAATGAAATCCCTTAATCTGGATGAATTGTGCTGGATTGAGGCGTCCATCTCCTTGAAGTCATTAAGTGAAGCTAGGGTAGCTAAGAGTTCCAAAATTCAGATCTAGATCTATTGTATTTCCTGAATCTAATAGTGAGGATTCTCTCATTGCCTGTCCATTTTCTCTCCACGTTCAACCATAAATTTGAAACAACGCTGGTATATGTCCTCTAAAGCCTTAAAAACATCAAGTTGGCCTGCTTTTATTCCAGGTTCATGGAAAATGATACTGCAATAAAGGAATGTGATGAGAATCACTCTCATAGTGGTCTCCTTTCATGTAAATATCACTATTATCACAATTATCTTGCATGCACACTAGGCCCAGTTCACTGGAGCCCTTCTTGATTGCATGTAAAGATAGACTAACTGAGGAGTTTTGTGTGCCCAGTTCTGGGGCAGTTTGCATGTGCTTGGCCATATCCAACCGATACTCATCCTCATCCTTGTAATTCTATTTAACCTACCTGATAAAGAGTGTAAATGCATCAGTTTTTGGCAGCATGTCTCCTTATTCTCTCTTGCTGTTCTGCATTTTCATGTCTTCTTTCTGCTGAATGATCGTAATGGGATATATCAGAATAGGTAGTCAGCTGGAATGTCAATGGGCCAGCAAAAGGGTAGGAATGGATTCATAACCCAGGGACAAACCCTCTGTGATTTCCTCCATGCCCAAGAATTGGATTGTACTTTCATACAGTTCAATGAATAGGGTTGGTATCAGGTGAAATGTACATTTGGATTGTGTAATGCATGGACAACATTCCAAAAAATCATTTTATTTGTATTCCTGGAGATGCATTCTAGGATTTTAAGGCTTTTCTAAATGATTAATGCATACATGAAACAAGAGGACCGTTTGAGAGCACTTCTGCAATGCATGAGGTCGTATTGGGATGCATGATCGCCATTGAACCCAAGGGTGTAAATTGATGCTACCATATGGGAAATTGCTTGGACATGTGGTTTGGGAGGCAGTTATGAAAACCGATCATCGATTAGATTATCCATTAAGGAAGCATAAACTATTTGAAAGGGGTCCCAAGCAGCAAAAAGCTTTTGACAAATAGATGATTATGCTATTTAGTGTGCCTATGTCGGCACGTTCCAGCTGGGAGGAGTTCCATATTCATGTAGATGCCTCGAACTATGTGATTGGGTGTACATTAGCTCAGGAGGAATCCATAAATTGGATAACCCATTGTATTTTCCAACAGGTTGCTAATAGAAGCAGAAAAGAATAACACATGTATAGTACGAAAAGCATTAGGAATGGCATACTCAGTACAAAGCTTTTGCCATTACTTGTTAGCCAACCCTTTTGTATTTTCTGCCAGACCATCTTATGTATCAAGATGATTATTTCTGCTACAAGAGTTTACATTCCTTTGTAGACTAATAGTATGGAAAATAAGAAGCCATGCAATAACATATCATGTTTCAAGAATCAAAACTGGTAAATGAGTGGTAGGAGTCAGTGATGATAATCAATATTCTTGGTTATCCAGGATTACAGTATTACCTAAATGAAATGAGTATATCAGGGAGTTCCATGGAGACAGCTACTGCTGCAATTTTTAAGGTGTATGTGGTCATGTGATGCGTTATTTGTTGAAGAAATGCAGAAATTAAAATCATGGGGGTTACTGTTTAGGAGGACGATTTTTAGCAGCTGGAGGAGAGACAAGGGGTGCTGAATGTTTGCAGTACCCACATAAGAATTTTACAGCTACGTGACTGCACTGAAGAATTTTTCTGTAGGGAAAAGGTTTAATAAAAGGCAGTAAATACTCCAGAAATAATGTAGCGGACATGAAATATAATAACCACGGGACCATTTGACAGCAGAAAGCTCCTAAGTGTACTCAGCAACAGCTGCTGAAAAAATTTAAGATTCCCTCCATGGGACCTCTATATAACTGACCATAAAAATTCAATTGAATCCCGTAGAAGCATACATTGTGCTAATGCTGCATAACATCTCTGAAGACCGAGTGAGCTAGGGAAAGTGAACCCAAAAGAGAATTGTCTATTGTGAAGTTACACTTTCAACATGGAGCCACTTTAGTTGCAAAGACAGCCATATGTCCTAACGCCACAGCCAGTAACAGGCAACCTACACCCATAACAATTTGGTAATAATAATATTCCTATGAATAAAATAGACTCTTCACCAAAACACCATTACAAATCCAGGTCAAATGCCACATAACCATATTCATACCCATACTTATATGCCATTTTCTCTCTACAAATATAAAAAAACGCACACATTACAAAAAGGTCATCACAAACCTGGTTAAGATCATTCTCAGACTGGCCAAGCATGAAGTCCAAAGCCATTATGAAGCT
Source organism: Torreya grandis (assembly GCA_037957365.1). Taxonomy (NCBI): domain Eukaryota; kingdom Viridiplantae; phylum Streptophyta; class Pinopsida; order Cupressales; family Taxaceae; genus Torreya; species Torreya grandis. The sequence continues at coordinate 364,875 of JARHVA010003220.1, read as the reverse complement.
GGCATCAAGATTATCCACTCTTTTCCCCACTACTCCTTGAGCTGCTATCTGAACCGCAACTTCTTCTGATTCAGCATCCATTGATATATCATTCAACTGCATTAAGCCCATATCAGATAATGTCACTCAAAACTAAACAGAAGCCTGACAAAACAGGAAACAGAAAGCCCGAAATCACAAATACCCTGAATTAACTCCCTTCCTCTCTCCAGCCCCCCTCCCCTCTATTCACACTATATACATTAGAATTGGGGTTTTACCAATTCCATCATTTCTTTTAGCACAGAAGTAACTTCTTCTCCTCCTCTGAGTAGAGCTTGATATTTCTTGTAGTCCCAATTCTCCTCGTTGTCATTGGCATTCTCTTCATTGTTTGTGGGTATGCCAATCTTGTCATGGGTGGCTTTGAGATATACATGTCGTGGAATGGCCCTGAATCCAATGGAGGTCTTTTCGGATTTATGACAAAGTTTTCTGTTGGTACCAGTGCCACCACGGTTGCTGCTGGAGAATTTTGATGGTTTGAAGGTGTTGAGTGGTGTGAAAAATGAGCATGAGGTACAAAGGTGGGTGTTGATTCTGGCATTGATACACCAGTCTGAAGTTGATATGGTTAGCGACATGTTTGTTCGCTCAAGCTCAAACGGACAGGATTTTAGAGATTATTAGTAAAAGCTTGTGATACTGCACCTTAAAATATAATTAGATTGATCACCGGAAAAATATGTTTGCTTGCTCTGCTTTTCCTTACCCCCTGTTCTCTGGTTTCATAATTTTAAAGAAGAAAATAAATCCAATTCCTATCTTCAAATACGTCTTATTCTTCCGTCGGAATTGCTGCTACAACTCTTAAATCCATATAGGAGGATAACTTAAATCCAGAGAAATTTATGGAAGAATGGACCAGGATTTTAGATCTTCATGGGACGACTTAAATCCAAAGAAATTTATAGAAGAATGGTCCAGGGTTTTGGAGTTGTAATCAAGATTGAATGAATGAACAAAAGATTTTAATACCGTTTCGAGATTAATTAATTTATGGCATCAAAATTTTAGTGTTGTAAACAGTTTTGATTCAACACATGTCAGTGTAAAGGAAATTTGTTGTTAATGTTTTATATAATTATAATTTTTTTTATAAATAAAGAAATGTTTTTTATATTTAATGTTACAAAAAATTATTATTATTTTTTTATTAATAAGAAAAAAGAGTTTCTATTTAAAAAGTAGTTTTCATCTTGGTTATAAAAGAACATTTATGACGAGGAACTTTTTAGTGTAAGAGAGATCTTTCAAAGAAAATATTTAGTATAGTAGACATTATGCAAAATGAATAAGCTTGGGTTTAATAATAACATTTACTATAGACTACAACCTCCTCTTTAAGAGTGAGCAAAGTATTGAAGAGACTATTTGCGGTCAAGTTTTTAAAGCATGGGTTGTTAAGAGAAGATCGATGCATACCTCTTATTAGGAATGCAATTGAGAATGGAAGTTTCAACAAACCATTTCTAGTGTTTCCACCATGGTCAAAATGAATAGACTATAATTTTATGAAAAAGCTTCATAGGTTTGGGTTCGATTATTCCTTGAAAGGATTCTTAGTAATTGTTTTGAAGATGAAACTTAGCTTTGGCATCAAGGCAAGAAAACCAAGCATGAGTGGTTTTTGAATAAACATATTAAATGGTGTGAATGCCTCATCTGAATAATTTAAGGGCATGAACCCAAGGCACCTTTGTATTTAGGGCACTTCATGAAAATTGTTAATAAACAACCACCACAATGAATGTTGATTAATAGATAGCTCATCACTAAATTTATTTTCATTCCACAAGAGCCAAGGTTTGTAGGCTTTCCAAGTACTCTTATCCACAAAATTCCATGTGTCTTAACAGAGCTAAGGGAACAAGAAGGGTTTGAAAACTTAAGCCTTTCTATGCATCATGTACCTAGGGTAACACATCATATAGAGATTACATGGGTCATTGATCTATCACTAGGATTTAATATACACATGTAGTTAGGTAAGATTATATGGGTCATTGATGTACTTATAGGGTTATATGTGTAAATGAGGTTAAGTAATAATGTACTTATTATTTGATGTACTAATTTATGCATTTAATGATCAGGGCATGGGAGTTGATATATTAATAGATGGTAGGGAACTTATTTTATAATCTAATATTTTATTCATAGTGGTAGGCGAGAGTATATATGTAGGTGTTTAATCCTATTTTTAATTTAATAGTGTTAAATAGGTATAGAACTTGATAGATTTGTTTAGATTATAATATATAGCATTCAAGCATAAATATGAATGTAAAGTAGAATTGACTGAAATAGATTGACAAATGCCATATACTAAAAATAGTAAATGCAACCAATTGTGAGATACTTAACTCTTTTTGAATTCTAACTGATTATAACTAATGTCTAGTAGTGAACATCAGGGTCAAATAGGACTATGACAATTCAAATCTAGACGCAGAATTTGTGGATATTTTTGGACAAGTTTGCTCTCCCTGGATAGCAACGCAGGCCGATCGTGTCTATTAATTATGGACTTGTTCGTTTTGACTCTGACATAACTATGATTGTTCTACCACCTCTCCCTATGTCTACTAAGATTGTTGAAATGCTTCGCTTCTATTATTGCCACACAAAAATTGTTGTTTTCCTTCTCTTTGAGTTGAAAACTCTAGGGGTACTTGTGAGAGCTAAAAACCTACAAAAATAAAGAGGAAGTGTAACAGAATTAGTTGACCCCAATCACCTCCATTGTTGATTGATTGTTGCCTACGTATCTAGATACTCGGAGGAGGAAATCAAGCCACACGTAGTTCTCCCATCTAGAGTGATTGTGCAATTGTGTTCATTGACTACATGTATACAACTAGAAAATTAGCTTTGACACTTCACAATGATAACTCTTGACTTGATTTGAGATGATTTAGACTTGGTTTGTGATTGTGTCTAGTGATTGATATTGAATTTGGATAGAGTAAGACAAATTTAATCAATGTGCAATAGTGTGTAGACACTCAAATTTAATCATTGAGTCTTTGATAATGTTAAATCTTGACATCCTTACCTTACTTGGTCTATTTTTCATTCCATTAATTTTCAATATCTATAGGAGCCTTTACTATTATATTCATTGTCTTGAAAACACACCAAAAAAAACATCATTCAAGCATCCATTTCTTGTTTACAGGTTCCTGTCAGCCGAATCCCAATAAGCTTTATCCCTCTGGTATACGGCTGCACTAGGTAGACAAGACCGCATTGCGACCTCATCCACTAGTGTGGCCTTATCCCCCACACTCTAACGATAACTTTTTCAGTTCAATATATTTTTTTTTACCTGTCCTACACTTTTATCAATGTTGGTTAACAAAAATATTTAAAATATTTCCTTTATATAAGCACGTGAAGGCCTTTAAAAGCATCATCTAGTACTCGTTTGGCAATTCTACTACACATTGATCAAAATGACACTAATATTTTCAATTTTAATTTTAATTTATCCTAACAATCATAGGCCAAGTCTAAAGTTGATTTATTGCAACTCAAAGGTAATCATTGTCAAACATTCATGTCAATCTATCATTTGTATTCATATAGAAAATATTAAGATTCACACACTCACTATAGGAGGGAGAACTACATTAGCTTGAAGCCCTTTTTTGGCTATGTAAGCAACACTTAGATTATGCAAGGTTTTCTAAGGATAGTTTATCTATTCTCCTTACATGATTCCCCCCTTTATATTAGATTTTTATTGTGTTTATTTTGCAATAGCTAGGGTTTTGATTTTGCAAGTTTTTCATGCAATTAATAAACACACACAGATAATCAAAAAACCCTCAAAGACAAGTGTAGGTACTCAAATAAAAAAATAAATCGTACAGTAAAATAGGACATGGATCCATTCAAAATACAAAGCCACAGTGCAACCATATCCTCTTAGTGCAGCCTTATCTAGGCATAGTTTGAAATTTTACTTTTCACTGTGACATAGTTCAGGGGTTGTTATAGTCGGTTTTCATCCATAGTTAGCTTGCATAGTCAATATAAATTCAGTTTGAGCTAGCTTTGCATTTTTTTGTCAATTCACTATTTATAGCTCATTTCAAATTCTATAAATTATTGTATTATACATTTAGATTTTGTATATTATAGATCTGAATCATATTTTAATAGTTTATTTGTTTATAATATTTCATTGTTAAACAAAAAATAAACATTATGGTGAACTCATATTTTATTTATAACATCTTTTGTTGTTTGTTTGATTTTTGTCTTAGGATTTCATACATTTTTTTGTAAATTCCTAACATTGCAAGAAAACAATGTTCAACATTGGATATAAATATGAAACACGATTCAATCTTCTTCCACCTTAGGTTTAATCTAACATTGAAGAAATTTTCTTTTCACCTCGGATAACATTTGACACTAAAACTCTTTCTTTCAACCTCGGGTTGAAATTTGTTGATCTCTGTACATAAAAATCTATCGATTTTATTTTATATTTGTTTTTAGAAACTATGTTTTGATAGTTTTAAAACTACTTAGTGATTATCATTATGGGTTAAGCAGTGATTTATTTTATGGATATCATAGTGTGAGGAGTACTACCCTAATACTCAAGCCATTGTATAACACTAAACACATAATTTGTTTCTTCGTATCTCATGATATATTTTAAACGTGTCCCTTATTTATACCATAGGAAGCCTCTTTCACCATTTGATTTACGGTGCACTTGAGAGGAGTGTATCACATAGATAAGTTACTCTCACTATACCATTAGAGTTGGGATAATGGACTACAAGCACGACTTTTTTTTTGTAGTTAGTGCTCTGAAACATTGGGCCAACATTACTCTATGAACAAGTAAGTATATTTGAGATCCCACACAATAATTCAAACCCTTGCCTAAATCACCCTTATACCTTACTTTTTGTTTGTATTGTATTCATGTATTGTATGCCTCTAAGATGCGGTGCTAGATTAAGTGGTACTTCTTTTACATATATGTAACTTCATTTTGTGCAATGGCAAATCATGATGTTTTTCTCTCAAATTAATAATGCTACCATCTAAATTCTTTGTTCTAATGAAGTCAAAATTCACACTGATTTTAGTACTGAAAATAATGAAGAGAATTATGATATACATAATGAACTTGACACTCATACTAATCCACAATAAATTAATGGAGTAAATCAAAATCAAGAGCAAGAATTATTTGGATGTCATCAAGGTCTTCAAGAGAACCCCTAAGAAGTTACAGTTGGCTATTCTAGCCACCTTAAGTCTCTTGACACCTTATTTGCATAGGGATGGACCATTTTCTACCAAAACTAGTTGAATATAGTCCTTGTAAGAACCCCCATGATGATGTGTCAACCCAAAGATAGGTATGTTGACATCATTGATAGTTTTATTGAACATGTTGCTTTAATCGTTGATGTTAACAATCATTTTCTGAGGTCATGAATTTATGTTAGTCCTACATGAGGCTTATTATGTTGGTTTTTAGTGCCAAAATGTATGTCTAAGGTCTTGTTAACTTTGTTAGGCCTCATTTCATGCCTAAAAGCATTCAAGTTAATCCCCAATGCAATATCTTGTTAGAAGGTCTAAAAAGTCATCCTAATATCATGTTGGCCTAATGAAAGCCTATTTGATAGCTAGATATATAAAATGCTTTTCAAAGGTAAATGCATCAAAAAAGAGTCTAATTCATTCATTAGTATCATATCATCATTGTATAGGCCTATTAAAGTACTTCTTAAGATGAAATAAATTAAAAAGTCATAATAAGACATTCATGAGTGCATAAAGGGGTCAAAGAGTCTTAAGAACACTCTTAAGGCCATAAACACATCAAAAGGTCCAATTTAAGGTCTCGTAAATTCATTTTAATGTTTAAAATCTCCGTATAAACTCTCTAATATATACAAATAGTAAAAAATGCATTGAATTCAATTGTTTCCATCCATTTTGTTCCTTAGTGGCATTCAATTCTTTCAACGTGAGAGTGCACCTGACCATCACTAAACAATTATCCATCTCCAAACATGTTTATGGTAGTTTTCATTGTTTCAAGAGTGTTTTTTTCAGGTCTATTGAATAAATTCCAAAGCCAAACCACCAAATTCAAAGCTTCATCATGGTTTCAAGACTCATAACTTCAAGTATGAAGTTTCAATCATTTTTTTATAGGTTTCCTAGAGACACAATGGAGAATATACCATGGTTTTGAAGAGGCTATGGTTTCAAAACCATGCTCAGATTCTTCAATCCAGAGGATATTCATTCATGTAATAAAAAATAGGTTACAAGGAAGATCCTGATGAAAACAAGCCATGGAAAATAGGTTGTAGGTCTAGAGATTCCAGGTTTGGACTTATATGCATAAGATGCAGCAGGTGTGATGAAACTGTCCTTGAAGTGTTCTGTAACCATCACCTTGTGAGCTAACTTCTTCTCAGTGTTCCATAGATTTTAACATGCTTATATAGACCTATTCAGATCAATCATTCCTTTAGTGGAAAACTTAAAACTCTTCCTTACACCTATAGGTTGTGATATCATCTTTTAGCCCTGTTTCCTATGTTTATTGGCCATAACTCCCTGTAGGTTGGCTCAATCATGAAATTAAAAAAACTTATGGATACCCATTAATCCCTTATATAACATACTGAAAAATCTCCTGAGGTTGCTTTGTATAGAATTGTACTTTCTTCTTTAAACCCTGTTCTAATTAGCCCTCCTTGTGTGCAAAACGCCTTGTCCAGAGTAAAGTACGGACTTCCTAATCAAACAAATAATCATTTAAGATACCCATTACCTTCTTACAGGTGAATCAAATGTTTTTTAGTGCACTTCTTTGGAGAAATCCACTTTTCCTATATTGGCCTATGCTCTTCATCTCACATGCACCTAGGATTCACTTGGCAATTGACTTTTTCTGTATTTATCCATACTGAAACACTTGGAAAACACTTCCAATAGTTTTTTAACATCTTCAAGGGTCAGATTACAAACTTTCAAGAGTTTTCAAGAATTCAAACTCATTTTGAAGGATAGACCCTAATTCAGGGTTTTCTAATGACTTGTACAGGCCGAGAGCATAATAATAGTGGCTGGGAGTGTTTTACCATGTTTCAAGGGTTCCAATCAATTGAATATGGTATGTTTTAATACCATACACCTTCTCTAATCATCACCCAGGTCATATCAACCTCCTATGCTTTCCAAGCAAGACATCACAGTTGTCTTTGACTGTATATGACAATCAACAGGGTTTATGATTGCCTTCTCTATTTCAATGATCAATAGACTTTCAAGATGATAAAAAAATATTTAAATACCTTAAATTAATTCCCCATTCATATTTTCATATCAAAGATGCACTTATCTATCCATTTATTATGCAAAACATGCAACTTTCTTATGTTTGCCTGTATATTGTCACCTACAGGCCCGAGAACCAACAGTTGGAGTTTTAAGATGTCAAAGGGGTTTCTAAAGCCTGTTTCTTCTTCTCTTAAGTTTATAATTGCCTTATATACCTATCTCCATGTCATTAATAACTTCATGCAAACATTTTCACGTGGATTTTACCTTGGACAGTGGGCTGTAGGCATATGCCTGAGTATCCTGTTTAGGTCCTATTTAGGATTCTTATAGCATTTAAAGTTCTTTAAGACCTCTTGGTCACAATAATACTAATTTCAACTTGTTCCCACATACAAGATAACTAGTCTTTCACAATGTTCTTTAGAGAGTCATCATACACACACTTACACAGGCCTGTCACCAGAATTCCATAAAGAAACCATATATGAAACAAAACATTCATTCTTTCTTAGATCAAATAGAAAACTTACAATTCAATACCAGATTCAATAGCAATGTTCCATGGCTTCCAAAGCCTTGTCTGCTCCTCCACACATTCTTGACTTTACATTAAATCTGCTCCTTTTCTTTAACTTTAACAGCTCTTGAGTGAGGTCATCCCTCACTATTTATCCTCTCTTTTCTTCATTCTATCTTCTTTCCTTGAATGAGAGGACCTTTCCTCTCTATCCTTCTTCTCCTCTACGTCCCTCTCATCCTCTCTCTTTACTGAATTATCTCTTTTGCTCTTTTGAAGAGCTTCCCCTCTAACTTCTACGCCCAATTTGGGCTTAAGGCAAAACAAAATATTGTTTTTTATCTTTAACAATATACTTAGGTTGAATATATTTTCAACCATTTCTCCCTTATTTCCTCAACAGCCTAACGATCACTTTTTACCTTCTCACTTTTCACTTTTGACAATTACATTTACTCTTCAAGGTAAAATTTTGAAATCTAACACAATTTGGAGGGAAAACAAGAATTTGAAATTTCTCACTAGAATATCATTTGAATTTGCATGTTTGATGACCTCAACTAGTCCTCCATGAAGCTATTGATGATGCTCCTGCATCATACTCTCCCTCTAGAAAAGATTTGAACCTTAGTTCAAATGAAATGCTCCTCAATGTTGTAGTCTTCATTCTATCCCTGGATCCCAAGGTCTTGTTGCCAATACCAATGCTTGTCTTTGATAATCTTTGTATTTCATCTTTCTTTTCTTCCTTTTTTGGTATGTTCTTCTCCTCATCTCTTTCTCAGCTGCCATCTCCCACTTCCATGCTTCTTCATCTCCATACATATCTTCTAGATCTTCTTGTTGTTGTTCTTGTTCCATGAGCTTGTCCAATGACTAATGTATGTCATTCACTTTAGCTACCTTCATACCTGCATACAAAACATTCAAAGCCACCTTAGAATCAAAATATTTAGGCCATGAAGCCTCTTGGTTGTCTTCATGTTCTTGTTCCTTGATCAAATTTGTTTTGACCTCTTTGCTTTGCTCCTTTCCTGCTCCACTCTTCCCAATGGTGTCTTCACCATAGCTTGTACCTTCATTCATTTCTCTTGAATGACCAAACAGTTCCTCCAACATCTTCAACTCTTCCTTTAGTGAGACCTCATCTATCTCACTATTCTCTTCATCAAACTTGGGCTGATCACTTACAAGGATTACTTGCCCTTTACCTCTTATCTCTTCTTTTCTTAGCTTGTCTTCACATAAACCATCTTCTTCAATAGATTCATCAAATACAATTGAAGCACCCTTACCTTGTGTCTCCTTGCTCTCTTCAACTTCTGCTTGAAGCCATCTTGTTTGTTCTGCTACATACTTTCTCCTTTCCTCATCATCCATCCATTCTCCTTGCTGCATATTACTACACACAGCCACTTTCCATCTTTCATTCCTCATGAAAATATCATTAAAGGATTCAAAAACATCATCACAAACAATTTGTTTACCTTTTATCTTTGCATCCTCATGCTCTACCTCATTATTCTTTGAGAAGTTTTCTTTCTTATCTTCATTCTCTTGGCTACTGGAATCACCTTCAACCCTCTTCCATTGACTTCTTGGTGTTGTTGCCTCAACACTCACATCTTTTCTCTTTGCCTTCTTAGGCACCCACATTTGATTCTCCTTCTTGTCATTTGACTTCACAAGCCAATTAGGCATCCTGTAACCATGCTCTTGTACTAGCACTTCCTGTTGCTTAGGAGTTTGCTTCTTCCACCATTTAGGCATCACATATCCATGCTTAAATTCTCTTTTTGAGGGCTCTATCATCTTCCTTAACTCTTGCATCTGTACATTAGCAACTTCATGCTCATAATAACAATCAAAATTAGGTCTTAACACTTCATTTACCTCTTTGATAGCTTGATCCATGGAGCAATATTTCTCTTCCTTTATGCTTGGCTGCTCTCTTTCTTCCTCTTGGCATTCAATGGCATCATGGAATTCAGCTTTATCTTCTACCTCTTCTCTTATTTGTATGGGTCCTTCAACACCTCCCTCATGCATTAACCAATGCATCTCTTCTTCTTCCTTATCAACAACAGCAACAAACTCTCTTCTCTTTCTTACACATTCACTTGTGTACTTGGTGTCTTCTCTTGCACCAATCTCTTCACTCTCCAAGGCCCTCTCTTGACCTTCATAAGGCTGCTCATACCTGCACTTACCCATTCAAAGACAACATTAGAAATAAAAACAAGAGACCATAATGTCTCCATGAGTGTTCTCTTCAACAACACTCTCATCTTCTCAAGTGTTCTTCCTGACACTTCATCTTTTCTTTCTTCTCTTCTCTTGTCCTCCACAATGAGAACCTTCTTCACAACTTCTTCCTCTTGCTTCTCACTTGGCAACCTTCTTATCGTCTTCAAGCCTCTATGGGCTTCTCTCGTCATGGCAATCTTCTTTTGCCTTCTTCTCCTTTTCACTAGGAGATATATTGGCCACTTCAACCTCCTCCTCATTGGCCATACCCATGCTTGATTATCCATCTGCATCCAAGACTCATATTCATCTTTAATCTTAGCTAACTCTCTCTTCAAATTAGCAATCTCTTTATCAATTACAAAACTATTCATACCTTTGATGCTTGCTTTCTTCTTGGTGCCCTCATGTACCATGCTGCTCTGTAGTGCCTTCATCAGTACTTCCATTTCTGAGATCTTCACCCAAGTATTTTCCACCTTGGTCTCTTGATCCCTTGTCTCACCCAAGTCTTTCCTCCTTGACTAGTCTTTTGACAATCTCCTTGATCTCACCTAGGCCTTTTGCATCCTAGTCTTTTGATCCTTTTCTCAATCCTGCAGCAACTCTTTATACAACACTTCAACAAACACAAATCACAAATCCAAGCTTACCTAGCTTTGGATCTTCTTCTTGAGCATTCACTTTCTCCCTTACTTTTGAGCTTCTCTTAGCTCTTCACTAAGCCTTCCTTGGCTTCTTCTCCTCTTAAACCTCAATGGCTTGACTGCCTTCCTCTTCACCTGTGTACTTCTCAACCACAATAAACTCAAATCAAATATCAAAGTTACTCATACCTTTTCTCCCACTTTGTCCTGCTAATCCTCTTGCCAAATCCTGTAACAACTCATTAGAAATCATAACCATCAACAAATTACTAATTCCCAAGAGCTTCAAGCTCTGATACCAAATGATGACACTGTCCTTGAACTGTTCTGTAACCATCACCTTGTGCGCTAACTTCTTCTCAGTGTTCCATATATTTTAACATGCTTATACAGACCAATTCAGATCAATCATTCCTTTAGTGGAAAACTTAAAACTCTTCCTTAGACCTATAGGCAGTGATATCATCTTTTAGCCCTGTTTCCTCTGTTTATTGGCCATAACTCCCTATAGGTTGGCTCAATCATGAAATTAAAAACACTTTTGGATACCCATTAAGCCCTTTTATAACATACTAAAAAATATATTGAGGTTGCTTTGTACGGAATTGTACTTTCTTCTTTAAGCCCTGTTCTAATTAGCCTTCCTTGTGTGCAAAACGCCTTGTCTAGAGTAAAGTATGGAATTCCTAATCAAACAAATAATCATTTAAGATACCCATTACCTTCTTACAGGTGAATCAAATATTTTTTAGTGCACTTCTTTGGATAAATCCACTTTTCCTATATTGGCCTATGCTCTTCATCTCACATGCACCTAGGATTCACTTGGCAATTGACTTTTTTCTGTATTTATCCGTACTGAAACACTTGGAAACCACTTCCAACAGTTTTCTAACATCTTCAAGGGTCAGATTACAAACTTTCAAGATTTTTCAAGAATTCAAACTCATTTTGAAGGATAGACCCTAATTCAGGGTTTTCTAATGACTTGTACAGGCCGAGAGCAAATAATAGTGGCTGGGAGTGTTTTACCATGTTTCAAGGGTTCCAATCAATTGATTAGGGTCTATTTTAATACCCTACACCTTCTCTAATCATCACCTAGGTCATATCAACCTCCTATGCTTTCCAAGCAAGACATCACAGTTGTCTTTGACTGTATATGACAGTCAACAGGGTTTATGATTGCCTTCTCTATTTCAATGATCAATAGACTTTCAAGATGATAAAAAAACATTTCAATACCTTAAATGACTTACCCATTCATATGTTCATATCAAATATGCACTTATCTATCCATTTACTATGCAAAACATGCAACTTTCTTATGTTTGCCTGTATACTGTCACCTACAGGCCCGATAACCAATAGTTGGAGTTTTGAGATGTCAAAGGGGTTTCTAAAGCCTGTTTCTTCTTCTCTTAAGTTTATAATTTCCTTATAGACCTATCTCCATGTCATTAATAACTTATTTCAAACATTTTCATGTGGATTTTACCTTGGACAGTGGGCTGTAGGCCTATATGCCTAGTATCCTGTTTAGGTCCTGTTTAGGATTCTTATAGCATTTAAAGTTCTTTAAGACCTCTTGGTCACAATAATACTAATTTCAACTTGTTCCCACATAAAATATAACCAGTCTTTCACAATGTTCTTTAGAGAGTCATCATACACACACTTACACAGGCCTGTCACCAGAATTTCATAAAGAAACCATATATGAAACAAAACATTCATTCTTTCTTAGATCAAATAGAAAACTTACAATTCAATACTAGATTCAATATCAATGTTCCATGGCTTCCAAAGCCTTGTCTTCTCCTCCACACATTCTTGACTTTACATTAAATCTGCTCCTTTTCTTTAACTTTAACAGCTCTCGAGTGAGGTCCTCCCTCACTATTTCTCCTCTCTTTTCTTCATTCTATCTTCTTTCCTTGAATGAGAGGACCTTTCCTCTCTGTCCTTATTCTCCTCTACATCCCTCTCATCCTATCTCTTTATTGAATTATCTCTTTTGCTCTTTTGAAGAGCTTCCCCTCTAACTTCTACGCCCAATTTGGGCTTAAGGCAAAATAAAATACTGTTTTTAATCTTTAACAATATACTAAGGTTGAAAATATTTTCGACCATTTCTCCCTTATTTCCTCAACAGCCTAACAATCACTTTTTACCTTCTCACTTTTCACTTTTAACAATTACATTTACTCTTTAAGGTAAAATTTTTAAATCTAACACAATTTGGAGGGAAAACAAGAATTTGAAATTTCTCACTAGAATATCATTTGAATTTGCATGTTTGATGATCTCAACTAGTCCTCCATGAAGCTATTGTTGATGCTCCTGCATCAAGGTGTAGAAGTGTCATGCATGGAACCTAGATCTAAAACCCTTTTTCAAGCACCTACAAGGTGTACCAAGCCTTCTTTATGTCTTTTCAAGTAGTACAAGGCATAAAAATCCTTGGACATGGAAGATGACAAGAAGTCATAGGCTTTCAAGAAGTCTTCCTTTGAGTACAAAGTCTGCGATTGGTCTTCAAGCATAAGATAGAGTTCAAATGGGATCCCCTCATGATCTTTAGGCTTTCACATGACTTCAAGGAAGAGAAAAATTCTCATAATCCTCCAAACAAGGTAAAACTAATTCAAAACCCTATTTGTAAGCACCTACAAGCAGGTTTAATATACGAGTTATCTTTGTCTACTTGTTGCATGGTCTAGTACGGACATTGGAGGACATGGGGAAGGTCTACAAGGACCATCTATTAATGTTTATAATAAGTAAAATAAATGCATGGCTATGAATAATCCTCAACAAGCCCTAAAATTACCTCTAAGCCACCTGAGAGAGACACGATCAAGGATTTGTATGCATTCCTCCTTTTGCATGGCTTGAATTAGGAAATGGAGAAGGTTAAGAGATATGCAAGGCACCATGCCAAGGCATAAAACTAGATTAAGAAGCTTATAATCATGTCAAATGGTCAAAGAGATGGTAGACAATCCCTGAACCCTGTTAAACCCCTAAGAACCCTTGAATCCACTTTTTGACATTTTGAGAAATACATGATGGTTGAAGAGTCTAGAGGTGATGTCAAGATTCTCTAGGAGCATCCAAATAGAAGTTGTAGGTCCATGGGAGACATTGTCAGGGTTTTTATGAGGTTTCAAGCTTGAGAAGGACCTCTACAGGTTCTAACCAAAATAATAGGATTTATAAGCACTAATTAATGCTAGAAATCTTTATATGAGAGTGAAACAAGTCTGCAAAATACCCCAACATGCTTCCAATGCAGTCTCTTAGAGGGTTAGAGCTACAAACAAGAGTTGCAGGCTCTCCAAGGTAGTCCATACAATAACTATTTGATTGATTGCAAGACATTTCAAGGAGGTTTAAACGCTTAAATTCAATATTTCAAGCCTTTATAGCAAGGGATCCAAGTGTCTAAAAGCTTGTAGTCATGTTCATGAGGTTCTCACATGTTTTTAAGGTATTTTATAGGATTGAAATCTTAAAATAAGCCCCTATTAAACCAAATAAAACATGTAGATATATTTAATAAGTTCTATGATTGATAAAAATTGGATGCCATGGTTAATGATTTAAATTACAAGAAATCCCTTGAAGGGTTTGAAAAATAAACACGAAATATACAGGCCTAGAAATAGGCATCTCAGTTCTCAAGAAGCATGCACCTACAAGCCTGCAGACCTTTAGAAAGCTTAGAGATTGAGTGCATATTGATGTTATAGGCTTTTCAAAAATAATTTTCATGAGGTTAAAGAGAAGATAGGGCTTCATTTCAAGTTTCTCTCATGTTCCATAGAAGCTTCTTGATTGACAAAATTAGAGACATGCTTCATAAAGCCTTCAAGAAGCCTATAGGTCAGGACTTAGAAGCCTCAAGCTTAATTAGACCTGTATAATGCCCCAGATAAAAAAAAGGGGGATTCCATGAAGGATTAAACATGTTTCCAAAGATTGCAGTAGGATTCAACAACATTTTGATAGTTTCAATAAACTTGCATATCATAGACAAGAAGGTGGAGAGGTTTTATGACTTCAAGACCTTTATAAGAGGATTGCAAGCTTGTATATTGTGAGTTCTACCTATCAAGGTCATGTCAAGCCTAGAAAATTGTTGGGCTAAGTCAAAGAATGCAATGAATAGTTCATGAAGTTCGGGAATGTTCAATCTTGTCCAAATATGTTTGTAAGATTTTAAACTTCTCTTCAAGGTCCCAAACCTAGTGAAAATACCTACATGAGGAGTTTCATGCCTACTAGTGCAATGCTAGGAGTTATAGCATGGATATACATGTATTAAAACCTTCCCTCCAAGTCCCATGGGAATCTAGGTTTGAGACAAGTTTCAAACACCCTTTCCATCACTCTCCAAGACTCTTACAAGTCTTAATGAGGACCTAATAAACTTTAAAAAGACACCTGCAAGTATATAGTGACTCTTTTGAGAGTCATGGTGGTCACAATGATATTATGAAACTACTTGTAGGTTACAAGTAAATTATTGAAAGATTTTGTAGATATTGAAGACAAGGAATTGTAAAGCATGATGTCAAGTTTTAAACAAAGTTATAAAGCATCTATCATGATTGGTCTAATCTTCAAGGTTTGCCAAATGGACTTCATGTTTGATAAAAGAGGGTTCAAAAAGCCCTCAAGAGATGTTGTAGGTCTAGGATCAAGTTGTAGGGTCTCTTCTAAGTCTCCAAGATGATGAGACAAGGGTTATAAGGCCTGAAATAGAATCTTCAAAGTCTCTTTGATTTGATAAGGATCTTCAAGACTTTAAGACAAGGTTATGGGTTTCAAAACCCTAATCGAGAGTTGCAAGATTTCTTAGTGATTTTGAAAATGATGCAGGATGGGAGTGTGGTCTCAAGACCTTCTAAATGAATTATAAGCCTACAACTTTTTCCAAAATCTCAACCATGGAGAGGCAAGTTTCTTCAAGGCTAGTTGTGAGAAAATTGCAGGTAGAATGGACAAGCTTCTCCAAATCAAATCAAGTCTACAGACTTATCCCATCAAAATCATGATTAACTAAGAAGTGAATGAAAGGTTGGTGAAGTGAGTGCAAGTAGGATTAATCAAGTTACAAGGTTGCAAGATTATGAAGGCCTGTCACCAAGGTTCTAATGATTCAAAACATGGTCAAGGAAGTCACAAACCTACAATATCTTCTCAAAGATTTAAATGACTCATTAAGGAGTTAATAACAAAAATACATGTCTACTAATGTGGAGGAGGTCAAGAGATCACTAAGACCACTAAGGTGAAGTCTACAAGGTTTCAACCTTTCGGTTGAGTCTCCATAGGTTTATAAACTTGTATACAAGCCCATTGACATATTCAACAGGTTTATGACCAGGTTACACGTCTTCATGAATAAATTTGATCGATTCTACAATCAAAAAAGGTTATGATGATAAGTGTACCTATAACAAGAAGTTCTTAAGCTTATTGACAAGGTATGGTGTTAAACAGAGATAAGTTAAGTATCCTAATGGATAGAAGGTTGTCATGAAAGTATGAAGAACTATTGAAGACCTCCCAAAGGATGAAAAAGAACTTTTGTGGTGTTCAAGGACTACAAACATCATGGTTTCAAAGTTATAAAGCTTACAATTTATTTTGTAGGGCAAATTTAGTAGGTTTCACATAGGTCAAAGGCATTTTGAGATCCTAAGAGCAAGATTCAGTACGAAGGCATATAAGTTGCATTGATGATGATAGTAGGTCTATGGAGACATGAGAACAAAGACTCCAACAAGTTTGTTGCAGGTTTGCAAAGAGATCGAGAAGACTAAATAGGGATTTCAAAGTATAAGAAAGCATGTTCTTAAGCCTCTCAAGGAGTTCTTATGGGTAAGAAGGAAGTTGAACCAGCTCTCAACCTCCCTAAAAGGCTCTCACCTGAACTTTAAAGCTAATTTCTAGTAGTCCATGCTTCTTGAAAATGTCAATCATTACTAAGGGTGGAGATTAATGGACATTATGGAGGTATAAGGTGTAAAAAACTAATCCTATAAGTGTGTAACTCCCTCCATGGAGTGGGAGTCAAACCCAAGTCAACCATAACTCCAAATAGGCATTTGAGATCCTTCTAGGTCAAACAATCAACATGCATGAGAGGTGGAGATGGGCAAGTTAAGGCCATTATCAAAAGGAGAGTCATGTTTTTCAAGAGTGGATTAGCCTTGAGGGATCAAACCATGCATATTCAAGCACTCCAAAGGACAAAAATAGTAACAAGTTAGGTTTCCTCTCCCACTACTATGCCCATCTTCCATTGAAGACCTTCATGGGATAGGCCCAAGGTGTTGAAGAGGACTTAATGACCCCATTTCCACTTGTTTTCTTCTCTTGCATGGGTTGAATTATGATGTAACAACAACATTTATGTAGTATTCTAGTGTTCTCTTAGCTCATTTTCTTATATATAGTGCTAAAAATGCCTTATTTTGGAGTCCTCTGTTGGGTATGACAAAACTCTACTTTTTTAGAGTCTTGTAAATGATGACTTATGGCCTTTGGACTAATTAAATATTGATTTTACCTTCTCCATGCTTTTATGTTAAGTGAATTCCTATGTTTTTTTTAATCTACACTTGTGGTAAAATTTGTTTTCCCTTGTGTCATGTCCAATTTCCCTCGCCTTTGTGTAAGAGAGCATGCTTTCACAGGTTGTAGGTTGTGTTATAACTAGTTTATGCAAGTATTAGTTGTGTAAATTATCTAATTTTACTTTGTGTAATGTCCTTAGGGTCATCCCTACTAGTTTTCTCATAGGCTACTACCTTCATACAAAATATTTATGCAAGAGATGTCAAATTTGGATATTGTGTAGGATAAACTTCAATCTTTCATAGGTTCTATTAGGCTATTCTAGATAGGTGGATGAGATCCCTGGACTTGGTGATCACCTATTTTTAAGTTTTAGTTGCATTCTCCCTCCTTTTTCATGATAAGAAACGTAGTTGCAACTTAGATAGGCCCTTTTTGAATAGGTTTTAGGTCTACAATATGATCCTAAATCAAGTGCATTGTAGTTTAGGAAGGGAACCAACCCTCTCTGGAGATTCACTCCTGATATAGGTCACTCACAACTAGGAGTGTTTTCATCTGATTGAAATAGGTCTTAGGACCTAACAAGGTGCATTTCAGCATGGAAATAGTTTACGGTATGCCTAGTGGGACAAAGGTCCATAGGATTGGATAATTCGACTAAGGACTTGGTGTTGATTCTTAGTAGGCTACAAGATTGGAGACACTTTATAGGTACCTGAAAACTCCATACATTTTTGGTTTTATATAACCTCATTTTTTACATGCCAAAGGTAACAAAAAGGGCATCTTATGGAGGTAAGGATATTGATTTTATTGAGTTACCAATGCATTCAACTAAAAGGAAGAGGTTTTTAAGGTTTGTTCTATACATTAACCCCTCCTATACTACCATATCTCCTCAAAACAACCAAGGTTTACCTCAGATTTTTCATATGGTTGTCCCCAAAAATCAAGTCTTTATCCCCTTCCATGGAAGAAGCCCCCTGAATCTTACCCAACATGATGACATATTTGTTGCAGTCCTCAAGAGTATTTCTCATTTCACTGGATAGAATTCAACAACACTTATATAACACATCAAATATATTTCCAACATTTATTCAATACACCATATTACTCAAGATAATGTTGTCATTAGGCTTATAGCTTCCTCATTTAAAGATAAGGCTCTTCAATAGTATAGATCTTGTAACCTAATTTATCAACTCATGGGATGACTTAGGAGAATGCTTAGGCAATCAATTTAGAGACAAAAATGAACTTTTATCCTTAGTTGAATAACTAACCACTATTAAGAGGGCCCCACAAGAATACATGAGTGATTTTGATTTTAGGTTCCAAAGGACTTAGGATATAATCCCATCTCTAGTTAAGCCCACTTCTAACAATGCTTTCCTATACTATTTAAGAGCCTTAAACAATGATATACATGCTATGATGCAGTATATGGGGGGTACAACTCTTCCCAATGCATATGAGAATGTTATGAGGGATAAAAATGCCTTATACAAGCTGGAAAGATTGCTCTAAGACCTCTCATGCTGATATTTCTAGAATTATCACCTTCTACACCACCTACATAGCTTGTATTATCACCCATTACTATCCCAATAAGCCAACCAACTAACCAAGAGATAACTCCTCCTAGCCCATCAAATGATTTACAAATAATGAAAAGTTTACTTTAGAATTTTGGCAATGAACTAGTCAACCTAAAGAGGCAACAAACTCAGTCTAATAAGCCCTACTAGCCTCCTTATCAGCATTATGAGCCTTACATACATCTCTTTCAAGGTAATTTTTAGGGACAAAGACAATTTACTCATGTAAGGCCAATAAGATCTCATGATCCAATTGTTCCTAGTTCCTCCAAAATAATTATGCCTGTTCAAAATGACATTATTCAAGAGTATGAGGGTGTTATCCTTATAGCCAGCCTTATAACTGAATTACATGTCGCAATGGTGTTCTCAACCAAGCATTTGTTGTATAAAGTGTATCAACTCCTCAAGAGACATAAACTGACATACCATCATAATGAGAGTCATCTCAATGGTAGTTACAACCTAATTTTACACTTTTGAATTGGCAAGAGGATGATTATTGTGGGGTAAATCAAGTGGAGAACACAAATCAGACCACTACTTCTATAGCAACCAACATAATGGCTAGGAAAAGGGTTGTTGAAAGTGTATAATCAGATGTTAGATCTCTTGTATTATCCCCTCCAATGCTCCAAGAGGATATAAAGTCTAATTTAGCTCCAAAATCTCAAGAACCATAGAAAAACTAGCCTATGGGAAGTGAGGTTTAGCCTGTGGATCAACCCCAATCCACTTAATTTTAAGGTACAATTTTTTCTCTTAAGGTATAGCCAAAGGTTGGTAGTGTTCCTTTCAATATCATTGAGCAAATGAAGAATACAAATGCCAACATTTCTATGTGGGAGATATTGACCCTTCCAGGATAAAAGGATTTGTTGTAAGAAGCATTTTCCAATCTCAGTGTTTCAAGCAAGACACCAAATGAATCACGATCAGTCCTTACTAATGCAACTCAACCTAAGGGATAACATCCACGTATGAATGGTAAACCTCCATGCTTCTACATTTCTTTAAGCATAGGTAATTTCTTGGTTTATAACTATATGATTGACTCTGGTGAAAGTAATTTTGTGATGCCTAAGCAAGTTGTTAATAAATTAGGCTTGAAGTATGAACCAAACACTAGAGGATTATTGAATTTATATGGTACAACCACTAAAATGGTTGGTGTGATTAAGGTATTGAGTGTCACTTTACATGCTTGTACTAATTTCTCAATATCTCAAGATGTTTTCATTATAGATGTCCCACCCTATTTTGCATTATGCCTATCTAGAGACTTCACATCTAAGATTGGGGGATACTCGTCATCAGATTGGTCGCACATGTTGTTTAGGAAAAGATATGGCACTAGAGTCACTATCAAGTCTAAACCAGTTTCTCGATATCATATAGAGCCCCATATGCCCAATGTTTCTAGTGTTAATTACACAATTCTTAATAAAAAAGAGTATGTCCTAGATCATGAACTAACCACACTTCTTAAAGGCATCACTAATGTTTTAATTTATGAATGGCTAATTTAACATTATGAAAATGACCCTTATAAGCTTGTTGAAGAAATTGGTTTAGGCACTTACATCCTACATGAGGAAGATGATACCTATTATGAGGCCACTACCCTAGTAGAAGAAGTTCTTAATTGTTCATTTTATGATTGGGAAAAATGATCCAAAACTCATAATCTTTGGCTGAAAGATAATTCAATAAATAAGAACAACACAACTGTAATAATGTTATCTCTAAGAAGAGATGTTTTATTTCTCAAAATTACAAATACAACATATGCCTATCTTTGGGAAGAGATATTTGATTTCCATTTTGGGTTACATCTTCATTTATACACACTTCTAAGGTAGGATGAGGAAGTGGAAGGTCACCAATATTGAGGGAGATTAAGTGGTTTTACTTCCACGATTTACAACAATACAAAATTCAAAGAATTACTATTTTTAGATTACACTACTAAAATTAAAATTTGGGGCACTTCAATTTAGTTTTCAAGGGTCAAAACCCACCAAGCAAATCTTAGTGCCATCTCACGATGTTCCCCTCATTCTTAGATTTCCAATGGTTCAAATGAGGAGTCAAACAAAGCTATGGTACAAAATTTATGGCTCCCAGAAGTTCCGCCACCAATTGGGGTAGAACCATCACCTGAATTGTCATCTAAAATATTGCTCAAATCACAAAAGGTTGTTATGAATTTTATCCATATGATTGTATGAAAGATGTAGGTTTAATATCCTACTGTATACATGAATAAAACACCTTCATACCAACTCTTATGAAGCCAAAATAAAACCATGATGAAGCTTATGGCAATAATGTTTTGATCTCATTGAAGAATTTGAGGCCATCAACAAGCAAGACAAAGACATGAATGAGGTTGCAACAAGTGAAGATTAGTTTGACATGCCCAAGAACACCATTCTACTTAGTCTTTTAGAGCCTCATTAAGAGCTTGATGAAACTCAACAACTCTACTATGACATCATTGAGGAGTTTGAGGCTTTTACCAAGCCAATAGCCCCTAAAGAGCATAACAAGCATATCAATGAACTTGCATTAGTTAGAGCTCCATTTGACACATCTAAGGACATCATGTAGGGTCAACATTAGCTTGTCAAACTAATGGTAAGGTCAGTTATCCCAAGAAAATAATTAAGTTGGTTGAGTTTTGATGAAGATTTCCAAATTTCTCATTTATTTCAAGAGAAGACTAGTTTTTTTGTTTAAAGATTAGTTAAGGTTGCAAGGTGCACATGAAAATCAGATTACACAAATGGATGCTAATGAGTTACCAAATGAGTTTATTAACTTAGAGAATATTTTTAACCTGAATGATTAGTTGGGAAGCAAGCAAGTGAGATTGGTGATCAAAGAAGGAAAGAATAGGCTAGTAATCATTGTCAAGGAACCATTCTGAAGAGCTAACATGTTAAGTAGTTAGTTTGTAAAACCAGCTTTCACTTACCCCTATCAACCACATGTTGATATACTTGCATGGAGTATAAAATATTTTAGGGGGTTTTACTTTGATCTAGGTTGAGTGGGCCATTTTAAGACTTTATACATAGTAGGCTAGCTATTTTTATTTCTTCAAGTGTTGTTGCACATTGTTTGTTGAGTAAAATAGTGGTTTTCCTATTGCTCGAAGTGCTTTTGCATAGTAGTTGTTTTTCCTTTCTCCTTTGTTGTGTGTTTTTTAGGCAATTTTTAGTTCTTTCGAGGTTGATCCAACATGTTGTAGCCATGGTTATACCTTCATAAGTGATTTTTAGAGAAGAATATATGACTCCATGCAAAATGGATGCTTGAGGTAACTGGTCTAGGTGTTTAAGAACACAAACGCACCTCAAAAATCACCAAAATGTTGGTTATTTATTCCACCTTGGGTCTCTTGACACCTTATTTACATAGGAATGGACCATTTTCTTCCAAAACGAACTGAGCATAGTCCTTTTAATCACCCCATGATGATGTTTCAACCCAAATACATGTATGTTGAAGTCATTGATAGTTTTATTGAACATGTTACTTCATTAGTTGATGTTAATAGTCATTCTCTAAGGTCACGAGTTGGTTTTAGTCCTATAGGAGGCTTATTGTGTTGGTTTTCGGTGCAAAAATGTGTGTTTAAGGTCTTGTTAACCTTTTTAGGCCTCATTTCATGCCTAAAATCATTCAAGTTAATCCCCAATGCAATATCTTGTCGGAAGGTCTAATAAGTCATCTTAAGATCATGTTGTCCTAATGAAAGCCTATTTGATAACTAGAGATATGAAATGCTTTTCAAAGGTAAATGCATCCAAAAAAAGTCTAATTCATTCATTAGTATCATGACAACCTTGTATAGGACTATTAAAGTGATGCTTAAGATGAAATAAAGCAAAAAGTCATAACAAGGCATTCATGAGTGCATAAAAGGGTTAAAAGGTCTTAAGAACACTCCTAAGGTCATAAACACATTAAAAGGTCCCATTTGAGGTCTCATAAAGTCATTTTAATGTTTAAAATCTCCTTATAATCTTTCTAATCTATACAATTGGTCAAAAATGTGTTGAATTTAGTTATTTCCCTCCATTTTTTTCCTTAGTGGCATTAAATTCTCTCAATGTGAGGAGAGTGTACCTGACCATCACTAAACCGTTATCCATCTCCAAGTATGTTGATGGAATTTTTTATTCTTCCAAGAGTGTTTTTTTAGGTATATTGAATAAAATCTCAAATCCAAACCACCAAAGTCAAGGCTTCATCATGGTTTCAAGGCCTAGAGCTTCAAGTATGAAGTTTCAATCATTTTTTGTAGGTTTCCTAGAGCCACAATGGAGAAGGAACATGATTTTGAAATGTTATGGTCTCATTATCATTCTCAAATTCTTCAATCAAGAGGAGGTTAATTCATGAAATTAATTATAAGTTGTAAGAAAGATCCCAATGAAGACAAGCCATGAACAATAAGTTACAGGTCTAGAGATTGCATGTTTGGGTTTATATGCACAAGATGTAGTAGGTGTATGAGTTGCATGCATAGAAATATAATATAAAACCCTTATTCAATAACCTAAAATATGTACTAGTCCTTCTTGATGTCTTTTCAGGTAGTACAAGGCATAAAAGTCCTCAAACATGGAGGATGACAATAAGTTGCAGGTTTTCAAGAAGTATTCCTTTGAGTGCAAAGTCTAGCATTGGTATTAAAGTAACAAGATAGAGTTCAAATGGATCCCCATCATGATATTTAAGCCTTCACATGCCTTCAAACAAGATAAAAATTCTCACAATCCTCCAAATAAGGAAAAATCAATTCAAAGCCCTGTTTGTAAGCACCTAGATGTAGGTTTAGTATATGAGCTATCTCTGTCCGCTTATTGCATGCTCTAGTACATAAATTGGATGAAATGGATAAGGTCTAAAGGGACCATGTGTGTGTGTGTGTGTGTGTGTGTGTGTGTGTGTGTGTGTGTGTGTGTTTATAGGTAGTAATAGGAATAATGGGCTATGAATAATCATTAACAAACCCTAAAATTGCTTGTAAACCACATGAGAGAGACACAATCAAGGATTTGTACGCATTCCTCATTTTTCATGCTTTGAATCAATAAATGTATAAGGTTAAGAGGTCTATGAGGCACCATACAAAGGCATAAAATAGGATTAATAATCTTATAATCACATCAGATGGTCAAATATATGGCAGATAGTCCTTAAACCCTACTAAAACCCTAAGAACCTATGAATCCACTATTTGGCATTTTAAAGCTTGCTCAAGTGGAATACAAGATGGTTAAAGAGTCTAGAGGTGATGAAAATATTCTCTAGGAGCATCCAAACAAAATTTGTAGGTCCATGGGAGCCATTATCAAGGTTTTCAAGAGGTTTCAAGCCTGAGAAGGACTTCTGCAGCTTTCCACCAAAAGAATAGGATCTGCAGGCACTAATTGATGCTATAAAGTTTTAGATGAGAGTGAAACAAGTCTGCAAAGTACCCCAACATACTTACAAGGCATTATACTATAGGTTTAGATCTACAAACAAGAGATGCAGGCTCTCCAAGATAGTCCATATAATAGCTATTTGATTGTAGGACATTTCAAGGAGATTTGAACCCTTAAAGGTAATATTGCAAGTGTAGTCATATAAAATTTCATTTTAATGCAATGAGTATCACTTGAGACCACCCTATCCTTAGCTTATCCCTAGACATATATTAGGGCCTCTTTTGATCCTTCTCCATCTTGTATGCACATTTATCTTGTGCTCAGATATACCAAGAGTCATTTTCAACCATCACCTAAGCATCCCTGATCTTTTTCCACACATTTCAGCCACCTAGATAATAGCAAAACCCCATGTTAGGTTGTGGAGCTAAAAGCTTCACCCAGATGCAAAAATGGAAGAGGTTGCTGAGTGTCACAGTCACCGACGTCAGTAGGATCACCGACATTGGGCAGGGGTCGATAGAAAGCAACTGACGTCGGTAGGAGTCGGTCGACGTCAGTCATCCTCAGGCAAACAGGGACCAACGTCAGTTGCCTGTGCATTCCAGAACTAGTTGTTGACGAATAGTTAGTTTGTTGAACGGGTTGTTTGCATGTTAAAGACTAGTTCGAGTCTTGAGCTGCTTGTCTAATTATTGTATGCATGGGATCTATATAATAGACTCATGGGTTGTATTGTAAAGTGTAGAACCTAAAGAGTTCTTCCATGGTGGAATCATAGAGGTTCTTCTAGGTATGTAAGATCAGGTTGATCTGCAGGGTGTTGCAAGATCAGGGAGAGATCTACATGTGATAAGTAAGATCAGGTTGATCTGCAGGGGTGTGTGTGTGTGAGGGTCAAAATGAGATTTGTGAGGGAGCAAGATCCAAGGTGACAGCAACACATCAAGGAGCAAGATCATGGTGAGATCTACTTGGAGTACCGGTTCATACTCGGTTGTACTGGCAATATTGTATTGACTGGTTGAGGTGAACAACAGCTCTTGTTAGCCATTTGTTGTGACCTGTATTGAGAGAAGATAACTCTTGAGGGAAGATTACTGGTATGCCCACGAAGTGGATGAAAGAGTGTGATCTCTTTGTTGTAATTTCCTTTTGTAATGAGTTGAATACAATTGTGTGTTGCCTCTCATATTCTGCATTATTTCTTATTTCTAGTTACTTGTACTTCTAGTTAATTTTTGCATCTTTAGTTGTTTATACAAAGGTAATCAAGTGTGCTCTTAATTCTGACAAGTGGTGTCAGAGCTTTGGGAAACCTAGGTCCTGTCAATTGGTATCAGAGCGAGGTTGGAGGTTCTCAGAGTGAGGTTTACTAACAGGTGGTTCAGATCTGGTTAGTGTTTGTTGATTACAGGTCACTCTCAAGGGTTTTTGATTGAGTGGGAGTATAGCAATGGCAGAAGAAGGTAAGCTGAGAATGGAGAAATTTAGACACAGGTGTAACACCATAGGGTGTGTGGTGGGTGGTCTTCAAGATTGAGCTTGAAGAGGAATACAAGCCAGGATACAGATTAGACAATGTACTAGTATAGGTACAGGTGCAGTTGTTTATCTCCAAGTGGGAGATTGTTAGGTTGTGGAGCTAAAAGCTTCACTCAGATGCAAACATGGAGGAGGTTGCTGAGTGTCACAGTCATCGACGTCGGCAAGATCACTGACGTCGAGCAAGGGTCGATAAAAAGCAACTGACATTAGTCATCCTCAGGCAGACAGGGACCGACGTCGATCGCTTGTGCGTTCCAGAACTAGTTGTTGACGAACAGTTAGTTTGTTGAATGGGTTGTTTGCATGTTAAAGACTAGTTCGAGTCTTGAGTCGCTTGTCTAATTATTGTATGCATGGGATCTAGATAATAGACTCATGGGTTGTATTGTAAAGTGTAAAACTTGAAGAGTTCTTCCATGGTGGAATCACAGAGGTTCTTCCAGGTATGTAAGATCAGGTTGATCTGCAGGGTGTTACAAGATCAGGGAGAGATCTACATGTGATAAGTAAGATCAGGTTGATCTGCAGGGGTGTGTGTGTGTGAGGGTCAAAAGGAGATATGTGGGGGAGCAATATCCAAGGTGACAACAACACATCAAGGAGTAAGATCATGGTGAGATCTACTTGGAGTATTGGTTCGTACTCGATTGTACTGGCAGTATTATACTGACTGGTTGAGGTGAACAACAACTCTTGTTAGCCATTTGTTGTGACCTGTATTGAGAGAAGATAAATCTTGAGGGAAGATTACTGGTATGCCCACGAAGTAGATGAAAGAGTGTGATCTCTTTGTTGTAATTTCCTTCTGTAATGAGTTGAATACAATTGTGTGTTGCCTCTCATATTATGTGTTATTTCTTATTTCTAGTTACTTGTACTTCTGGTTAATTTCCGCATCTTTAGTTGCTTATACAAAGGTAATCAAGTGTGCTCTTAATTCTGACAAGTGGTGTTAGAGCTTTGGGAAACCTAGGTCCTGTCACCCCATTAATCTATATCAAAGTGCGCTATTGGAAAAAGGGATAGTGTTATTAACCCTTAGCCTCCCTTTCCCATAACGTATAAATTTCCACTTCTCAAAGCATATTAGGGTTGGCCTAGACTCATTTCATTTCTTGACAAGCATCATAACACTATATAAAGACCACTCTCATTCATTTATCCCTTAGATGGAAAATCTCATGAACAAGCTCATAAATAATTGGGCAAATTAAGGATGTTGATCCCTATTTACCCCTATTTTTGTATACATCCATGTATAACAACCCAGAGCTCAATTTTACTTAGGTTTCTAGTCTCAATTCACACTCAAAGCATTCAAATTGGCATTCATACTCAAGCATATTATCATGACTCTCACTTGCACCAACAATTAGATTGGGAGAACTACATCAAGGTTGATCCCCTTTCGTGGTATTCGTATGTAGACAATACTCAACACATGGGGTGTTGAGATCATGCCCAACCTACCCTACCAACACCACTCTTCTTCCACTTATGTTCATCAAAACCCTAACAAGCATGGACGCATAGGGTTTCATAGTGAAATTAGTCTAAGCACAAAATAGACCATGATCTAGGCTTGGTCATACAAGCATAGGCTTCTCAAAATAGAGCAAAGGTCTGCCCAAAATTTCATTACTTCACTAGTATAGGGTCATCAATGCAACATGTAAGGCCAATAATGTAGTGTGTTATTGGAAAAGAGCATTGTATTATTGTCTAAAGAGGGTTCTGACACCTATTCTCTACTGATGACACTCTGCCTTACTCCTACATCACTTCCCTACCTACCACTTGTCTATCTCAGTCATATTTTCTAGCTAAGTTACACCTTTTCTTATTCATTATTATTTATAAAACATTCAAATAAATTAAGTATTGTACAAATCAATGGTTGTTGATACTATAGTGTTTTATTCCCTAGTTTTTTACCCAACTCTTTATCAAAATTAAGTTTACACTCCATAATCCTAAAAAAGATAAATCATTTGGTGAACCCGACTTAATTCAAACATATTGTTCAAAACAATAATGCACCATTAGAGTCTCCCTTCTTATTTCCATACTTTGCTCAATTTTTAGATCCTTATTGTCTTTTCCATTTTTCATCATGATGAAAGCCATTTTTTATTTTTTGGTACAAAGCCTTGTGGTTTATCTTGCATGCTTATTACCTGTCATTTGTAGAATGATGCAGATGTATGTCACTCCTCTCATGGATCATGCTAGAACTCAGCTTATTTCATACATTGGTCCACCTCATCTTGAGCTCCCCTTTTATGTAGACCATTATTGCATGGACAAATTTGACTTACCTTTGGTTAATACTCGATAATAGAGAGCTTAGATGATTTGTTTTGTTCCTCATTCACCTATACCATTTGACTACCTTTTCTCACATCTCGCTTCTATTTTCACCCTCGATAAATAGTAGATCTTATGATTTGAGTTGTTACTAGATGAAATTGGATGCCTCCTCATCCTATACAAGAACAACGTAATCCCATGATCCCTCCTCATCCCCAGCATAATACAATGGAACCTGGGGATCAACACATAACATGTGATATTGTTGATCAGTTCTTAAATACACCAACTAATATTTCTATATTAGAATTACTTTAAAAGGCAACCATTTTCAAATATATTATTTTTCAAAGACTCAATCATACATATTTACCTCGTGATACAGGCCTAGTTTATTTTTTATGTCATGAAAACTATAAAAGACATTGAGGATGTTATATTTTTGCCAATGAAGATTTACCCTCACAGACAGTTGTCAATAAAAACCTACCTCTCTTCATTCAGGCACAAATTAAAACCACCACTATTAAATGAGTTTTAATTGATAGTGGTTTAGGTCTTAACATATGAAACATCAAATTTTTATAGGCTATCGGGATTGATATAACAAGCATTTAGAAGACATATAATAACATTTGAGGTTTTGATGACATTCCCTGACATGCATTGGGCTTTATTACTTTGGATATCATGGTTGGACCAAAGACCCTATCTTCACAGTTTTAGGTGATGTCTGACCATTTGTATTATAATTTATTACTTGGGAGACCTTGGATACATGGCATGGAGGTAGTGCCCTCTGCCTTGCACAAATTGGTCAAGTTTTTACATGACGGATACTTATACACTTATCGAGTTGATAACCAACCATTCAAATATTTTAGAGTCACTGAACCTACTACCCCAAGTATATCTTCAGATGGGACACCTCATGTTATCATAGAGTCCTCACTTCATATCATTGCCATAGAATAAATGCATACATATGAGGTTAGGAATATAACACTAATATTCCCACATTTATTCCAGATCCTCCTATAACAGAGTCATCTTCACCTGCGATGGAGAAAGAGCCTCCTACAACATAGTTATTCCCATTCATGATGATGATGAGATCCTCATAACATAGTTACCATTACTTATTAACTCAGAGGAAATATACATCATAAACTCAGATATAGATTCCTAGACCACAACAAAGGATAATACAACACCCATGAACATTGATGATTAATTATGTGGATTGAGATTCACACCAATTGGCCCTAGAGAGTACATAGATGATTCTAAGGCACTCATACATTTCCCTACATAGGCATCACCACAAATTCACAATACCCTAGATACAAGCTTAGACACTCACTTTTAGATAGAGATAAATTATTCTATACACTCAGTACATATGGTTACATCTATGTATATTGACCCAGTTATATGAATTCAGGTAGGTAGTACATAGGATAGACCACAACTACTTTTACAGATATTACTTGATAGAAGATTGATGGCATTACCCATAGTTCACCAAAGATTCATTAACAAATTGTCACAATAAGATGATAGAGCCTTTTGTATTTTTCATAAGATTATTAGACGTGATATAGATACACATTTAGCATTACAACATAAATTTAATAAACTCAAAGCTCAGGGCATTATCTAGATTACATAGCCTTTGCCTCCACTAGTATAGGCAACACGATGGACTCTTCATTGACTTCAACATTCAATGAATGATACATTAACTATCTAGGCTTTCATGAAGGACCAACACATCCCTAATGTTACTATAGATGAGGATTTCGATCCCAACACTTGTAGTTTGGCATTCTTAAAACACATATGGCAAGAGGAGATAGAGCTACAACATGTTATACATTATCAGGACTCCTTAGGACATATCACACTAATAGTTGCATGTGAACCTAAGGTGGTCAACACACTACTTTTTGTCATGAGCACAAACACTAACATACAAGTTATACTTGGCAGCACATGGTTATAGACAATGAATGCCATAGTCGATTGGATAGACAAAAGTTTGACTTTTATTCATGAGGGATATAGTTCACATTTTACATGATAGCCTAGATGAAAATCACAAATTTTATACATACATCAAGTGGTCCAATGTGGTCTACCCTAAGACCACATAGGATTTTTATTATACAATAGAGCAACATGCTACTCGAATGCACAAAATCTAGACTAATGCCAAGGATAAGACTATACTTATGCAGACTGAATGGCATGATGATCACAATGATGATGATTTATTTGAGTTTGGGTAGATTTAGTATCTAACATTGGATGACCTCCCACCAAATTTTCAATTTGACTATCCATATCTTGTGGATGTGATCTTAGGTCTTTAGAATCACTACTTTTCATTTGTATGTAATCTCATTTACTTCTAGTATTACTTATACATAGTTTCCTTTTTTTGTTTTTTTTACATAGTTTCATTTTCATGTTGCTTGTACATAGTTTATACTAAAAAAACAAAGAAATATATAATATGTTCAAATATATAAAAACATTCAAATATTGCTTAGAAAATATAAATTTTAGATTGTATGCATTTCCATGTTTGCATTCCTTCTATTTTACAAGTACTACATATGTTATCTATGCTAGTGTAGTCAGTTTTATCATGCCTACATGCTTCACTTGTACCCTTAGAGTGTTCACAAATTAATACAGGACTCAAGTCCTCTACACAGATCCATATTTGCTACTATCTACCCATCGGGGGCATATACACATATACACTGATTCATCATTGATATATTAGCCCATTGAGGACATCATACACACATCTCCCAATTTGAGGGGTTATATATTTTTATACTCCATATCATAGATTTAACTTTGATTGTATCTTGATATTGATCATCCTATACGACACTAGTTTTTTGTTGATTACTACTACTATCGACTCAGTTTATATACATATTTACTCTTATACATATTTATCCCACATGATTATGCATACTTTCATTTTTATCTTTACTAGTTTAGATTTGATTGTGTCTCTTTGCTTCTACATCTACTCGAGGGCATTTGAATAAGCCATTATCCTTTCATTGCTTTCATGCTTTGGATATTTACCCATGTCCTTGTGTATGCTTCTTGATTATGTATGTGGACATTTGAACATGTCCTTCTATGTGGATTTAAGCCAAACTTGCATGTTTTTTTATGTATCCAGACATTTGAACATGTCCTTATAGGTGTTCATTTCCAAAACTTAGTGACATGTGCCCATGCCTCTTGTATTGTGGCCCCTTGGCCTACTTTATGTGCCTCATGTGTTTGTATGTATGATTTCATGTATGCATCATGGCCATGACACTTATCTCTTGCTTATTATTTTCACATCCAATTTATGATTCCATGAGGGACCTCATGCATCTCCTCTTCCTCCTTAGGTGCCTTGATGGACATCATAACCCACCCCCCCCAAGTAGTATACTCATATTATATTTATATTTGTTGTTCATATACATGTTTACATTATTATATCTATTTTGACAACCTTGTGAATGTTAGATCTAATATATATCACACATTGCCAACTTATCCTCAATCTCTTTTACATTCTGATGTCATGTTTACACATTATATTGGTTTATCACAAATATGTCATATATTTTTAGTCTAACACACATGTTGCATAGCTTTTTTTTAGGGTAGTTATTATAGTGGTTCAACAACTCCCCACAAAAGAGGGGGCATTCACAAGGGTTTGTCATAGAGATCAGGGCATCCTAGTGCACCCAAAGACATAGTTTTTAGCATGCAGACACATATTACAGAGATCAGACTTAGGAAAATAACGTGAAATACATACATACACAGATCAATCTTAGTTTTTCCTATAAGTATCTCTTTTGGATAATAGTATAGCACACTGCCAACAGTGCAGTGTGTTATAGTGCACCCATCACACTATTATCCAATAACCTCAAAAATAAAAAATCTAAAAGTATCAGAAAGGTACATTAGGTATGTTCAAATTTGCATAATCTCAGTCATAGATTGTCTGATACGCTCAGTATATATTTAATTTTTACATATAATTACATAGGTTTGCTTAGATTGGGGTCATAAGCCATGGCATGATCACTCCCATTTTAGTTCAAACATGCATAGCCACAAATTACTATAACTCAATCCAAAATACATATGTACAGTTATCAAAATTAGGGGCAATGTGCATGACACATTATTTTCAATATGCACAATTTTGCACCCATTCTCTCAAATGGAATGACAACTCCATGTAATTATCCATGATATATACTCTAGACACCATATGCACCAATTTTTCACTGGGATTACACTAGATTGATGCCTCATTTTATCTACAATAGTTGGCATTCCTAGGTGGCCCAAAGCCACTTTGCATTCTTGAGTTCCTGAGTGGCCCCTGAGCCATTTTAAATTTCAAAGTTTCTGAGTGGCCTAGAGCCATGTTTTACAGCTTAATGACACTACATAGTTTTAGTTTCAACTTATTCTACTACACATGGCTAGGTAATGATGGAGTCATGACCTACTTGAGTTTTTGAGCCAACTACATAATAAGGTTAGATAACTCATCTTTATGATCCAAGTTATTCACAAATTATGATCCACTAAATAAGGGTGGGCAACGATGGAGTCAAGGCTAGCTTGAGTTCTTGAGCCACCCACACATGGGGATTGGACAAGACATTAGTTTAGTCTAAGTCATTCATCGTTTGATCACCATCTACATGCACACACATGATTTTACTAGGTTTTTACATTGGTTTGCATACCTAATGAGGTGGATTTGTTCTTTTCCTTTCTCTCGCATCTCTTTACTCAATTTCGTCTTTGATTTTGATATTTCTTAAGTAATGATTGATTCATACATGTTTCATTTATAGGACACACAATATAGCATAATTTGTAGACTCATACCCACATTCATGGGCTACACCTCATAGGTAAGTCCAGGTACGTTTCTCTTTCCTTTATCCTAGTCATTTAAATTTGATGCATTTATAGAATAAAGTAGGGGAAAATGTAGTCATATAAATTTTCATTTTAATGCAATGCATGTCACTTTACACCTCCCTATCCTTAGCTTAGCCCTAGAACTATCTTAGGTCCTAATTTTATCCTTTTCTAGCTTTTATGCACATCTAGCCCATGCCTAGTTATACCAAGATCCACATTCAACCATCATTTAGACATCCTGGATCCTTTTTCACACATTCCATCCACCCAAATAATAGTGCGACCCCATCATTCTATAACACAGTTTGTTATTGGTAAAGTGGGTAGCATTATTGACCCTTAGCTTCCCTTGCCCCTAAAAAATATTTTCCCACTTCTTAAAGCATATTAGGGTTACCCTAGACTCATTTTAAGTCTCAACAAACATCATAACACTATATAAAGACCACTCTCAGTCATTTATCCCTTAAATGGAAATTTTCTTGAATAAGCTCAGAAATATTTGGGCAAATTAAGGTTATTGATCTCTATTTACCCTTATTTCTACACACATCCATCTACATCAACCCATAACTCAATTTTACTTATGTTTACAGTCTCAATTCACACTCAAAGCATTCAAATTGGCATTCATACTTAGACATACTAACATCACTCTCACTTGCACTGACACTTGTTATGAATTCAAAGAGCTGATATAAAAAATTAAATCATGAGAAGTTAAATACGCAAAGAGAATTTTAATTACAAAAATAATAATATTATGCTCTGTCAAATTCATTCAAACATAATACAAATATATAGGATAATATTTCCTATAATAAGGGATTCTATATCCCTACAAAATCTCTCCTAAAAAACCTCCAAATATCCTATAATAACATGTAGATATTATATTGTTGTTACCAATAATATATACAACAAACCAGTTATCATAATATTATTTATGACAATATTTTGATAACTAACTATTACCAAATACTAACTAACCCATTACTAATTACCTTTCGATAAATACCCACAATGTAAAAGCTAATTTCTAACATTCCCCCCTTAGTTTTAACATGGTGCAAAAAAATTCACACTCTAACCTGCAGTATGCTCACCCATTGTAGCATGCCCTATTTGGCTCATGACCTTGATATAAAGAGAGCCTCATTCCTCTTGTGGTTTTACAAGTTTACCACAAACCTTGACATGAATAGGTACACCATCTACCTCTAAGAATTGGCATGAACAGAACTGTATGCCATCGCATACTCTTAGGTTTGCATACTACGGATGCAATCTTATTGCACATGACCACTACTATGTCAAAGAACACATCCTGTATTTACTTTACATGATCAAAATGGATATGTCACTAAGGGTCATATCCATAAAAAAGTACAAAAATCATAGGATCTCTGCAGTAGCTGATCTACTAACTGTTGTCAAAAAATTGTTCACCTCATGTTTTTGTCCATGAACTGACTTACATTAGTGTTTTTGTCCTTTCATAATGTTTTTACATTAGGGAATTATGTTTGGAATTACATACATTACATATCTTAAACATGCATATACTTCTATTCTTATTTTGAAAACACACACAATAAAAACTAAAAAACACACCACACAAAATGTCACCACATCATTGGTGTAGCCTTGTTGTTGGCTACTGACAAGAGGTCACTAAAAGACATCCAATCCCATGTGCCTCCATCCTCCATGTGGGTGAAGCTACTCACTCAGCAAAAATGTCGATGAATCTTGAATGTATGTCATTTTTAAGAGAATAAAGTCCCCCTACAATATTTGACTCAAGACGTTGGGGTCGTTCAAAAATGCATCCATAAGAAAAATTGTTTTTATTTTTACATTTTTTAATATTATGACAATGTTAAAAACATGACTAGACATAAAACTGATTATTTTGACAAAAACATTACTCTTGAAATTTTTTAGTTTTGGACCTTTGATAAAGACATAACACAACATCTTTTTGAGTTTTAGACAGACACATAAATCCCATAAACCTAAAATTGACTATTGATACAAAATATTCTCTAACTATACTACTATTGACTCTAAAAACATTAGTCTAAAAATGTATATGAAAAGGGGAACTGAACTCAAATAATAAATAAATACTAAATCTTTAATAAACCCATGATTATTGTTATACACTACATCATATACTAAATATGACATAACTAAACAACAATTGAATATCTAATCCCACAAATGGATAGACGATGACTTGAAGACATGGGCATCTAAGTAGTGCATTCATTATGAAGGTCTGCATGAACTATCGACATTTACATCGAGCATGCAAATAAAAAACCAAACTAAAATAAATGACTTTCAATAATGTGATCGTGGAGTATTGTGATACATAGATACTAGTAGATTAACAAGTCACATGTCTTAATTCTTAGTAGAATAAGTACACGATGAATCGATAGGCATATATTCTAATGGCTTGGTGTCTCATTCAAATGATGCCTAACACTGGTATTTATCACCACATAGATAGAAATCTATGACAATAAGATCCACGTGTATTTAGATCTGATCATTGCACAAACTATGTAGATGCATGTGTGGGTTTGACAAGCATTGAGAAATGAGAAAAATTTAGATGTTGACTTGGATTAAAACTATAATCTTTTGTGAGATTAAGGTTGTGTAACCTTCATAATGATGTACACCTCCAATGTACTAACACTCAGCATTTGAAGATTTACCAATTGACAGATACTAATCAATTTTGTAGATCTGAGCTGAATGCTACTGAATAAGATTTGGATAATATTTCATTCACTAAGATTCTTTACGAACAACACATTTTGATTGCATAAAATGTATTTTAAAACATGTACCCCAATATGGATTGTACATGGACTGTGTGGGAAAAACATTCATACTTGATTTATCGAGATTTCAAATCACATTATCTTCCAAGCATACATCCTCCTTTCATGCAAATTAAGAGAGCCAAATATAGTTTCAATTCATGAATAATTCAAGACAATCACACAGGGAAAATAAGTGAAGCTCACACCCATGATTCTACTGTCTATGCTATTCTCCAAACTAATACTCTCAAATAATAAGTTCACCATACACAGGGACAAAGCACTATACTACTGCCCCTTCACATGCTCTCACAGTCCCATAGTCATAGATAATCTAATACCATTGTTATGAATTAAAAAATCTGATATAAAAAATTAAATCATGAGAAGCTAAATACATAGAGAGAATTTTAATTACACAAATAACAATATTATGCTCTACTAAATTCATTCAAACATAATACAAATATATAGGATAATATTTATTATAATAAGGGATTCTATATCCCTATAAAATATCTCCTAAAAAACCACCAAATCTCCAATAATAACACACAGGTATTATATTGTTGTTACCAATAATATATACAACAAACCAATTATCATAATATTGTTTATGACAATATTTCGATAACTAACTATTACCAAATACTAACTAGTTACATTTACCTTTCAGTAAATACCCACAATGTAAAAGCTAATTCCTAACAACACTTAGATTAAGAAAACCACGTCGAGCTTGATCCCTTTTCGATGTATTGGTATGTAGGCAATGCTCAAAACATGGTGTGTTGAGGTCATGCCCAATCTACCCTACTAATGCCACTTTTCTTCCACGTGTAATCATTAAAACCCTAACAACCATGGAGGCTTAGGGTTTGATAGTGAAATTAGTTAAAGAACAAAATAAATGATGATTTAGGTCTTAGTCATATAGGTACAAGCTTCCTAAAATAGAGTGAAGGTTTACCCATAATTTCATTGTTTCACTTGCACAAGGTCATTAACGCAACACAAAAGGTCAATAACACAGTGCACTATTGGTAAAGAGGGCCACACTATTGTCTGAAAAGGATTTTGACACCTATTCTCTACTGATGATACTCTACCATACTCCTGCATCACTTCCCTACCTACCACTTGTCTGACTCAGTCATATTTTCTAGCTAAGTACACCTCTTATAAAATATTTAAATAAAATAATTATTGTAAAAATTGGTGGTTGTTGATACTATAGTGTTTTATCATTAATTTATTACTCAACTCTTTATCAACCTTAGGGTTACATCCATAATCCTAAAAAAGATAAATTATTAGACCTTTATAGCAAGGGGTCCAAGTGTCTAAAAGACTGCAGTCATTTTCATGAGATTCTCACATGTTTCCAAGGTATTAAACATGATTGAAACCTCAAAACAAGCCCCTATAAAGCCAAATCAAACCTATAGGTCTATTTAGTAAGTTTTATGATTGATAAAGAGTGAATGCCATGGTCAATGATATACATTAAAATCAATGTCTTTAAAGGTTTGAAGAATAAAAATGAAATATGTAGGCCTAAAAATAAGCTTTTAAGTTCTCAAAAAGCATGCACCTATAGGCCTGCAGGCCTTTATAAAGCTCAGATGACTGAGTGCATATTGATGTTACAGGCTTGTCAAAAAAAATTTCATGAAGTTAAAGAGAATATAGGGCTTTATTTCAAGTTTCTCTCATGATCCATATAATTTTCTTGATTGACAAAGGTAGAGACATGGTTCTTAAAGCCCTCAAGAAGCCTGCAGGTCAGGACTTAGAAGCTTCAAACTTAAGTAGACTTGTATAATGCCCCAAGTGAAAAAGGGAGATTCCATAAAGGCTTAAACATGTTTCCAAGTATTTTAGTAGGATTCAAGAGCCTCTTGATAGTTTCAATGTACATGTATATCATATACAAGAAGGTAGAGAGGTTTTATGACTTCAAGACATTTATAAGAGGATTACAAAACTTTAGGCTATGAGTTCTGCCCATCAAGTTCATGTCAAGAATAGAAAATTATGAAGCTAATTTGAAGAATTTAAGAACTAATTCATGAAGTCTATGAATGTTTAATCTTCTCCCAATATGTTTGCAGGATTCTAAGCTTCTCTTCATGGTCCCAAACCTAGCGAAAATGCCTACATGAGGAGTTTTAGGCCTACTAGTGCAATTTTAGGAGTTTTGGCATGGCTATACAAGTCTGCAAACCTTGCCTTAAAGTCCCACAATAATATAAGTTTGAGACAAGTTTCAAACACCCTTTTAAGCACTCTCTAATACTCCTACAAATATTAAGGAGGACTCATTAAAATTTGAAAAGACACCTGCAAGTCTACAATGACTCTTTTGAGAGTCATGGTGGTCACAATGATCTTCAAGTTGTAGGGTAAATTATTGAAAGAGTTTGCATGACTTGAATATAAGGAATTGTAAAGCATGATGTCTAGTTGTAGACAAAATTGTAAATCATAAAGTATGATTGGTCTGATCATCAAGGTATACCAAATGGACCTCATGTTTGATAAAACAAGGTTACAAGAGCGATCAAGAGATGTTGTAGGTCTAGGATCAAGTTGCAGGTTCTAGTATAAGTCTGAAAGATGTGGAGATAAGGTTCACAAGGCCTACAATAGAATCTTCAAAGTCTCTTTGATGTGATAAGGGGATTGAAGACCTTGAGACAAGGTTATGGGTTTCATAATCATAATGGAGAGTTACATGATTTATTAGTGATTTTGTAAAATGATGCAAGATAGGAATGTGGTCTCAAGACCTTCTAAACAATTTATAGGCATGCAACTATTTACAAAAGCTCGAGCATGGAGAGGTAGGTTTCTTCAAGGCTAGTTGTGAGAAAATTTCAGGCAGAATGAATAAGATTCTCCAAAGCAAATCAAGTCTATAGACCTATCTCATCAGTTTCATAAATAACCAAGAAGTGAATGCAAGTTTGATGATGTGGGTGCAAACATGATTGGTTAAGTTACAAGGTTATACGTTTATGAAGGATTCCACCAAGGTTCCATTGATTCTAAACATGGTCAAGGAAGTCACATGCCTATAATATGTTCTCAAAGATTTATATGACTCATTAAGGAGTTAGGGAGTTAGGAATAATAACACAAGTATACTAATGTGGATGAGGTCAAGATATCTCTAATACCACCAAGGTGTAGTCTACAAGGTTTCAACATTCAGGTTGAGTCTCCATAGGTCCATAAACCTACATACAAGCCTGTTGACACGTTCAATAGGTTTGTGAGCAGGTTGTAGGTCTTTTTAAACAAAATCGAGCTATTATAAAATCAATAAAGGTTATGATAATAAGTGCACATGTAGCAAGAGGTTCTTAAGCTTCTTGACAAGGTATAGGTCTCCTAATGGATAAACAGTTGTCATGAAAGTATGAAGAATTGTTGAAAACCTCCCAAGGGATGAAAGAGAGATTTTATGGTATTAAAGGATTGAAAACATCATGGTTTCAAATTTGCAGGCTTGTAACTTAGTTTGCAAGATAGATTTAGTAGGTTTCACATAGGTCAAAGGCATTGTGAGATCCTGAGAGCAAGATTCTACATAAAGGCATGATAGTTGCATTGAAGATGATGATAGGTCTATGGAGATATAACAACAAAGACACCAACAAGTTTGTTCCAGGTTTGCAAAGAGATTGAGAAGACTAAAAGGGGTTTTCAAAGTATAAGAATGTATGTTTTAAAGCTTCTTAAGGAGTTTTTATGGGCAAGAAAGAAGATGAACTAGCTTTTCAACCTCCCTAAAAGGCTAATTTCTAGCAATCTATGCTTCTTCAACATGTCAAGCACTACTAGGGGTGGATATTAATGGTCATTAAGGTCATAATGGATGTATAAGGCATTGAAAACTAATATTGAAAGTGTGTAACTCCCTCCATGGAGTGGGAGTCAAGCCCA
Source organism: Torreya grandis (assembly GCA_037957365.1). Taxonomy (NCBI): domain Eukaryota; kingdom Viridiplantae; phylum Streptophyta; class Pinopsida; order Cupressales; family Taxaceae; genus Torreya; species Torreya grandis. The sequence goes on along the minus strand of JARHVA010003220.1, from coordinate 324,801 downwards.
AGTCAACCATAACTCCAAATAGGCATATGAGATCTTTCCAGGTCAAATGGTCAACATGCATGAGAGGTGGAGATGGGAAAGTCAAGGCCATTATCATAAGAAGAGTCATGTTTTCCAAGAGTGGAACAGCCTTAAGGGACCAAACCATGCATATTCAAGCACTCTAAAGAACAAAAAAGGTAACAAACAAGGTCTCCTCTCCCACTATTATGCCCATCTTCTATTGAAGACCTTCATGGGACATACCTAAGGCATTAAAGAGGGATTAATGACACCATTTACACTTGTTTTATTATATTTCATAGGATTAATTATGTTGTAACAACATTATTTATGCAGACTTATATTGCTCTCTTAGCTATTTTCTTATATATATTGTTGAAAATGCCTTGTTCTGGATTCCTCTGTTGGGTATGACAAAACTCTACTTTGGAGTCTTGTCAATGTTCATGTAAGGCCTTTGGACTAATACATTATTGATTTTACCTTATCCATTCTTTTACTTTGTGTGAATTATTGTGTTTTGTTGATCTACATTTGTAGTAAAATCTATTTTTGCTTGTGTTGTGTCTAATTCCTATCACCTTTGTGCAAGAAATCATACTTTTGCAGGTTGTATGTTGTGTTACAGCTAGTTTAAGAAAGTGTTAGTTATGTAAATTCCCCAATTGTACCTTGTGCAAGATCTTGAGGGTCATCCCTACTAGTTCTCTCATAGGCTACCACCTTCATACAAAACACTTATGCAAGAGATGTCAAATTTGGAGATTATGTAGGATAAACTTATGTCTATCATAGGTTCTATTATGCTATTCTAGGCAAGTGTATGGTATCCTTAAAATTTATACATTCACCTATTTTTAAGGTTTAATTTCATTCTCCCTCCCTTTTCATGATAAGAGACCTAGTTGCAGCTTAGATAGGCCCTTTTAGAACAGGTTTTAGGTCTACAATCTAATCTTAAATTGGGTGCATTATAGTTTAGGAAGGGCACAAGCCCTCTCTCAAGATTCGCTCCAGATATAAGTCACCCACACCTATGAGTGTTTCCATTATGTCAGTTGAAATAGGTTTTAGGACCTAATAAGGTGCATTTCAATGTGACAATAGTTACTAAGATCATTAATCTCCTTCTAACATCAAATTTTGATCATCAAGCTAAATTGGCTACATCTCCACCATAAAAGTTTCCTTTTTTGGTTGTTATTTCCCGTACTTCCAATGTTGTTATTTCTATTATTGCATCCATTCCTATTTATACACTATGAGTTACCTTTACAACATCATCACTTGGTTTGGGAACATAAATTGGTTTCCAAAAAATATCCATGTCTATGCCTACTCATGTTACTTATCCTCCTCCAATCACCTCTACAAATGCTACTCTTAAGCATAAAGTTCTTGCCTTACAAGCTAAGTTATCTTAGATTGAGCAAACTCTTTCTCATGCTAGTCTGTCTTTAGACTTATGTTCTTTGTTACATAATCCTTTGGCACCCAAAATTGCATCATATCCATTAGTAGTCAACTTTTTGGCTCCTACGATTCCTTTATATGAAGATAAATGTGATCCTAAACAACATTTACATGCATTCCATGGAGTTTGTTTAGACTATGGAGATAACAATAAATTGTTGACAAATCTCTTTCCAACAAGTCTCAAATAAAATGCTCTTAGATGGTTTTATGATCTTCCTCTTCAATAATTAAAGGCTTTCAATCAATTGGAAAATCATTTATTAACACAGTTTTCTATCATTATTGGGGAAAAGTTGTCTTGTGCTCTAATTGCAAAGCTTAAACAAGGGTCTAATGAAATAATTAGTGAATATGTTCTAAGACACAAGATTAATTTTGGCAAAAATTATAGATCAAATGGTTAATAACGAGCTCCAAAATTTTATCACTCAATTTTTTCTTTCTCTACTCCAAGAGTCAATTATGTTTGATAAGTTCAAATATTTTGATGAGCTATGCCACATAGTCAAAGAGCGTGAAGTCAAATTACTTACTTTGAACAAGCTCAAATATACTTCAAATGTTCCTTCTACTTCAAACATCAATTTTTAAAGTAAAATAAATTATAAGAGCAAACCCAATGAAAGAAATAATGAATTTAGGATTTCAATTAGTTATCTCACAACCAACACAAAAGCTTCAATTACAAGCTCCACCAAGAAGACAATTCTTAAGGTTACTATCACCACCTCATGTATTGTTATAAAATCTACTTGAATGCAATCTCACCACTCTTCATCCACCAATGATAGTGGACATGGCTAGACCAAAATCTAAGATCTTTGATATTAGTGCATATTGTGATTACCATCAATGTATTGGGCATGCCACAAATAGCTGTTTCTAGCTCAAGCACAAAATTCAAGATCTCGTTGATGAAAACATTATTGATATTGACACACTTACTAAAAAAGGCCAAGCCATAAGAAAATGGAAATTCAAAGCTCAAAATGTACAAATATCATTTTTCAAATCATGAAGCAAATAATAAAGATAATTTTGAAGTACATTATGCATATAATTATCATCATCCTACTTCTACATATGGGCATCCACTCAATAGCATCATTTGTACAATTATAATAAAAAAACATCACATCCATGATTACATTGGATGATATTGAAGTTGATGATAATTCATTTAGACATGCACTCTTTATTTGAGCATATTTTAATAAGTAATCCATACATAGTGTTATGATAGACAATGGATCAAGTGAAAATGTGTACACCATAACACTCCTCTATTCTCTTGGTTATACAAAGCAAGATTTACAAGATACTTGTAGAGTTGTCAAATCATTTGATAGTCATACACAAGATACTCTTGGGCATATAATACTACCTTTATAAGTGGGGCCTCTCATAGTGTCCACTCCATCCTTTTTCTACCAAGAAGATGGGTCTTTGATATACTATTAAGATGCCTTTAGATACAAAATATTATAGTAGTACCTTCTACAATCCATAAATGTTTTAAATATATTCATGGTAATCAAGTGGTCAAAATTTTAGGAATCCAATATGAATATCCTTTGGAACCAATGATATTTAATCCTTCTACAAAATAATTGGTTGGCACATACATTGAATAAAATGATAATGAAATAGTCTACATAAATATTCAAGAGCATGATCTAGATATTTTAAAGCATATTACAGAATTAGTTTCTCCATCTATTAGTACGCATGAAAACATTATATAATTAGCTTCTCCATCCATTTAGGAGCATGTTAGAGTTACACATGATCATATTCAATTAGTTTAAAGAGCATGGTACATTCTCTTAAGTAGAAGGTGGCACCTACACAAAGGTCTTCATCTCCCAAGGCATTACAGGTTATTCATAGAGTTTCACCACAAGTAGAAGCAATTACATATTCTCCTATTACACATGAAGATACATGTTTACATGGGTATATGAGAAATGATTCATGTGGTTACATTAAAACATATAATTCTTATTTAGATTCAAAATCATCTACAATAGGCATTTCCTCTTCACAAGAAGTTACTCCTTTATATCAAGCCATGGATTATGCATATAAGCCTTATATTACAGACATTATTGGTTCGCTACTTGCATTTTTATTGTACATATATTATTTTATTTTATCTCATTTCTTCTTCTTTTAGCCCTTATCCAAGCATTCTTCTAGCCCTTGGCCTTATTTTCACTTTGGGCACTTGCCCTATTGTATTGTCAAACTGATTCAAACAATCTTAAACAAACTATCTTACAATTTTCTTTGTCAAAATGAGCCACGATATGTCATAATGGGCCATGATCAAGGACTAGCGAGATTTGAACACACTAGACGCTTAACATGTAAAAAAATAGAGTCATGTTGAAAAAGAGGAACCCAACATGAGTAGAATAATAAATTTTATTCAAAATCAGTGAAAATAACTTTGAGGAGAGGTACATAAATAGGAGTAAGAAAGGCATAAAGCCACCTACATTTGTAATGTGAAAATAGGTTAGTTTTCAAATGAATAGTGTGTCACCATGTGCTAAATGTCAACACTATTTGGAAAATGAATAGTGCATGTACATCAACCAATTTGACTACAATTTAGACATGTATATGTGCGTCTCATGACCTCTTTATTATACTTAAGTGATCTCATTATTACACTTAATCAAGATAAATATATAGATAGGAAAAACCATAAAAAAGAATAAAACCCTACACTAACACCCCCACTAAGCATAGTTTAGGTGGGTATAAGAATTGGATCCCAATAAGAAGGCCTGATTAGGTACCCAAGTACATAAAAAATCCACACAAAAGAATAGAAAGAATTCCCACCCACCCCTCGTGCCTAAGTTGAGTGAGAAGAATAGAGGGTAGAACTTGCAAATGAAGATTCTTGTTCTTAGTGATGGGTTTGGTGAAGATATTAACTATTTACTTTATCATCTAGAAAAATATGATATCAATTACCTATCCATGAATGAGCTCCTAAATGAAGTTCATATGAATCTTGATGTGCTTGGTTCATTGATGTTAGACTGGATTCATGTAGATCTAGATGGTGCTCTGATTATCATAGAAGATGATTGTGGGTCACTTGAATAGGATACAAAACTCAATAAAAATCCATTGAATCCAAATAGCCTCAATAATAGTGTTGAAAAATCCTCTATGCTCCATCCCAATAGATGATAAAGCGATAACATTTTGATTCTTATTAGACCAACTTCGAACTTGAACCAAGTGAGAAATTGTATCCATAAGTGGACTTACGATGCTAAATATAGGTAGCCTAGTTTGAATATGTGTACCCAACCAAATCAACATCAATACCTAATACATAATGAATCCTAAAACTGTGAGTACCATGAATATAGTGGAGAATCCATTTGGTTGCCTTTTGGTGTTGTTCATATGGTGTCTGCATAAACCTAGAGATCATACCCACTGCATATCAAATGTTAGGTCTAGTGTGAGTTAGATAGATGAGACTAACAACAAGTTTTTGATATAAAGTAGTATCAACCATTGGATAAGAACACTCAACCTCAAGTTTGACTACAGATAGAAAGGGAGTCAGAGTTGGCTACAACCAGTCATGTGAAACCATGCTAGTAAATCAAGAGTATACTTGGATTGTGCAATGGTGATCCCTAAATCAAATCATGAAATTTCAATCCCAAGGAATTATTGAAACAAACCCAAGTCAATCATGGATAATCTATCATGCCAAAAAAATTCACTATTGCAATAGAGAATGAAGAACTCTCTGTGATTAATAGGTCATCAACATATATAACTAAAAAAAAGTGATTTATCCTACTATAAAATGTAAACATTTGAAACAAAATGGTATCTAGTGATCCTAATTGTGATAAGGAAGGAATCCATATTGGCATACCAAAATTGAGGGGCCAATTTGAGACCATAGTTAGATTGTAAACTAAAAAATAATCCTGCATAAAACCTAATGGTTGATCTATATATATCTCATTTTCAAGGTCATCATGTTAGGTTGTGGAGCTAAAAGCTTCACTGATGCAGACATTAGAGGAGGCTGCTGAAGTGTCACAGACACCGGTGTCGGTCAGGCCAACCGACGTTGGTCAGGGGTAGACAGGAAGCAATCGACGTCTGTCATGGATCGACTGGCGTTGGTCATCTCCAGGTAGAAAGGGACCGATGTCGATCGCCTGTGCGGTTTGAAACTACGAGTGTTACAGACAGTTTGTTAATGAACCAGTTGTTTGCATGATAAGAGGCTAATTTTAGTCTTGATCTGCAGATCTAATTATTGTAATCAGGTGTCTAATTATTATTTGCATGAGATCTATATAATAGACTCATGGGCTATATTGTAATTTGTGCTAGTTGAGTTGAGCAAGGTTAGCTCCGTCTGTGTGTGAAGAGAGCAAGGGTGTTCCTCCTAGTTCCACAGGGGTGCTGAGTGTGTATGATCAGGTTGGTCTGCAGGTGTGCTAGATCAGGGAGAAGATCCACTGGGGTACTGGTTTGGAGAATCATAAGGACTTGGTGAGGCAAGGACAAGGGTTTTTTAGGGTGTAGAGAGATCTAAATGGTAACAGGTGTGTGTGCAAGGTTAAAGGAGATCTGTAGGTGACAGTAGGATCAAAGGTGACAGCAACACATCAAAGAGAAAGAGAGGAAGGCAAGGTAGATCCTTCCATAAGTAAGATCATTTGAGTTTCAGGTTGTTGCAAGTTCATGGGAGATCTACTTGGAGTGCGTTGTGTACTCGGTTTGAGTATGTGTGTATACTCGGTGTACTGGCAGTATTGTTACTGACTGGTTGACTGGCGGTGTTGTTACTGGCTGATGGAGGTGAACACCAACTCTGTGTTTGAGTTGTGTGTTGGGACCGTAAGAGAGAGTGAGCTCTTGAAGAGATTTATTGTTTATGCCCTAGAGGTGTGGGATCCCTAGAGGTGTGTAAGGAAGAACTGTGGCAATCTTCTTTGTTGTATTTCCTTCTGGAAGAGTATTAATACAATTAGGTATTGTCTCTCATATTCTGTGTTGTTTTTTATTCTAGTTACTTATTGCTTCTGGTTTAATTTTGCATATTCAGTTGCTTGTATTTGGTAATCAATTGTGCTTCCTTGGGTTCCTGACAGTTGGTATCAGAGCATGTTTGTTGTTCTAGATGCCTGACACATCATGAAGAAATACACTCTTCACATCCATATGATGAACCTCCCAATGGTTTATCTATATATATCTCATTGTCAAGATCATCATGAAGAAATACACTCTTCACATCCATCTGATGAGCCTCCCAATAATAAGTTGTAATAATGGCAAGATTGAGTTGCATAGAGTTCATCTTTGTAACTCATGCAAAGGTCTTGGTATAGTAATGATAGGAACTTGTGAAAAATCTTTTGCAACTAACCATGCTTTGAACTTATCCACTGACCCATCTAATGCAAATATTTTTTGATAGATCCATGTAAATTAAACAAGTCTATTTACCTTAGGAAGGGGTATCGATTCCCAAGTGTGGTTCCTAATCAAGTAATTATACTCCTCATGCATAGTTGCATCCCACTTAGGAGTTCCAAATGACTCATAAAAATACTATGGAATGGAAGTAAAGGCAATGATGAAATGTGGACCACCCTAGAATTTTGAGCTTGTCCACGTGATATATGATGGATCCCCAACCTAATCACCTACACTTTGCAGTGTCTGTCTAGTCCAAAGAGGACATGAAGTTAGAGAATCAATAGAAGATTTATTAAGCTCTAAAAAATGACTAGGAAAGGAAGGAGGTGAATTCCCATCTTTACAATCATTATCTAAACTAAAAGAAGGATCTTCATCATTAGCAATCAACTCAAGTTAATCTGAATCATTAGAACTATCATCAAATCCCAATGAATCTAAGGAGGAGGGATTAGTGTCAACTATAAAGTCTAAAGGATCCTCCTGAAATTGAACACTCATCTCAATGATCAATTCATGTGTGGTAGAATGAAGAATCATGTAACCCTTAACACCATCTATATACCTAAAAATGATGCAAGGCCTACTCTATAGATCCATCACCTTACGTTTCTTCTTAGAAATGTAGGCCATAGTTGGAGATCCAAAAACTCTGAAGTGCTTAACTATGAGTTTTCAACCACTCCAAACTTTAAAAAGAGTGATTATTTTGAAAGATCTACGAGGAATGTGGTTTTGTTGTAACATGCACAGTTAATGGCCTCTACCTAGTATTGAGGTGCAAGAGATTTGGAGTGTATCATATAATTTTCCATTTCCTTCAAGGAATTGTTCTTGCATTTTTCCACACCATATTGTAGAAGACTACATGGAATTGTACGTTGTAAATCAATCCCTTTTGAAATGCAAAACTACTTAAAATAATATTTGACATACTCACCACCATTAAATGTGTACAAGATCCTAATGGTTTTCCCTAACTATTACTCCACAAGAGCCTTGAAGTCATGAAAATGATAAAAAAAACCTCATATGTTGAAGAAAATACACCCAATTATACCCTAGAAATTTATCAATGAAGGTAATAATATATTTGGTCTTGTTAAATGAAGGTTGTGAAAATGGACTATAAATTTTATTGTGAACTAGATCTAAAATATGTGTAGCTCTCCATGATTTACCTTTGTCATACTTATCTTTATAATATTTACCAAGTATTCAAACCTAGAAAACAACATTAAAAAAGTGGACACGAGGCAACCCTATAACCTTATAATGTCGACAAAGTTACTTCAAGTAGTGATAGTTAAGATGGAGAAATCGTTCATGTCATATCTTACTCACCCAATCTAAATGAGTGAGTAGTGTAGTATAAGGGTGATCAAGAATAAAGTGTTAGAAGGTGTATAACCATGACTGGTGATATGCTTTCCTGACTACTACTTTAGAATCACTACGTGACTCCCTAATGACCACATAATATGGGGTAAACTTAACTCTTTTCCCTAATCTAATGTGAGTGATATGATAAACAGATAGGCGATTAGTTGATAATAAGGTAACACATAAAACATCTTAGAATATTTCATCACCCACTTCAATAGACCCTCTCCTACAAACTTTTACATAAGTATCATCACTCATCAAAATAAAAAAGGCATAGAACATGACTCTAAGGATGAAAAAGCGTTACCTGATGAAGCCATGTGATGCAAGCACCAAAATCAATCATATGTAGAAGGTTGGGATGCAACTGCAACAAGGGCCTTGCCCTTTTCTTTCCACTTACTGATATGTTTTGCCTTAGAGGACTCCTAAGTTGATGAACTTTATGGGATGAAATTAGGGACACTTGTATTATTCTTCTTAAGAAATTTTGTTAAGTGATCTAGTTGTTTCTTCATACATTTATATTCATCATGTCCAGTTCTCTTACAATAATAAAATTTTACCTTATCTATCTTAGGTTTGGTATCTAAAGAGGTCTTAGTTGTTACTTTGGAAGTAGTGTTAATTTCATGACCCTTCCTTTGCTCATAGTCCTTGTTTTATTCCATATCCTTACTTTTTGTAGCCTTTTATTTTTTATGACTAAAAATTAGGGCATGAGACATAGTGGACTTTGATCTACCCATATGAATAATCTTATATTGTTCCCTGTTTAAGAAGGTAGAAAAATCATCCAAGGATGACATGGTCCATGTAGATCTAAGGGCACTCTTAGTAGCATGGAAGGTAGAAACAAAAATAAAGCAATTTGGACCTAACTTAACAATAATTGAAAGGATCAACTATTAATCCTTTTTGTCTATGCCACACAATTTCAAATACAACCTAAGTGACTTAAATTTGATGAAAAAGTCATGTATTGTGTCAAAGTTTCCTAGACTCAAACTATCGACCTCATTCTCTAGCTCATGACCCCTCATTACATCTTGTTTCCCAAAGAGTTGTTCTAAACATGTCCATACCTCATTAGGTGTGTTTCTAGATTTAATTTGAAAGAGCAAGCCGAGAGATAAAAATAGATATAGTAGACATAGGCCTCATCACATCAGTCATACCACTTAGTCTGTTATATATTTGATGTTGGTTTAGTTTATTACCCATAGTAATTTTTTGTAAACCTTTATTCCTAAAAAAGATTTATACTTTGGTTTTTCACTCATGATATTTATATGGTGTGAGAAGCAGAACCAAATTATGATCCATAGTACTTTTTTTTTAGAAATGAAAGTACAAAAGAGAACACAAGGCACAAAACAACTCCCTAAAACTATCAACAATAGCCCCCAAAGATTATAAAGGTTTGACACTTTATATTTTAGTGTGTATACAATTATTTTTCAAGCCCTGAAGCTACTTCATAATAGATAAAAAAGAATATAAAATAGCACCAATACAAAGAGCTCAATATATATATATATATATATATATACTTTCGAAAAAAATGACACCTCAAAACGTTATGTGATTTACATATTCTTGCAATCAACATTTGTCCATTCTTGCACAAAATAAATTTAGCCTTTCGACATTTCAAAAAAAAATATTGTATAGAAATTAATTTCACTTCCTAGAGAAAAATTTAAGCCCTCTTGGGTTAGGAGTGACCATGGGCTAAACTTCCATGTGACTAGGGGATAAACTTGAGAAAGTGGGTGATAGGTTGTCACGACCTCTCTTCCCGCACTATGGACTTGTGCTCATACTTTAAGTTGTTTTGGACCTCATTTAGTATTTTATGTCAGAATGAGTTGATTTTCAAGTTAACTTTGGTGTTGATTTCAAAGATATATCACGTCATTGATGAGATTTCATGAAAAGCAAAGTATGATTTAATTAAAGTTATTTACTTTCGTAGAAATGTATATATGCAATGTTATCATGAACAAGGGAAAATTTAATGAGATGAATGGATTAATATTAGATGAAAATTTTATCAGTTGGATAATATCAGATAAATATGTCAAAGGTTATTTTAAAATAATAAAATTAATTTTTCTTTCTTTATTTTTATTCTAAGAACTTTCAAATAAATTATCGTAAATAATTTAAGAGTTTAATTATTATTGATTAATTATATTATCAGAAATAATTTAATTTTATTAAATTATTTATAATTTATTTTATACCTATTAATTCCTACGTATAAACTACATAAAAAATATTAAAATAAAACTTTTCTAACCTAAGCCTACTCTCAGTTTGAATCAGCTTACTCCACCTCTCTTGGATTCTACGCCCACTTTAAATCAAGTGTTTTAATAACAGTATAAGGCTAAGTTTACAGAGATGATTTAATTAATAAGGAATAAAATCCTAGTTATAAAAAACCTTCTCTCCTTTGGAATTGACTCACTCTAGTGGTCGCCCACTTTAACCCATACAACGTATAAAGGACCTGCCACTTAAGAGATAGTTAAAATCCAGTCAAAGATAATGATAGCAGAAAGAGAGGAGAAATTTTGGGTAAAGAAAAGGTTATAAATGCATGAGGACCAAAGTAGAAAGAGAGGATGAACAATGGAGCAGAGGAAAAAAAAGAGAGCAGGTGAATGCTTTGGGAGGGAGAGTCGATGCTTTGGGAAGAAGAGAGAGTCGACACCTTGGGGAGAAAAGATTGATGTCTTGAGTAGGCGGGAGTGGTTTTTCACCTTCTTCATTGCCTCCATGAAATCATTTTTATCACCTGTTTCAATTCAAGCGGAAGCACATTTCCATTTTAGTCAAGGATTTCAATGGACACCGAAAACCCCTCTGCAAAGCCAAACAAGAAGCAGTGAAGTTGAGAATCCACGTGAAGAAGGTAAATATAATATTTTATTTAAATTGTAAGGAAAATATAATAGAAAACTAATGAAAATGATTTAAATGGTAAGGAAAATATATTATTTTTATTTGTTTTCATTTTTAGAAAATGAAATGAGAATGATTTAAATTATAAGAGAAAAAAAAAAACGTTATTTCTTTTGCATTTACAATAACCTGTAATAAATGTAATTACATAATGTTACATGATTGATCGGATAAGGGCCGGAAATTTTATTAGGTGGATCTATTGAGAGTATACTTTATTGACAAAATTATATGTTATCTACATTTTCAATTTTAATATTTGTTATAATTTGCAAAATGTTACATGGAAACAATTTACGAAATTCATATGTTATAACTAGAATGATATTCTCTTCAGACTTTCATTATGTTACTTAGAAATAAGTTTAAATTTCATAATTTGTGTAATTAGAAGTTACTTTACAATGAATTCCTTAGAGATTCGTTATAATTGATTTTATACTTGTATATGTAGAAGACTATTGAATTTTTTTATAATTATAATTGCGTAGTTGAAAAATATATTAAAAAATTAATCATTTTATATTTTGAAATACTATTATAATGCATGTTATAATAAGATCTTAAAAATCGCTATATTAATTTACATTGTTCCTAGAAATGGTTGAAAAATCTATTTTTGTCTCATTCTCTATTGAAAAATAAAATCTTCTTTTATCATCATTAAAAATAGTATGATAACATATATTCTTCATTTAGGGTTTAACCCTCAATTTCAAATCTCTCTTTCAAACATATAAAGGATTTATTTAAATTCAAGTTCAATAAACTCCTTGTGTTTGAGTTATTGTTTTAAAAAAAGTTTATCTAAATAGACTAAAGATATAATTGTCCAAAATAGCATTGTTAAAGATCAACATAAGGACTAAACTAGAAGATCATATTACAGTTTTGTTTTCTACCTTCTTACTCAAGAATTTGCTTTTGAAATATAATGTATTAATTTATTTCAAGTATTCTTTACTTTTCAAATCTCAACTTAGACCAAGAATTTATGGTTAAACAAAAGTGCGTAGCATTTGGTATTAAGCAATGCTTCTGACTCATGTTTATAGGTAATGTCATCACGCTTGAGCTACTACATCCATAACCTAACACAACTACCACAATGATGTCTGGGCATCATCCCTATAAACTGTCAGGGAGAAATAAGGACCATGTCGTGTCATTAAGACCAAGGGGTGGGATAATCCCCCTTGGTCAACAACACTAATGAAGATAAGGAAACAATTTGAACTACCTTAAATGATTCTAACTTGTGAACTTATGAAACATATATGCAAAAAGTATTTTTTTAACTCAAAACTCGGTACCACAAAAAAAGAGCAATAAAAACCCAGATTGAAAATGTTAAACCAGTTAATATCAAGAAACCACCAACCATATGGCTCTTAGATAACAAAACTTTGGTGACAACAATTATACGGATTAGGTTGTCTAAAGCAAGGATCAAAAACATTGTTGATGTAAATAAAAAGTAGAAAAAGGGGTTGTAACTTGCAAATGTTAATTTTTATTTTTTGTTAAGATTTAGGGTTAGTTTAGTTAAACAAGTATCCAATTACTTAAATTGATACATTTTATGCTCTCATTTGGGTAGCAATCATAGAGGAACTATCTGGGGAACTGGGCCCTAGAAAGGATTGCATACCTAGACCTAGAATTCACATAAAACTTAGAATAGAAAATAGAACTACATGCATTAATACCTTGATCTTGTTCAAAAGCAGGTATGTAGGCAGTATAGGAAGTGATTGATGCTTCAAATACACAGGTGAATAGGACGAGGTTGGGGTTATGCGATAAACAATATTAAAGTTAAATGAAAAGGCAAAACCATTATAATAAGACCCTAGTTTAGATAAACAAAGCAAAGATAAGAGTTATGTGATATACTCGAAAGGATCTCGATTGGATTATCATAGTTCTCAAGGCTTTAGGCTAAATTCTGAGGTAGAATACAACTATTTGTTATATATTTGATACTCTTGCATTGGTGACCTTGGTGCTTATCCAGTAGAGATGAGTAGTGAACAATGAGCAAATTAGGATCCAGTTGATCATAATGAGTCAAGTCTCTGGCCAGAGTATAACTTACTCATGTGCAGATGCCTAACCTGTATGGTTAAATGTTTGCTTATTTGGCACATGCTAATAGATGCCTAAACCGTATGGTTAGAAGCTTGCCCATTTGACAAAGGATAGTAGATGCCTAACCCATATGGTTAGATGCTTGTTTGGTTGGCAAAGGATATCTGATAGGATAAAGTATACTTGAGTTATATTTATAGACAAACATTAATTTAAAAAAAAAACTTTCTGTGTTTTAGGATAGGATATGGTCTCTACATAGGCCACTATGGTATGTACAAGTACAAATACTAAAATCTACTCATAGATATAGACTATTGTATGGAGTTAGATGAATCCCCAAGATAGAGAGAAAGAATCACACACATATGTACATAATAGAAAAACCCTTAGGTAGTATACACTACAAAAACATAGTACGCTGGTGGAAATAAATTGAGACCATACAAATATGTAGATATCTCAAAAACTAGTGTCTGTAAACAAAAACATTAACAAACTCAGTAATTTTCTAGAAAAACCCGGAAAGATGACCTTTTTCAAAATACTGCCATTCCTCTAAAATTGTACGGATTTTGCCTAGGTTAGCCCATAAACTTGGAAAAAATGAGTTTTTATAAAAACCTCTATTTTTGACTAATTGACAGGTGATCCTACCATTTTAAGGCCATCTAGACTCAATGACAATGTCTATTTTTCTAGAAAACACTTTGATTGATAAATGACCTGTACAACCATTTACACAAAGACATTATTCCTCATTCTTTTCTAATTCTCTATATCATTCAAAGACGTGGGAGAAAAACATACTCAGATAATAGAGGATCTACTTTATACAAGCTCAAATACTCAATATTCCAAAATTTATTACAATAAAATGATAATTGTGCTATCAAAAATATAAAAAACTAAAATCAATCAAAATAATTTCAAAATTAGAGCCTACGAACATTTTTCAAATGTTGCTAACTTCATTATTTACATATATTATTTATTTCATGTTAAGTAGATAACATATCCCAATTTTTTTTTCAAAAACTCATATTGTTTTTCATGAGCTATTTGAGTGTGATATATGACATACTTTACATGGCTCTTTGATGTTAAGCTTCCCTTTTTACCCAACAACCTGGCTAAGCTGGGTGCATCTCTTTGTTCTCTTTGAACAATTCAACATGTTGTATCTATCCACAATATCTCTACCATGTTGAGCTATATATCATACAAATATTTTATTATTCACTTGTACCTTCCATTGTGTACCATAAATTTGCTATTAGGTAACAATGACATGGATGCATATGGTTGATATGCACTAGTCTCATTTATTTATGCTTAATTCTCACTTTATTACATGTTAAGTTAGGAATTTATTATTTATTATGTGTGTCCTTTGGCCTTGTGTATACAACATATACATGTTCTTGTTTGTATGGCATCATCTACCATCTATGTGTGGCCTTTGGCCTTGTGTGTTTATGCGACATTTACATGTCCTGTGTATGTGGCCTTTGGGATTTATGTGTGACATTTTATGCAAATAGCATGACAATTGTATGACATTACTTGTATACGCATGACTTGATACTATGGTACCATGGTCCATATCATGAATACCTATATTTTTTATTTTTACTATTGTGCCAATATATCATACACATGCTACTTAAGTACTTAAATGTTACATCTATCTAACACATGTTTCATATGTAATTCAATGTTATATTCAATACTATGATGTAATACAATTAATTATTCACATGCTACTACACGATTATATCTTTCAATTATTTTACATGTTTATTTTGAACTATTTGACTTGTAGGCTATGCATCTCATCTCAAAAGTGGGGCATCACAATGGGCTTGTCTTGAAAGTTCAAGTCCTCACGAGTAATGAATTTTAGATATTGACAATAGATAGTTTTACAATTACAACATGATTCATAATTTTAAAATTATGGGGCATGTGATATGCATTTGCACTCATTCCTACATTACTTCAATATAGATTCACATATACTTGATGCACATGCATTTGCATGTGAAAAATAGTAATGAGTTGCAAGTTTAAAAAGTTACAAGTTCAAATAACATTCTATATCAATACAATACAGATATAGGGGGCATGATGTTCATTCATGTTTGCATTCCTACATTGAAATTTCAAATTTCAAAATATCAAAGTTCAAGAAGTTTCAAATAGAATCTATAGATCAATTTGTCGTGGTTTTATTCATCTCAATTTTCTAAGTGGTCTATGTTAGGGTCTAGTGACACTCAACATCTATGGCTACACTTTAGACACTCATTTTGTAAATTAGACACTTGAAAATGTCAGTTTTAACCAAGCCTTGGTATACTTGATTTGCACACACATAACTGACTCTAGCTTACACTCTCTCTTATCCATGCAATCATCTATGAGACTGAGATTTATAAATTATCATTATTATTATATATCATTTCCATAGTCTCTACCTAAACAACTTATTATCTAATTCAAACTATCTCCTAATCTCATGTCATTATTTTCTATTTTTTGGACAACACTAGTCCTTCTTAGATGCCTATGCCTGCGGGATCTATCTGCCTATTTTCCTAAATTGAAATCCTTACTATGGGTTGACCTATATAATTCCCAAGTTATTCCAAAGGGAAATCCTGCAAAGAGTCATTTATTTATGCAAATCAGTTATAAGCCTATTCCCATCTAGCACTCACTTGAAAAACCACCTCTATACTTAGGAATATATCTGCACATTGAAAGGAACTTCCCTAATGCTTTTAGATATGAAACCATTCAAATGAGAAATCTCTAAGCAAAGTCTAAGTACCAGTGCAAGGTCAAAATCATAGGTTGTTATATGTTGAAATCCATAATCATGATTACATTGCATGATATTATTACACTAATACTCATACTCAACTAGGTTTGAGAACTACATGTGGTTTTAGCTAACTTTGAGAATGAAAGAAGTGATCAACCACTCAAAAATGAGTGATTAGGGTCATGTCAACTGATCCCACTAACCCCTTTTTACAAGTGAACCTAGTGTCAAAAGTGAGGCTTTAATTTTGAACCAAGGAGAAGGAGAACAAATTTATTTGGATGAGATTAAAGGTATCTGATTAGGTGTAGCGATCTAAATTCTAAATAGATCAACACAAGATTTTTGGACATTTTCATCCCAACTTAGATGGTTCTGCCTTGCCATAAGCATCCAACAAGTACTAGACCATTCCTAGTAGGCTTAGGCACACTATTTCTAGTTATGAGTGATCACAATCCCTTTTTTGACTTTTATTGAAGAATCTACCTGTCAAAAATCTGTATAGATACTAAATAAGATAAGTACCTAATTCTTTAGTGTTACCATAAATAATAAATTACAATAAATAAATAATAATCTATTATTTTTTTAGATCGATAACCAACGTTGATAGGTCCCTTGCCCAAATTTTTAAAGGATAAAGTGAAATCAATGATACCACCCCATACAAGAGGCCCACAACCAACAATAAAAACTAGGATGGACAAGCCAAACCACCCCACCAATGGGAGAACCAGAACCAAACACAATCCAATGCCAAAGAAGCACCAACACTAAAACCAATCAAAATCACCTATCAAAGTCTAGATGCCAAAGAAAAAACCAATTTGACGCACAATAAGGGCCTAATTACCCAATAGATAGGCCACTTGGAAGGTAGACCATACTCTTTAACAAAATCTCAAAACAATCTCAAAAGAGGGATAAACCCATGAAACCAAAAACCAAGACAAACAAGGCTCTGTTAAGGCACCAATAAAATCATGAAACAACGAGATCCTCAAGAACTTCCCACATCATTCCTATTATGGGAGTGAAGATTCATTGAGAAATAATATAATCCACATGCCCTTTCTTATTTTTTTGCCCCACAACTATCTAAACATTTGACACTCCTAACAATTAGCTAATAGTATGAACTTCGGTACCCCCACGTGTGTCATTATTATCAAGCCTCATCACCTTAGAATAGTTTGGATGAAGAGAGAGTCTCCCTATGTTAGGTGTCCTAATCCTCGCTTCTATTATGTTTCTCACCTCTATATTTACTACCAAAGGGGGGTAACAACAGGAAAAACTGTCAGATGTTTAGGGAGAGCATCCTTCCACCAAGAAAGTTTCACCTTATGCTTGGAATTATGGAAAGTAGTATCCAAATGGACTATTTTAAAACACCTACAACAATGGAAAGGAATCCCCTCATAATTGAGGATTTGGGACCAACAACAGTCCTTGACTTTCAACTCAATGGATGCTGAAAGATCAAGGGAAGTATCTAAGCATACTAGAATCTAAGCAAAGGAAGTATGAGAAAATACTTGGGTAGAAGCATCCACTATCAATAGCTCACCAACATATTCCCAATATTTGAAAGGCATGAATCAAACCAAAACTACATAGGAAGATGTGGGAGGTATATCTAAAATGACCTAGTGCTAAGGGGTTCAGTATGTAGATCAAAAAAAGGAGACCAAGGCTTCATGAATAACAGATGTTAATCGAAGGACCAAGTCATATAAAAAAACCCTATTACGATCTTCCAGGAGCTCAAAAATAGCTACGAAGAAGCCCTTATCACATGGATAAATCTACAAACTATTAACCATTATTAGATGCCATGAATCAAAAATCCATTTGGGGAGAGGAGGAAGGCTTAGCCAATAATGATCAAACTTGTAAATGATTCACATGGGTACAAACCATTCTTCATTATACAACACTTCCTCAAGAGCTTTGACTTCAATTGAGACTTAGGGTGAGGACTTTGCTTCCCCCAAAGGCATCACCTTCATACACTTCAACCCCTTAGGCCTGGACACCACCTCAAAGAATGAGTTAGTTTTTGTTTGGAAATGGTCACTACTTTACTGTTGAATTATCCTTATCCCTGGATCTTTGAATGGACCCACTACCACGACCTCAACCATCATCCCCTTATGATATGTGCCTACCCACTTCCCTACCTCAAATTCAACCACATGACCCATAGGGTCCACCATACCTAAAGCCACGGATTCCATGGGCCATGTAGTGCCTTTACTCACTACATATGTCTCCACACCCTTATCTCAAACACCTTCCAAACCTATCATTGCTTGACCATCCCATCGTAAGGAAACCCTAACCAACCATAAAAGATCTACATAACATTATCGCCACAAATTAAAAAAAAATCTAACCTAACTAATAATACTTTATCTTTATATATATATACATATATATATATATATATATATATATATATATACATATATATATATATATATACATATATATATATATATATATACATATATATATATATATATATACATATATATATATATATATACATATATATATATATATATAATATTTAATACAATCTAAATATTCTACAATGTTTTTTTAGTGAGATCACTCAAATCTAAAATAAAATAAATAAACCACTGAATTCAAACTCTTACAAAATGGATATAAAGTTTACACTACCAAATGCTCAAGTGGATTTTCTAAAAAAGACTTTAATGTATCCAAATCCAAGAAAATTGAGACTTTTGTGGATCTAAACCCTTGAAATGTAAAGTATCATATTAAAATTTTATGCCTTACATAAACATATTATACATTCCATTGCAGTGGCACAATTTATACTAATATAATAAAGGATTCCATTGCTGATTTAGGTATTTTGAAGAGGTCCCCTATGCTTGCCACCCCCAGCCCTCCTCTTCATGAATTTGTTTCTTCACCAGTTGTGGTCATCCTCTATGCTACCTCCAAGTCATCAGCCAATGTGAAGGTGGTAGTTAGGGGATCGACTGTTCCTAAAATTGTGTATCCTTTCTCCTTTGACATGCATTCATGACTCTTCTTTCCCTACTTCCTCTACTACGCCTGACCCTGGGAAGAGATGGATTTATGTGGACTGTAGGAATGCATTCAATCCATTCCATGCTTGTTCTATCCTTTATAGGTCTCTTTTATCCTCGGTCTCGCTTGCTAATCTACCTTACCTGGTTGGTGTGGATGTGGGGGTCCTGGTTTTCTCTGCCAAGGAGCCTCCAGTTGCATCTTTTTTGTTGGAGATGTTCCAGTGACTTTCTCAATGGATACTCTCGGGGCGGTTTTTTCAGACCAGGTGTTACAAGATTCATATGTTGATGTCAATTTTAGAATTTTCTTTGGTAAATGCATCAAGGCTTCGGTGTCTCTACCTGATCTTGTTCTCTGGGCTAGTTCATCTTGGAGTTCAATTGCTACCCCATATTTCTCCATGTTTGGTTGTGGCTTCTTCTAAGTTACCTTTGAAAATTTAGCTAATCAAGTGATGGTGTTTTCCTCAGTCCCTTGGTTTTTTGGTAATCATAACATCTTTTTTTGCCCCTGGGCTTCTTTTTTTTGACCCTGCGTCCATGTGATTTCAGAGGTTCTGCTTCAGATCTGCGTTTACAATATCCTTTCCATCTTGCAGAAGGAGGATCATATTAAATCCATGATCAATTGTGTGGGTTCCTTTGTGAAATTGGATGACTGTTCCTTGTGTAGAAATTTAATGAGAGTGTGTGCTATAGTTCATATCTCTAAGCCTCTCACTTATCGATTAAGTTGTGCTCAATTCATGGTAGATGGATTCAATATCTTAATTTTGAAGGGCTTCCCTTCTATTGTTTCCGCTGTAACCTCTTTGGTCATTATGCTAAGGAGTGTTCTTCTCCTCCCCTTCAGTGTTCTTCTCTTGTTTCGATATTTGTTTGGAGGAAAAAGAAAGGCGTGTCAAGCCAAGACTTCTACTGACACAACCATGGGTGCTTTATCATTCTAGTTAAATTTGCCCCTTTGTTTATGCATCGAGCCCTCTCTTCCACGATAAGGGAGGTCTCTTTGAGCCTTATGCCTACTCTGATTTTGGATCCTCCCCTTCTCGCTTTGCTAAATAAAGGAGTTTATTCTTCTCGAGATGTGGGGGTGGGCTCATCGGTTGTTTTATTTTCCTCGCTCAAGAGGAAAGGTCAAATATCTAATGCTAAGCATTTGCATTTCGAAGGTGATGAATTGGTAAATGATGGAACACAATGGATTGTGGATGACCTCTTCTCTTACCGAAGTAGAATATCATCCCAATTCAATGGTTGATCCAACTTTTGATATGTGGGTGATTGTGGTGATTAGGTTTTGTGCCCTTCTCATTAGTTGAATTTTGGTTGTACTCTTGTTGTGCTTATATTGTAACTCAATAGTTTTTTATTTGTTTTTTGGTGTGGAGTTGTTCATGCTTTTTTTAGGAAGGTCTTTTTTTGGTTAGTCTGTTGTCTTAGGTTTTTTATGTACCGGATTGTGGCCCCTGTCAAAACCCTCTCTTCTCGGTTCAAAGCTCTGGTTCAAAAGCGTTTACCCTTGATAAAAAAAACATTCAATAAAACTAACATTTAAATATTCTTAAACTTTTCAAATATATCTTACCCATTTACAATTTATTAATTAAAATGATATTTTCTCTTTTTTTATCATAATTTTTTTTGGGATCCATTTAATAAATCCCCTTACAACTTTTGAAGAGTGTTGATGTAACACAAACCTATTTATTTAAAACATTAAATCAAATTAACATTTAATGTTGATAATTATAAGTCAAATTATTACACTACAAATAAATATATTTGATTTAAAATCAAGTTCCAACTTTAATAAAATATATTCTCCAAAGGTGATCAATTTATGGAGGGTCATCATCATCTTCTTCTTTGTGCCTTTGAATCCATCTCCCCTCTTCATTCTTCACTAATCCTTTATAAGCTTCTTGCCACCAATATGGTGGAATCAAGAGCTCATCAATCAACACATCACAATACTTATTTACAAGTGCAGGGTCTCTTCCAGAGAAACAAAATGCCTTTCCTTCTCCAACATACCCATCTAAGAGATGCAAATATACTTCCAAACTATGACGAAAAATAAGGTTCTTTGTAGGTTTGAGGTAGGGGGAGTCTTCATTATTTACCCGTATCTCTACACCAACATGACAATAAAATAAGGGGATCAAATCGAATATAAACTTTATAAAACTAAGTCTCTCATTCATTATTACTCCAGGGACCCTTGTGACCATGTCTTTAACATTAATTATATGAAGGACTTTGATGTTAAGGGAGTTGAGCCTATCTATAAAGGATTTGTTCCCTACTCTGGGACACCCAAATGCAAACACTGTTATAGGCATTGAAGTTTCATAGTTAGCCACCACTTGACCAATGTCGTAAGCACATAACAATGCTATAGCTGCGCCTAGGCTATGGCCACATAGTGTTATTGATAGCTCCTCTTTTTTATGTTCTTCAAGCAATCTTTGTATCTCTGTAAGCACCATCTCTCGAGCACTCATGTGATTGTGCTTGGAATTATTGATCTTTGTAGTGTACACACCAAGGAATCCACTTTCTACCTTAACATAATCATTAACCCCTTGTGCATCACTGAGATCTGTCATTAAAAACAATAAAAAAAATCATTAATAAATATTTAGTTTTATGTAAATGTCAATCTAGATATTTATTTTTAAAAATAAATAAACAAATAAAATGTATTGTGTGTGTGAAAGTGTCATATAAAAATTTTATAAGGCCATAATCACACATAGTTTTGACAAGTTCAAACAGTAACAAATCTTTAGTTAAAGTATGACTTTGCATCTCCTATTCTCTCTAAAGCTGAAGTCAATTTTATGCTATATCTTTTATGTCAAGATTTTTTTCCATTCTAATAATATGAAACCAAAGTGTTTAAATTTAGGATGAATCAAGTTGAGTGAGTCTTGAATTATTTGTCATGTATAAAGAACAATTTCAATGATAAGATGGTGTATTTAAATTTTTTTTTT
Source organism: Torreya grandis (assembly GCA_037957365.1). Taxonomy (NCBI): domain Eukaryota; kingdom Viridiplantae; phylum Streptophyta; class Pinopsida; order Cupressales; family Taxaceae; genus Torreya; species Torreya grandis. The sequence continues at coordinate 302,479 of JARHVA010003220.1, read as the reverse complement.
TAAAAAAAGAATGGTAAAAAAAATATATATATATTTGTTATTATTTTTTTAAAATATTAAAATATTATATTATTAACAATTTTATAATTTTTAAGATAATAAATTATTAAAAAGAAATCTCATTTTGAAGAGTTGTATTATAACTTAAATTTATGGGAAACACAAATTTTTAAGAATTATTATTAAATTTTAATTTTGAAAATATTTTAGAGGGGTCTCAAATTTAATACTTAAAATTTTAAATGTAAAAAAATAAATAACTATAATATTTATATAAAAAATAATAAAAACAATTAATTTTTTTTTTTTTTAAAAATTATATAAAAATTAGTATTACCTATTAATGATAAATTTAAAGAACAAAATAAAAATATTAAATTTGTATTATACAAACAAATAATATTAAAAAAACTTCTAAATAAAAAAAATTATAAGGCTATGGTCATACATAGTTTTGATAAGTTCAAAGAATAATAAATCTTTAGTTATCGTGTGAACCTGCATCTCCTCTCCTCTCCAAAGCTAAAGTCTATTTTATGTGACATATATTTTGTCAAAAAAAATTCATTCTTAGAATGCTGAAATCAAATTATTTAAATTTAAAAGTGAATTAAATTGAGTGAGTTTTGAATTATTTTTCATATATAAATAATAATTTTAATGGTAAGATGATGTATTTTTTTATTTTTATTAAAAAAAAAAAAAGAAAAAAAAAGAAAAAAGTATTTTATTTATCATTTTTTTTAACATTAAAAAATATAGATTAATTTAATAATGTTACATATTTTTAAGGTTATAAATTCTTAAAAAGATATTTAATTTTGAAAAGTCATACTGTAACTTAAATTTATGGAGAACATAAACTCTTAAAAGTTATTATTGAGTTTTAATTTTGAAAGTTGCTATTCAAATGCAAACAGACATTTTTTATATTATAACATAAAACATTAATAATTAATAATTATATTTTTTCACCATAAAATAAATAATTATATTATTTTTATAAAATTATTAAATTTTTTATTTAATATATAAATTGATATTATTTATTAATGACAAACCTAAAAAACTTAAAAAATATATTAAATTTGTGTTTTGAAAAAAAAAAATTATAACATTTCTAATCAAATTTTTTTAATAAAAATTAATATTCCATAATTTTTCAATAAATTTTTTATTTGTTTTATTAAATTGTTTTTTTAAAACCCCTAATTTATTTTCTTCCATAAAACTAAAATTATTTGAACCTTTGATTTTAAATTTTTTTAAAAACCAAACAAAACAAACAAACATATGCAAGACATGGTATTTTAATGGACTATTTTAAGATAAATTAAAATTAAAACAAAACAAAATGAAATAAAATAAAATATCGTAGCGGAGCCATGTGGTTACCTGCTGGTACGAGCCAGCCCCGTAGGTCTTGTATCCATTCAAGAGAGGTTTCACTCCCTCTCCATGTGACCACGATGTCTCTTCTCCCTAGCCGCTTAACTTCCTCTTCCTTCGCCACCGCAATAAACCCCATCCACGTAGAATCTCTGCTCCATGTGACCGGGGCTAAGCATTTCAGAAAATACCTGGGCAAGGGCACCAGTGTGGAGGCGTATATGTATTTTGTGATTTCGTAACCGTATGATGGGACGCCGTTCTGCTGAAATAATCTTGTACGACCGTATTTGCAAGAGCCGTAGAATTTGGAATACGTATTGCAGTCGAAGTAGTCGTAGCAGAGCTCTGCAAATTCTCCATACTTGAGAATTTCCCTTTTCAGAATCGGGTTGAAAGGGTCCAGCAGTCCTTCCCAGTTGTTGGCCCCTTGAATTTCTTTCCATATGACCGCAAGGCTACTCGGCTCTTTTCGCTCTTCCATTAAGAACTCTTTTCGATCTTATTCTCGATAAGAGATTTTGTAGAGAGACTTGAAATATCAGACCTGAACCTTTTCTGAAGATATTTATTTCAGAAAAGTTTACAGACCTTTAAAGTATTTATACCTTTCTCTGAAGATATTTATTTCAGAAAATTTTACAAACCTTCAAAGTATTTATAGGAGTAATCTTAAAGGACTGGCATTGTTCTATTGCGTGCATTAATGAGGTTCGTTTGTGAAGATATTAAACAAAGAAAAAAGAAAAGAAAAACACAGGTTCAGCACGTTTGTATTGCCAACCTGCATATTTATCGTCTGTTAAGATAAAAATTAAAAAAATGGCGAGGATCAAAAACCTCACAAAATTTAACTAAAAAATAAAAAAAAACTATTGAGTGCTTTAAAACGTTGTGAGTTTTAGTTTACATTGATGGAAATGAGATCACGATGATGTTAATCATGACGTAAGACAGACTAATAAATAATTATGGGAATTTTTTTGGTGTGAATTATAGTTGGCACTGATGATAAATATGACGCAAGATAGAATTATAAATAAATAATTACGATTATGAGGTAACATTGATTAGAATTATGTGACGAGATAAGGTTGGAAGGATTTTTTCGTATTATATAAATAGATTTCAATTATATTGTAATATAAAATTGTAAATAGATGTAAAATAATAAATTAGATTTAATTAATTTTTTTAAATTAGAATAATAAAAATTAAAAGAAAGAAATATATTGAAGATAATTGTTAAAGTTTACAGTGGAAATAAGGGTTTTGTGACAAGATATCGAGTATTTTAAAACCCATAATCAATAGAGTATTTTATTTAAATTGTTAGGGTTGTTTCCGGGCAACAAAACCAAAGTATGGCTTTAGGAAGACTCAAATAAGTGCACATATTTTTTAATGATTGTGTTTGTCAAATAAGATAAAAAACATCAATTATTTTTCTAAAACTTCACATCGATCACAAAAAAAATGCACTTCTTGTTCTTACCCTATTTGGACAACTAGACTTGAAAATGATAAGAAAAATAATGTGTTTTTGGGCATGCATTACACCTAGAAATAACTTGAATGATATTTTTCAAAGCCCTCAATGGTGTACAATATTTAAAGAAACGCTCCAATAATTATAATAATTCAACTGTCATGCAATACAATGTCTCACTAATATTAAATTTAGTGCGAAAATTAATGCTCTCAGAATATTTACTTGATCCCTTAAAATGCTTGTAAATGTTCAATAGATCGTTGTGGTTCAATATATTCTATATGCTTTATTAAATGATCTCTAAATGCCTAAATATTTTGAGATTTCGTTGTATTCATAAACAAACTAATATCAAATAAACACCGTATTGGGGCACAAACCAACATCAAATAGTCTAAAAATAAAATAACAGGAAACTACAAAATATGGGTACATCCTAAGATCAATTACATACAGATAAATTTGGCATTAAACACTTGACAATATTAGTTTTGACATGCATGGCTTATGTGTACACATTTGACTCTTTCCACACTTTCCCTATCTGTTTATCTATCTATAAACTTGGCAAACCTATTTTGATATCATTGATATCTAGTCTATGTTAGAGCACTCTATTATCCTATGTAGCTTGTCACCATATTTAAGATCCATGATTTTCCCTTAAACAATCAGATGTTGGTGGTTATTGCAGGTATCTGCCTCTGCTAACAGTGTCCAGGTGATTCTAATGCTTATTTTTAAAAATTAAATCTCTCCATTGGTTTGGTTTATGCATGTTTAATATGTCAAGTATAGGGCGGATTATAAAGAACCATCTTAAATATAAATTAAGTCTAAGGCCATATCTATCTGGATAGGTATCTAACACTCAACTAGGCAAGCTTGAGAAACTCTAAAAAACCTTAAAGGAACATTTCAAAATCCAAGTCTAAATACAAACACAAGGTAAAAGTTGAATGTTTTCAAGAGTCGAAAGCCAAAGTATTACATTGCATTTTAGTAGATCACAATTGAGCGTACACACACACATCTAGGTGGGAGAACTACATGTGGTTTGAGCCCTCTTCAGAGTATTAGAATGTAGGTAATGCTCAACCACTTAGCATAAAGTGGTTGAGGTTTTCCAACCCATCAATTACCCCTTCTTTTACGTCAATTTGGTGTCAAAATAGAGTCAAGGTTTTAAGACAAATAAAGATAAAATTAGGATTTGCACATAAGACTGAGGTCAAAAAACTACATATAAACTATATAGATATGCAGGCAAAGTGATATGAGGCATAATAAACCAACAAACTCAACAAGGACAATACTAACAAACATTGGACATATCTAGTTGGCGTAGGTGTTTTTGCATAACTAGGAGCATGCATTCAAATTTTGACAGTTTATTTCCTGTGTCGAGTAGTCATAGAGCTATTACAAAGCATTTCAATAAACCATGCATAATTAATAAGCAAATATAAGACAACAATCAATAAGTGCCTTCTCTCCCATCTTTCCTTATTGATTTTGATATATAGTAAGTGCAATCCATCTCTTAGTAACATTTAGAATTATGTAGTTTATGTCTTATTTTATGCTATCTGAATTTTAATAGTTTTGGCTTATTTACATTCACTAAATAAAAAATAAGTAAACTATTCTAGTGAACCTAATCTTTATCTTGAGCATGGAAAATAATAGGTTTTCTCCCTTAGGGTTTCATCTTCCATCTTAGGGTTTCATATTCTTTTATTAAGGTTTGATATTCAAATTTTATTCTCATCTCTCTTTCATTGGTGTCTATTTCTCTGAGGGTTTCATTTTGTTGATCTTTAGTCCTTCAAATCCTAGATTTTTATGTTCACCCTTATCTTAGGATTAAGTCTTGTGTTAGTGTTCCTTATGATGTTAGGGTTTAGCAAGTTTTTCATGCGTGTTCATCCCATAAACCCTCCATCATTTATCTAATGGATTCCTTGATATCTATCCATGTTGTGCCTTATAGTTATGCCAATGAGTGGATAAATTTAGATATAGATGATCATGTTTGTATACCTAATGATAATGGTTATATGAATTAGGGTCATGCTTATTTGAGTGAAGGAAATGACTATGATGATTATTATTATGATGATGTGGAAGATTGTTATTCTAGTGATATATCTTTTTACAGTAAGGAGAATTAGAGAAAATTAATGTTGTAGTTCAAGAAATTAGTTCTCCTTCCCCTTCATTACAACCTTTCACTAGTCATGAAGTAGAACAAAAGAAAGTAAAAATGAATTAGCTAACACACTTCTTGATACTACTAGGCTTCTAATTAATAAATATGATACAATAAAGAAATTGATATATGATATTCATGATGTTATACCTTACAATGATATTTATAAATTTAATGATTCTTCTAGTGACATGAAATGTGATGCTAATCCTTCTATTGAAACAAATTTTGATGTTGGTCCTTATGTTGATATGCAATGTGATGTTACTCTAAGTATAAATATGAAGTGTGATGATATTTCTAAACCATGCAATGATGTCTGTATTGATATGGAATGTGATTAAGTTTCTAAGCAATGCAATCTTATGAATGTTTGTGATGAAGCTTGTACACTTATGTTTAAGATAGGTGGTGAGATGAAACCTATGAATGAATATTTACAAAACATAACCATTCGTACTACCCATATAGTGTCCATGTCGCATGAAATAAGCGAGCTTTAAAATCAAGTCACTAATTTAACTTTGGAATCTAAGTCACATAAGCCTAAATTTAATGACAATGTCACATTTGAAAAACCTATAGAATGAAAGTTATTTATTTATTTATTTATTTTTAAAAAGGGAAAAAAACTTTATTCAATCCAAAACGAGATACAAGGCAAGAGCCACAAGCTCAATAAAAAGGAGAACCTCCAACAAACCAAACAACAACACTACATAGTTCTGTCTTCCAATAAAACTCTCTCCAAAATTCCCAAATAATTAGAAGGTAACTCATCCCTACCACTGATATCCCAACCATCCCCTTTCTCTGAGGCCCACTTCGCCAAGCAGTCAGCCACGCTATTCCATTCTCTAGGGATGTGACAGAAGGAGACAGATTCCAAGGAGATGCAAACACTTAAAATTTGTCTGACCATCGAAGTTAAATGCCAACTAACACCATCCAATCTCTGGTTGTTCAACATATCCACAACAATCTGAGAGTCAGACTCACAGATAATCCTCCTCCAGCCAAGAGAGCAACCCCGCTCAACAACAATCTTAATATCAAGGGCCTCCATTAGGTTATTAGAGTAATTCCCTTTGTAGACAGAGAAGCAAAAAACAACATCACCATCTTTACTTCTACCAATGCCCCCAATATCAGCATGCCCAAGATTTCCATGAGAAGATCCATCAGTATTAATCTTCGGGACCCCATCTGGAGGAGGCGCCCTCTTCCCATCACGATAGACCCGTTTCTTGACTCAACGGGGCATAATACTAGCAATGCAACCCCTATTATTATCACCTTGGCTCAGATCTCACACAACCATAACATCCCTAGGATCAATACTTTCAGACATATCACATTTAGTAGAAATAGTCTCTTGAAGTCTACTGATAATCTTCATCCACAATTGACCACTATCTAATCTGGAATCACAACAAACTCTGCGGTTATATTCCAGCCAAAGGTTCCAAAGAATGAAAATAGGCCCAATGGTCCAGGCCACCTGGAGAAAAGGCGTCTTTGCAGGAGGCCTGCCCAGGCTCTCCCAAAACTCAATAAGGGAGGAAGCATGAATGCAACCATGATGCCAAGCCTCCCACCATCTGTGCCAAATCTCCCAAGAAAAGGGGCAGTGAAAGAACAAGTGGGAAGAACATTCTTCACTGCACAAACAAAGAAAACAATGGAAGGTCCCTGAAACCCCCATTTGCAAAGATTCTCCCAGGTGAGACATTTCCTCTTGGCAACCAACCATAGAAAGAAGTTACACTTGGGCCAAGAAAAGTTGTTCCAAACCTTCCTCCATCAGGGCACCTCAACAGGACCCTGTAAATTCCTATCAAGTACATCATAACCTTGAGAGACAGTATAATTACCTTTTGGGCTAGGACTCCAAGCCAACTTGTCCCTCTCATTCATAGAGCTGCAAAGCCTGCCCTCCAAGACCTTACACAAAGCAGCACGGTCCTCATCAGAACCGTCCATAGGCCACTCCTGCGAATCCTTCCAGCAACACACCTCTAATTGACCAATGCGCTTAACTATTTTAAAATGCTCCACCTTAATCCAACCAGCATCAGAGAACAACTGGAAAAGAGGCAGAAGTTGAGGGAGATTGGAGAGAATGGGAGGGTGACCATCCCAAGAGTCCAGCCGAAAAAGGGCATCAGAGCCATTATTACATATCCAGAAGAGCCCATTTTGAACAAGCTGAGCTCCCTTCTTAAGAGTATCCCAAATGCAAGAACCTTTTCCCAACAAAGCAATTTGCGGCACGTCCTGGCTCTCAACCCCAGGAACATACTTGAAAGCAAGAATCTTGGTGCAATCTTGATCTTGGTTGTTGCACCATCTCCAGTACAACTTAGCCACCAAAGCTATACCCACAAGAGCCATAGACCTAAGGCTAAGGCCCCCAGCATGCTTCGGCCTACAAATAGACTCCCACTTGACTAAACTCCACTTCGAGGAAAGGAGATTACCCGACCAAAGGAATTGTTGGGAAAGAGCATCAAAATCCCTCACAAAGGAGGTAGGAGGAATCTGTACACAACACCTATAAATAGGGAGAGACTGCACCACAACTTTTAGGAGGATCACTCTACCAGCAGAAAAGAGCCATCTATAAGTCCAATGACTAACCTTACTTCAAAATTTATCCAAAATCCCGTATCAATAATCTCTATGCTGAGGTCCCAAAGCCAAAGGAATCCCCAGGTACATCAGGGGAAGAGTGCCAATTTGGAATCTAAGAATCCTGGCAATCTTGTTCTGAATGAGTCAAGGAGTATTAAAGAAATAAATGGAAGATTTATCATCATTAATACTTTGACCAGAAGCTTTCAAGTAGATGTCTAAAGTTCTCCTGAAATTCACTGCCTCACTAATTCTAGGCAAGCCCATCAGTCCAGTATCATCCATAAATTGAAGATGAAAACAAGGAGGGAGATCATTGTTCTAGCTCCAACCATGAATAAGACCCTACCGCACCTGAGATTTAATAAATCTACCAAGACCCTCTGCCATGATAATGAAAAGATAAGGGGACAGAGGGTCCCCTTGCCGAAGTCCCCAAGAAGCACTAAACCAATCTAAAGATTCCCCATTGATGAGAACAGAAAAGGAGGACGAGGTCACACAACTTAGAACCCAACTCACCCATTCCTCTTTAAAGCCAAAGGCCAAGAGGATATTATGAAGGAACTCCTAACTCACCTGATCATAAGCTTTAACCATGTCAAGCTTAAAGAACATCACCTTCTCCTTAGAAGAAGCCATAGAGTGAATAACCTCTGTAGCAATCATGACACCATCCAAGATTTGTCTCCCTTCCATAAAACCTCCCTGCTCAGCAGAAATCAAAGAACCAAGGAGAGGTTTGAGTCTCTTAGTAATCAACTTGGAGATGATCTTGTAGACAAAATTGCATAAAACAATAGGCCTGAAATGATCCATCCGATTAGCCCCCTCCTTCTTAGGTATGAGAGCTAGAAAGATAGAATTCAAAGACTTAAGCATTTGTTTATTCCTAAGAGATTCCTGAACCACCTCAAGGAGATCAGACTTTATTATTTCCCAAAATTCTTGGAAGAACTCAATCAAAAACCCATCTGGGCTAGGAGCTTTACCTTTTTTCATACTAAACACAACTTTCTCCAATTTAGGTAACAAGATTGGACCCAAAAGAGCTCCGTTCATCTCATCTGAGACCAAGCAAGGAATACAATCCAAAATATCCCTCTCCTCAGAAAATATCCTCCCTAGTAAAAAGATTAGAAAAATAGTTGACAGCTTCCCTGGAAATTTCACTGCAGGACAAGATTTGAGTCCCATCACTCAAGACAAGAGTGGAAATAGAGTTCCCCTACCTACGGGCCTTAACCGAGTTATGAAAAAAAGCCATGTTCCTGTCCCCCTCTTGAAGCCAATCAATACGAGATTTTTTATTCCAAAAAATCTCCTCCCGAAGCTCCCACTCTTCTAAGCCCCTAAGGGCAAAGGACTCAGCATTTAAAAGGTCAAAGGACAGTCCATGGTCACGAATCTAATGAGTTACACTATCCCGCTTGGATTGAGCAGCAAGCTTCTGAGCATGCAGGTTCCCAAAACATTGTTTATTCCACCTCTTAAGCCTATACTTCACATGTTGAAGCCGTTTACTAAAAGTGTACATAGCCCTCCCATGGGCTAAAAGCCCTTCGTACCACCAATGCATCACAAGATCCCGAAGAGATTGATCCCGTAACCACATCAATTGAAATTTGAAAGAATGGTTTTTAGTGACCCCATAAGAGAAGACACAAAGTTTGGTAGGCCAATGGTCGGATCCCCTCTAATCCAGGATTTTAGAACTGGTAGTCCACCTGCTGCTCATCCAATAATAGGAAACTAGAAATCTGTCGAGCCATTCTGACATAGCCTCATCACCACACCTCTTATTATTCCAAGTAAAAACTCTATTGCTTGGCTTCACGTCAACCAGGTTAAAGAAACCTATATTATCTCTGAACAAAAGAGAAGAAGGGTCAAGCCTGGCTACCCCTCCTCATTTTTCATCCATACTAAGTACAACATTAAAGTCACCAGCCAAAATCCATGGGAGAAACGGGTCCAGAGAACGGACATACTTGATATGAACCCATAGAAGTGTCTTTCTTGGAAGATCAGTAGGAGCATAAATATTGGAGAAAAGACATCTTTCGCCAGTTTCAAAATTGGAGGCAACCATAGAGATAGAAGACCGACTAGAAACCCACCATAAGGGGGAGACTTTCCTCATGTTCCAGAAGCAAGCCACCCCCCTAGAACTGCCCAACGCCCCCACCCCCTGCTAGTAGCCTTGGGGCCAAATACGTAGAGCATAGTTATTCAAACCATCCACTATAAGCTTGGTTTCCTGCATAAATACCACATCTAGATCCTGAGACTTGATTAATCTACGAACAACCTTTTGTCTAGGGACGATGTTCAAACCCCTTACATTCCATGATAAAACTATCATTTAGGGGGGTGGGAGAAGTGGGAATCAATGGGTTTCACAGAACCAGACTGAACCAACGTATCACCCATAATCTTAACCTTCTCTTGATCAGTCTTCCTTTCGCTCCTTGACTATTTATCCAAAGGGGCCTTTTTTAAAGCTTTTTGTTGCAAGCCTAAGGCAAGAGGAGCCTTAGCACCCTTCATAGGATCCTCAGATCCCTTCATAACTTAGGGATAAGGAGCTAACCTAGTAGTACCCACCAGAATCTGTGACTCCTGGATGCCACCAATATTCTGGACTTGAGAAGGCAAGTCCAAAGCCGGCTGACAAACCTGTTGAACTCCTGATGATAAAATCAACTCCTCCATTGCTTCCACCTCCTGGATCTCTACCTGACTCTTAACCCCAGAAGAAAACTCAACTGGAATACCATCTTCTTGAACTATGCTATCCAGAACCTCAAACCTATTAAATGTGCCCTCATTTTATCTATGACTCCAGGATCTCTTCTTTCCTTTGCCTTTATTACGAGATTTAACTGGGATAAATCCCTCCTTATCAACAGGCCCATCAGACACTGGAGCTTTCCCCTTGTCCATCCTAGGAGGTCCAGAAGCGGACAAGGGGGAAGATTTAAATCTGGGACAACTACGGTGTAGATGACCATATTCATGGCAAATTCTACATCTAAATGGAAGGGTTTCGTAATATAGTTGTTGGATCCAGGAGGAAGAACCCATGCAAATTTCCATAGAGTCTGGTAACGGATTATTCAAATCAATTTCGACACAAATATGAGCAAAATAAATTACCTTATGCTCTTGAATCTGTGAAGCCGATCCAACAGGTTTCCCAAGAAGCAAAGAGATTGAGTGGAGGATATCTTCCTTCCAAAATTCCAATGGAAGCCTCGGCAAACAAACCCACACAAGCACCTACGAAGGGATCTCTTCAGCAGAGTTGAAGCCCATATGCCAAGGCTTGATGAAGAGCCCAACATGGTAAAAGAAATAAGGGCCACCTTCAAAATCCCTATTCCTATCTGACATACTTGAAAAAATAACCAAGAAATAGTTATTAGCCGCTAAAATAATCTCCATATCTCCTTCAGAGTTCCAAACCCGACGTGCCCAAGATTCCAACACAAGAAGAGAAACACGAAGGCCCAAAATTTTTCAAATAAGAGCATGCTTACACCAGTAATCAACATCCTCTAAAACTTGCTCAAGTTGAATAACCAAAACCGGTCTATCTTTCAATCTCTCCAAACATCCATTTACTTTTTTAATTTGAAATGACCCTTTTGACGAGGAGGTACCCTCTCCAGAAAGATGAAACTCAGTCTGATCCTTGTTACTGGCATGCATCAAAGAGGATGGATCTACCATCTCAAAATCCAGGGAAGAAGCCAGGCCCTAATTCTCCATGGCAAAACGAGCTCAAGCACCAATAAGCAAAAGGAAAGAGGCAAGGTAGTTGGCCCAAATGCCCAAACTGCCACGCACCCCACATCCAAGATGCCCACACGCCAAACAGTAGCCAAAAAACTGCCCAATCGCAGTAAGGAGGGGATCAAACCCCTATCCAACCCCCTCCAGACCCCTACAAACACAAAATTCCCCCCCTGTGCGCACTAAACGGCCACCGACGACAGATACAACAAGCTAGGGCACACAGTCCCTAGCTCGCACCAACAGTCTACGAAAACCATCGTCCCTCATCGTCCTCTTTTCAAAATGTAATACTATGGATAGAACTCATGAAAGTTATTTTATTATCCCTATTTTAAATAATTAATTATTTCTAAGTTTATCTTATTTTATGGACATGGAGATCCTCATGACCAAATTAAAAAACATGTGTATTTTTTTGGCTATTATTCACAGAATATGAGATTCTTATTAAAATATTTTTATCAAAGTCTAACAGTTGAAGCCTTGGGTTGGTACTATAGCCTACCTAGTGGGTCTATAACTTAATTTAAATAGATAAAACAAACTATCTTGTCTCATTTAAATAAGGGTAAAATTCCTAAATTAACATAAGAACATCTCCAAATCCTTCAACAAGGTTAGGATGAGTTTATAGAGGACTACATTTTCAGGTTCAAAAATATATTATGTTATTTAATGTATCAACCATATGATTTGTAAAATAAATTAATATTTAGTAAGGATATTTTAGCTCAACTTAAGGAAAGAGAACTTTATAATCCTTTACATGAATTTATTCATTTATGAGAGTGATTATACATAAGTAGGTGCTTGTGCCTCAATTTCTACTAATTCCCAAAAGTCAGCAATTTCAAGCCTTAACAATAAATCTTCATCTAAGAATAAAATTTAAAATAATATGACTTATGCAAAGGAAGCTCCAAATAATATATCTCATGTGAAAGAAACTCTAGAAAAATAATTCACAAGATGACAATTTGCATGAGTCCTCTTTCTTCGAATGTGAATCAATCTATTTGATTTGATTTCTTCAAGAATAAACCAAGAATTATTTTTCAAACACTCATTGATCAGAATTTGATCATTTTGCATTATATTCACCATCACTTTTCAAACAATCTAACATGATTGGAGACATGATCATTTTGTAACAATCAATATATCAATGCACATAGAGATAACAATTATTATGCATTGCAAAATAGAATTGAATAACTTGTGGATAAGGGTGTTATTATAATTGAAAAATACAGAAACACTCCCACAAGATTGGCTTATCCATATTATCCTAGTTAAAATATACAAAGATCAATAAATCCCATGAAGTTCCTAAAAAAGAACTTATGGTTAGTCAAGGTTTTATAGAATGTGAAAATAGAAAATGATATTCTTCTTGTTTACAATTTGCAAAGATAACTATATCCTAGAAAGTTCCTAAAAAGGAGTTGATTATTATTAAAGATCTTATAGATGGTGAACATGTAAAAGGTATTATTGTTGATGACAAGGTACAATGCAATGCATGCACAATTAGGTTTCTTAATGAATTAGGATATGATTACCATGAGTTACAACATAAGAGCACTTATGAGGATGCAATAGGGAATGCTATTATAGAAGTATCTCTTGGGCCTAAGATAGTGGAAAAACTATTATTTGTGAAGCATATTATTACACAATTCAATGCAATACTTAGACAATCATGATTAAGGCAAATTGAAGAAAAAATGGATAAAATTAATATGACTATTTCATTCAATTTCCAAGGTGGTTTTCTTACATATTATAGAGATATAACATTTGAAAAGAAGATTCCTATTAAGAATATTAGAAAAGAAGAATCCTACTAAGATAAAAATTACATCTAGAAGCATGCAAGTATTGGTACCAAAGAAAAATAAACAATTACATGCCAAGAAATTAACAAAGTAAAAACTAGTTCACAAAAAAGATTAAGAAAAGAAAGAATGCCAAGCTATTAGCATTTGTCAAGTGCCAATACATGCAGATTTAACAAAGATATTTAATACAGATGTAAGTTTTCTTAGGATCTTAATTTTAAATGTAAATTTATAAGATCCACTTACTTATGAGTTACATCAAATCACTCCACTTAAGCTAGTGGGTAACAAACCCATTGGGTTTTATCAAAATATTTTAATATTTAATATATATAATTACACATATTCAAAATATAGATTTCAGTACGAGAAATCCTAACTAGTGATCTTTAACTAACTGCATTAATTTAGTTAACCCTTAAAGGTTATAACTAATCCACTTAGCTAAGGATCACCATGGAGAGATATAGAAATCATGAATAATACTGAATAATCATAAATATTGCATCTCAACATAAGTGATATGGTACAAATTCAACCACAACTGATACAATAATATAACCTCTACTGTAGAAGTATAATGTATAAAAAATTCAGTGTCGGCAATACAAAATAATATCTCAAATGATAAAACATGATACAAAGCTCCTATGAGCAGAGTCTTCATGATTCAAGTATTTATATATAATCTCAAATGTAGTCTCAAGTATAGTACTCTAGTTGGGAGGGAGAGCATCATTCGAGTACTTTTCCACACCAACCACAGACCATAGATCCCCCATACTATCTCCCAAACAAGGGGATGGCCCTCCCTTCATAGATGGGTAGATAATGATGGTGTAGGAATCTAGAGTAACAAACTAGAACTCATGTGTTGAAGATATCTAATACATACTGTGTACCATAAATAAATCCATTCTAATATGATATCGCACAAATATGAAAACTATATCAACATATGAAATGATACTGTTTATCAAACATTACTTTGGTCAAAGTTTTTCAATAATAAATGATCTCTAGGATAAGTCAAATTCATACTCACCACTTGATTGAATTACACTTTATCTTGCATTTATGGTGTTAATTAAGCTAGTGGAGTCCATCCACTACTTAATTAAGGTCATAATTGTGAGATTCGGTAAAATAAATAATAATACAAAAACCAATAGATTCAATCTTCATATTTCACTTTAGCTAATCAAAATTACACTAAATACAGAAATATAAACATTCATTTAGTCCATCAAATGAAGTGAATGGAATCCAAGCATCAAGTTTATTACTAATAATAAATAAAATACAAAAATAGTCCTCAATACATCATACCATCCAGGTAATGAGAATCTAGACCGTGAGTTGATTTATCCATTAAATAACTCATAATATTATTTGTCCACAGAATAATATTATAATCATGGTTAATAAATTGTTCATATTCCACATATAACAACAACTAGTCCACAACATACAATTATGTTTTGTATTTAAACTCATAAATACAATGAATGCTTTATATTTAAACATTCTAATGATTTTATACTAACCAAATATAAACAAGCATTTAATATTCATTGTTATAGTTAAAACATTTATATCAATCATTCATTCACCACATGGTAATAATGCACAACACAACTAAGTATATAAAATATATGTATATTTATAACCGGTATAACCAAATCTAATTTAATATAGTCCACTATTGTATGTTTTTACCAGTTTATATATATATATATATATATATATATATATATATATATATATATATATATATATATATATATATATATATATATATATTTATATATATAAATAATTTGTAAATATTTGAATATCTTTTCAATACTAATTAATTACCATTTTGTATGCAGTATACTTAAGATGAAATCCACTATTGATTATCTTAAGTACTATGTATATTCATGTATAGTTATCCATTTAAATAAATAGTCCCATAACTATATTTTAAATGAAATGAAACTAAAATACTTGTTCCTATTAATCCTACAAGATTTCATACACAATATCAATTAACAATTTTCCCTTTTAAATCAATGCACAATGTAATCGATTCATATAAAATTTAACACTTGGCCAAAGCTGCCTACACTTAGTTGTTAACATACTTGTATAAAATTCTAGTTTAAGTGTAAGTCTTGTTACATAGTCACATTAAAAATAACCACAACATAGTCAAGTATATTTTTTCTCAGACTTGGTCAAATATACTATGCTTAAACACATTATAGGAACCTGTATACCTAATCTATCTACAAACTAAGCATACATCACTTTTAGTATTCATACAGTTTCATATAATTAACAATATGTAGTCCTATTTAATTCACAATATTTATGTTATTCATTCCACATTCCTTTAGTTCATCTATACTTCCATATATAATTTCATTTATATCAGTCATACATTTTCGAACCTAGGTAGTCAGAAAAAATGGGTTAAAATGTTTAAAGAATGTTTCAACCTATTTCCATTCAAACCCAAAATAAGTATGATCCATCTCTACAGATTTCCTATGGCTAGTATCTTAATCCTTACTATTTACAAACCCTTGTATTTCCAAAGATAAGTGTGTGTGTGTGTGTATTTGTGTATATACTACAAAGTTTGATTTAATACAAGAAAACCCTTATATAAAAACCCCATTTAAAAACTGAATAGGTTTACACAATCAAATATACATACCAACCCAAGTTTATCCTTATCTCTAAATATGAATAAATATCAACTAGTTTGAATCGAGCCACAATGTATATACACATATAACAGAATAATCCTTCATGGCTAAACAATGCTATTTGAATTAGCAAGAGAAGATTAAGATATAGTTTATAAAATTCAATAACAATAACGACCAAAACACAAGGCTCTACCCTAACCTTCTCAAGTCACCCTGAGTGGATATAAGGTTTTGTGGAGGCCATGCCTTCCACAAGGACCTATATACACCCATATTTTCTTTACGATAAAAATAAAGGATACCTAGTGCTAATAATTCAAAAAATATTTCAATATAGTCCACAAAAGAATTGAAATACATAACCAACCTGGAAGTATGTTTGTTGTCCCCACAAAAATATCGCTCATTTTTTGGACAACATTTGAACTATGTTGGTCCTACAGACCAAAATCCTCTCTTCCCATTTCAAAAATTGTTTTGAGCATTCAGGTTCTTCATTTTTCAAAGCTTTCTCAGAAATCTATGTACTTTGCAAGCTTGAATCTACAGACTCTGCAGGCTTGAATCTACGGACTCTGTAGACTTGAATTTACGGCCTCTGCAGGCTTGAATCTACGGACCCTGCAGGCCAAGTTCTACGGACTTCACAGGTTGATTTCTAAGGACTCTACAGGAAAGAATCAAAGCTCTTAAAAGAACAAGTTTCCAAAACTTAATCATTTTTAGGATTGGTTCAATGCCAAGGTTCAACCAAAGTGTCCATCGGCAAGCTTCTAAGCAAGAATTGAACCATTAAACCTTGAACCATTTTGGTTCAACGGGTTCAATGGGTTCAAACGTTCAACGTCATCAGCAAGAGCTAAGCGCATTTGTCAAGGTTCAAATTTCAACCGCTTCAAGGTTTAACGGCTTCAAAACACTTATCAAAGAGAATAAGGCTTGAACCATTGAACCACTTTGGTTCAAAGGTTCAATGGTTCAACACGTTCAACGACCAAATGGTTCAACGTGTTTTGTTCAAAAAGATCAAAAGACTAGCCAAATAAAAAGAATGAACCGATTGAACCATTGAACCTTGAACCAAAAGGTTCAATGAGTTCACAGGTTCAAAGTTTCAACTAGTGCGATGAAGATCAAAGAGCTTAGAAAGAACAAGGAAGTGACGGACGAAAGATGAACCAATGAACCGATTGGACCTTGAACCGAAAGAGTTCAAAGTTCAATGGCTCATAGGTTCAAAGGTTCAAAGGTGGCCTCAGTCAAGGGAAGAAGCAGCAAACATGTGGTTCAACAGATGGTTCAACCAAGGAGCAGGAAAGTGATTGAACCAATAAAGTGATTGAACCAATAAAGTGATCGAAGCAAGAAAGCGATCGAAGCAAGAAAGTGATTGAACCAAGGAGCTGAGAAGGCCGCTCAAACCGTTGAAACAATTAACCAATGACGTCCCCATGGACATCAAATTTAAGGTAATAAAATATCTGCTAAGTTTCAAATGTGGTTTGAAACCTAAAAACAAACTCAGTGACCAGGTGAAGAAGGAGCTGAAAGAGTTGAAAAAGCTAAGAATATAGCCCCGAGGGCTCAGATTCTAAGAAAAGACAAAACTGGAAAGGGGAAAAGATAACCTGGGAGCTTAAATTCCAAGAAGAGACAAAGCTGGAAAAGACAAAATCAGAAAGAGGACAAAGAGGAAAATATCTACGCAGTAGTTATTTCGATAGCTAGAATAGTTTGCGAAGTAGATTTTCTAGCTTACAAACATTAAAGATGTGGCCTATTTTTCTTCTATGAAGTAAAGGCAAAATGGACAGCTGCACAGATGTCAAAAGGGAAAGACCAAATGATCCAAACTTAGGAGAAGACATATGGGATGAAATGACATGCCATAGTTAAGACAATAGCCCTATTTTCAATGCAGTCCTTTGACAAACTTGGAAATGCATTCAAGGCATTAAATGCACAGCATGGGCCATTTCATGGAACAAAGTGCCAAGTCTTTCTTCAATGCTATATATTGTAATCTCTTTTATTGTTTTAGGGAGATCTTCCCATTACCAGAAGTAAAACTCTACCCAAATTGAAAGGCATTACTGAGACTTTGAGCTCAGATTGTTGTTCATATTTCTTTGATTGAATGAGAAAGCAAGTTACTTGCAGACTTTGCGCTATTATAGCTTGTGATACTTTAGGAAATCATTCTTATGTCTGTTTCTTATAAGCATTCTTATTTATTTGATCTAACAAGTAGAACTAGTGGAAGTAATCAGGAAGGTGTCCTGAAGCCAACTGCTTTCAGACTTTGTGCTGTCATAGTTGTCTTCAGTCTGTGTTTATTTTTTGTTTCCTGTGTAAAGGACCTTGGGACAACTTTATGCCCCCATTATTCTTAGTATCTCACTCTTTGGCAGTCAAGGTGGAGACTTTGTGCTACATCTTAGATTGTTGGTTACTACACCTCTGTTACCCTGTTACTGATCCTACCAGAAAGATTCATGTTGCTTGTAAGAACAAGCACTTCTGAAAGAAGAGAAGTGCCTTCTGTTGCTTCACCAAGATTTTTACTATCCAGGAAGGGATCTGGCTCTTGGCTGAATGTTACTTCTGAAAGAAGAGAAGTGCCATCACCAATCACCCAAGATTCCTCCTTTGTTTGTTAGCATCATCTCTAAAAAAAGAGAGAAGGATGGTTTATCCCACTCCTGTGTCTTACTTTTTGCTTATTTATATAGTATATAGCCTCCATTCATTTTATAGGGAACCTCCCCTTGATGAGAGGAGAGATTTGTCCCCTATTGATGTAGTAAAATTGCACACCTAGACGACCAATCTCCCTATGTTGTGGTGATAGGAACTATTTTGCTCACTAGTTAGCTGGTCAACAAAATATTCACCCAATAGTTTTTGGCGACTCCGCTGGGGACAGTAATTTTGTGCAATTTGAAACCTCAAGTTTCAGATTGAAACATCACTTGTGTCTTACCCATAATCATTATAACCCTTATCCATTATAGACTCTGGCGACTCTGTTCCATGTCTTACCCATTATCATTATAGCCTTACCATCTTCCTCCACTTCTATTATTTTATCTAGTCTATAAAACTAGAGCTGCTTGGAAAGAGTGCGCAGTTTGAAGCCTCAAGCCTCAAGCTGAAGCAGGGCCAGTCCTTTTCTATTTTTATTCTGTAAACTGGCCACTCCACCCAGATTTGTTATCCCTTTTTTTATAACTTAATCATGGCAGTTCGAGGCCCCTGGAGTAACTCTTTTGGCCCACTCAACTTGACTCCACCTCTACATGAACTTTCGCGTAGCTCAAGAAAGAACTTATCCAAATTCTTTGGAGATGGAAGAGTTCACCCTGATGAACACATTACAGCCTTCAACATATCCTGTGGTGTGATAGGGGTGGAATTTGAAGACGTGGCAGTCAGGCTTTTTGTGGAGGCCCTACAAGGTGCTGCTGCAGAGTGGTTCTACCATCTACAAGCTAGATCAGTGACTGACTGGGATACACTCAAAGCCAAGATTGAAGCAAGGTTCAAGCCCACAAAAGATGCACATGTCTTGCTGGCCTAGCTCACTCAGATGAAGAAAGAGCCTCATGAGCCTATGAGGGATTTTATTGGCAGGTTCAACAACCTAAGGCACAGGATTCCCATGGTCACCCAGTCGACACCTCAGAACCTCAAATGCTTCTTCATCAACTCACAACTACTTGAAGTGAGTTTTTTGTTGAGACGAGCTGGAAACATAGACCTTGCTTCTGCTCAAGACTTGGCTACTGAGGTAGAAGATGACCTTATCTTGGCAGGAAAGATAAGGAGAGACCCAAATAGAGGCAAAACCTCTTCATCTTTTGAATACTCACCCACAATCACCACTGACCCAATGGTACAAAAGTTGGCAAATGAATTGCTAGCCTTGAAAAGGCAAATGACACAAGGTATGTCTTCTGCTCCTCTATATAAAGATATACCAAAGAGGACATTCCCTAATTAGCCATATCAAGGCAACGCTGCTAGAAGTCAAGGGCAACCAAATCGTCTTCCTCCTCCATAGAGGAACCTTGCCCTTGAAGCACCTCCAACCAACTCAATAGTTAGATATCTGGAAACAAAACATGTTTCCTATTTCCAACCTGAGTTTGAGCAAGAAAATGGCATTGATCTCTTCAAGGAGGATCTAGAAGAATCAGCTGGTGACTCCCACATTGGTTTCCTAAATTTTTATGATTTACCTAGAAGTGAAGGTGAAGCAGTCGAAGGATCATATGCAGTATTCACCAGGTCTGAGAATTAGTCAGCCCAACAGGCTGACAAAGAGAAGACAGAGGAGTGACCCCAACTAGTAATTTCAATTGCTGAGTAGAGAACACCTCTTCTTTTCCAATCAAAGGTCCCAATGATTGCCAAAGAAGTAAGTACATCGAATATCTCTGCACCTTCTACTTCAAATTCGCAGATCAGTCCTCCCCCTCCCAAAAACCAAAAGGATGAACTCCCATCCTCTCTTCCAATTCCATCTCAATCATTTGCCATGATTGATAATGTCAAGAAATCCAAAATTCAAATGACTGAGTTTGAATACCTGCAAGCCAATCCTGAGCAATTAAACATTGGTGGAGAACCAGGTGCAGACCTGTCTGAGGCAAAGATTGTGGTTACCCAAACATCAGCACCTACTTCTCAAATTCTGTTTGAGCCTTCAGGCAAGGGTAATTACTTCTTGACCATAGAGGACGCCCATGTCCCAGTTGATGAAAATCCTGTAGCTGGCAATCTAGGATTTCATCCAAATAAGGTATCAAAAAAATTGGTAGGGCGCAGTACAAATCAAAAAGGATCTTCCATCTCCCATGAAGAAAAATCTGATAGAAGATCAACTTCTGATGATGCTTGGATCCTAGAATCTAATGGCAGCAATTCTTCCACAGCTGGATGCAAATCTCTATTACTCTAATTGAAAACTACTCAAGGTGAAGAGGTCAAACTCCTTCACACCGAAGGAGATGCTGAGCTGATGGTTTGTCAGGGGTCTGATGCTGACAATCAAAGCATGTGCTGGACTGGACCAGCAGAACAACAAGCTATGGTGGTGGACCATATTGTTGTATTTCAAAGTTAGCAAAAGGAACTCTTTGCAGGGAGAGCAAGGACTTATGGTTTTTAGTTTGAAGACCACGTCCTGCCATGGAGCAAGAAGAAGAAAAGGCCAAGAGGAAGACACATAAAATTGGTTTCCTGGTGGAGAGTTCCATTCGCCCGTCACCGTTTCTGGGGACAAAATGGTTTCTTGCTAGTTTATTAGGATGGCACACCATTTTCACTATCTCACAGTGGGTGGCATCTGAAGCGCTTAAAATTTGGAGGCATCAGATAAGATCATCTATACATATGTATATTTGTATAGTCTTTACTTCTATTTTGTGCTTTTTGTTCTCATTTTTGGTGCCTTTCTTTTTTGGGTAGCATGACTCCATACCCCAATGGCATACTTCAAGGCACCGGAGATTTTGGTTTCAACTCCCCTCAGCTGTTCCAAGTTTTCAACTGAAGGAAGTTCCCCAACTGGAGCCAGCTATTGTCCCTCCAAAAATATCACTCATTTTTGGGACAACATTTGAACTATTTTGGTCCTCTCTTCCCATTTCAAAAATTGTTTTGAACATTTAGGTTCTTCATTTTTCAAAGCTTTCTCAAAAATATATGGACTCTACAGGCTTGAATCTATGGACTCTGTAGGCTTGAATCTACAGACTCTGCAGGCTTGAATCTACGGCCTTTGCAGGCTTGAATCTACGGACTCTGCAGGCCAAGTTCTACGGGGTTTGCAGGTTTATTTCTACGGACTCTACAGAAAAGAAGAAAAGATCTCAAAATAACAAGTTTCCAACACTTAGTCATTTTCAGGATTGGTTCAACGCCAAGGTTCAACCAAAGCGTCCATCGACAAGCTTCTAAGCAAGAATCGAACCATTGAACCTTGAACCATTTTGGTTCAACGGGTTCAATGGGTTCAAAGATTCAACGTCATCAACAAGAGTTAAGTGTATTTTTCAAGGTTCAAAGTTCAACCCCTTCAAGGTTCAACGATTTCAAAACACTTATCAAAGAGAAGAAGGCTTGAACCATTGAACCACTTTGGTTCAAAGGTTCAACGGGTTCAATGGTTCAACAGGTTCAACGACCAAATGGTTCAACGTGTTTGGTTCAAAAAGATCAAAAGACTAGCCAAATAAAAATAATGAACGATTGAACTGATGAACCTTGAATCAAAAGGTTCAATGAGTTCACAGGTTCAAAGGTTTAACTAGTGCGATGAAGATCAAAGAGCTTAGAAAGAACAAGTAAGTGATAGACGAAGGATGAACCAATGAACCGATTGAACCTTGAACTAAAAGAGTTCAAATTTCAATGGATCATGGGTTCAAAGGTGGCCTCAATCAAGGAAAGAAGCAACAAACAGGTGGTTCAACGGATGGTTCAACCAAGGAGCGAGAAAATGATTGAACTAATAAAGCGATCGAAGCAAGAAAGCGATTGAACCAAGGAGCCGAGAAGGCCGCCCAAACCATTGAAACAATCAACCAATGACATCCCCATGGACATTAAATTTAAGGTAATAAAATATCCTCTAAGTTTTAAATGTGGCGTAAAACCTAAAAACAAACTCAGCGACCAACTGAAGGAGCTGAAAGAGCTAGCAAAGCTAAGAATATAGCCCCAAGGGCTCAGATTCCAGGAAAAGACAAAACCAAAAAGGGGAAAAGATAACTCGGGAGCTTAAATTCCAAGAAGAGACAAAGCTAGAAAATTCAAAAGTAGAAAGAGGACAAAGAGGAAAATATCTACGTAGTAGTTATTCTGGTAGTTGGAATAGTCTGCGAAGTAGATTTTCTAGCTTACAAACATTGAGGATGCGGCCTATTTTTCTTCCATGAAGTAAAGGCAAAATAGACAGCTACACAGATGTTAGAAGGGATAGACTAGATGATCCAAACTTAGGAGAAGACATATGGGATGAAATAACACACCATAGTTAAGACAGCTGCCCTGTTTTCAATGCAGTCCTTTGACAAACTTGGAAATGCATTCAAGGCATTAAATGCACAGCATGGGCCGTTATATGGAACAAAGTGCCAAGTCTTTCTTGGCTGTTATATATTGTAATCTCTTTTATTTTTTTAGGGAGATCTTTCTGTTACCAAAGGCAAAATGCTGCCTAAATTGAAAGGCATTACTGAGACTTTGAGCTTAGATTGTTGTTCATATTTATTTGATTGAATGAGAAAGCAAGTTACTTGCAAACTTTGCGCTGTTATAGCTTGTGCTACTTTAGGAAATTGTTCTTATTTTTGTTTCCTAGAAGCATTCTTGTTTATTTGATCTAACAAGCAGAACTAGTGGAAGTAATCAGGAAGGTGTCCTAAAGCCAACTACTTTCAGACTTTGTGCTGTCATAGTTGTCTTCAGTGTGTGTTTATTTTCTGTTTCCTATGTAAAGGACCTTGGGATGACTTTGTGCCCCCATTTTTCTTCGTATCTCACTCTTGGGTAGTCAAGGTGGAGACTTTGTGCTACATCTTAGATTGCTGGTTACTACACCTCTATTACCCTGTTACTGATCCTACCAGAAAGATTCTTGTTGCTTACAAAAACAAGCACTTCTGAAAGAAGAGAAGTGCCTTTTGTTGCTTCACTAGGATTTCTACTATCCAGGAAGGGATCTGGCTCTTGGCTGAATGTTACTTCTGAAAGAAGAGAAGTGCCATCACCAATCACCCAGGATTCCTTCTCTGTTTGTCAGCATCATCTCTAAAAAAAGAGAGATGGATGGTTTATCCCACCCCCGTGTCTTACTTTCCACTTATTTATATAATATATAGCCTCCATTTATTTTATAGGGAACCTCCCCTTGATGAGAGGAGAGATTTGTCCCCTGTTGATGTAGTAAAACTGCACACCTGGACGACCAATCTCCCTATGCTGTGGTGATAGGAACTATTTTGCTCACCAGTTAGCTGGTCGATAAAATATTCACCCAATAATGTTAATGAGCCAAAAAATATTCATTCATCCTTTTTTTCATTGTTTCCTCTTTTCTTATGAATCTCTCGTCTGTGTGCAGTGTTGTCCCCCACATCCCTTCACTCCTTTATTTGTATTTATTTTCCTCAACCTCCTTGCCATTTCCTTATCCTTTATGCACAATAATCCAATTTACTGCATAAATGCATGCGCAGATAACTCAACAAAACCATTCGTTAGTTTTCCCATTCAGCACTATGCAACACACAATGAACTCCATATTTTTTCCAAAAATGAAGCTTAATTGAAGTCAATAGATGATTAATAACCTACTAATATCTATCCTTGTCCCAAGTCCCTAATTAATCATTTTAAATCTTTTTGAGAATCTGCATGATAATAAACAATCATCAACCAACTAAACTTTAATCAAATAGTCCCCAACGTTTATTCCATGCAAAGTCTTTAAACTAGTTGATGGCTAATGTATTCTCATGCAATGACCCTAGACCAAATAAAATAAAATAATGATTATAGTGTATGATAATACCCTTAGGTTATAGTTTTACATTACTATGTTATTCACTAACATATATAACAATACAATGATTTATTAAAATCAATCAATAATTAATAACAATGTATTCATATATAAATAAAAATCAAACCTTAGGTCAACAGTTAATCAAATATAAGATATTTAAAAACAATGTTATTTATATCCTTTGACATATAGATTTAACATATAAAAATAATAATAATCTTTAATTATTATTATTTAAATCTGTAAATAACAACATAATCCCTCTATACTTTTTAACAATGACTACATATACAAATTCACTCATTTAGTCAACTATTACGTCAAACAAATGCATCATATATGATAAGCTAACACGTTTACTAAACTAATGAAATTACTCAATGAAAATAACATGTTCATTACCAGTAATCAAAATC
This sequence comes from Torreya grandis, assembly GCA_037957365.1. Taxonomy (NCBI): domain Eukaryota; kingdom Viridiplantae; phylum Streptophyta; class Pinopsida; order Cupressales; family Taxaceae; genus Torreya; species Torreya grandis. The sequence continues at coordinate 277,417 of JARHVA010003220.1, read as the reverse complement.
ATAATAGAAAACATATTAACAAACACCTAAAAGAAAAGTTCACAAAACATGCTATGCTATCTAATCAACCAGTTAATTATGAAACATGATATACTAAGTGGTGTGTGCAAGGGTTTCAAGATTCTTTCTCTGTCGACCCCCAACATCTCCATCTAATGAGCCTCTTTGATGATACTCTCCCTCCATCATGATCTGAGGAAAGAATTTGTCTTGCATCTACCTCATACTAATAAAGGTAGTTAGCCCGGATTATCATTATATCCATAAAATAATGTTGTACAATAATCAAACATAGTCACAAAGTACAAAATATAAAAATATTTCTAAATCATAGCATCTAATCATGTAAATTAAGCAACACAAATTGTCCTATAATCAACATATGTCATCAAGCTTAATCAAATATTAGTTAATCAACTAATCAACCACAATAATCCATAGATTAAATAGGGTATTTAGTTTTAGAGAAATCAAGATGTGACATCTTTCACCCCTAAAATTGGTCATCATCCCGATGACATTTATTCAAACATAAGTTATGAATTTAAAACATTGTCCAACAAAAAAATAAACTAATATGCAGTAGCAAATCAAGCAAGCAATTATAGAAATACCTTGAAAAACTCATCATACTCCTCCCAAGTGGCACTATCCTTAGAGTATTGGTCCCACATGACCTTGGAATGTGACACTTCTTTGTTACCCAAATGAAACTTGTGAGTGTCAATTACTTTGATTGGTTCTACCATGACCACCTCAAGATCCATAACCTACAAAGCATTCCAATCCAATACATATGAAGGATCATCTATATACTTTTTAAGATAAGACACATAGAAGACATTATGCAAAAAAAATAGAGTTGGTGATAATGCAAACCTTTACACTATAGGGTTAACCACTTTCAAAACCTCTAAGGGTCCCACATATCTCGATGAAATTTTTGTTGACTGCCTGAATTTGATTGAGATTTTTTTAGGCTTAACCCACAAAAACACTTTTTCACCTACAAAAAAACACCTAGTTGTTCTCTTCAGATCAACATAACTTTTATGTTTATCATTGGCCTTGGCCAACCTTTTCTTGATTTCCCTGACATGTTCTTCCATTTCTGAAAGCATCTCAGGTCCAAAGACTACCTTGTCTTTCAACTTGTCCCAAATGATTGGTATTATACACCTCCTTCCATATAATGCCTTAAATAAAGCCATCTTCAATGTTGATTGATATGAGTTATTGTAAGCAAAATCAACTAATGAAAGGTACTCCTCCCACTTGTATTGTTGATCTATGTAATACACATGAAGGAGATCTTCTAAAATCTTATTAACTCGCTTTGTCTATCCATCAGTTTGTTGGTGATATGCAGTACTGAAGTTTAATTGAGTATGCAGAGCTAAATTTAGAGTCAGCTAAAATATAAAAGTCATCTTTGAATCATGATCCAAAATAATATTCTTTAGAAAATCATACAATAAATACACTTCCTTTACAAATATCTTCATAAGAGTAGGTTCATCATCAGTCAAGTTGCCCAGTATAAAGTGAGCTACCTTGATTAGTTTTTCAACTACCACCAAGAACATGTCATGCTTATTTCATGATAACAACAAACCTTGGACAAAGTCCCTACTGATCACCTACCACTTCCACTCCGGTATGTCATGTGGATATAGCAAACCAATCGGATACACATGTCAAACTTTCACATGCTGACATTCTAGATAATGAGACAAAATCCTTTGCATCTCTCTTGATTTTTTTCCAAAAATAGAGTGGTCTAAGCTCAATCATGAGCTTGGTTACTCCTGGATGTCCTGAATATGGGGTATTGTGCAATTCTTTTAGCACTGTGCTCCTCAAATTCTCTTTATATGGGACATACATCCTACTACTATATCACAAAAGACCATCATTCTCTATTTTGAATCCCTTGAACTATTAAGTTGTGGAGCTAAAAGCTTCACTGATGCAAATGTGGAGGTTGCTGAGTACAGAGTAATCGACATCGGTCAGGCCAACTGACGTCAGTCATCTCTAGCTACACAGTAACTGGCATCGGTTATGGTCGGCCGGCATCGGTCAGACAGGAGCCGACATCGGTCACCTGTGTGTTTCTAAAACTGGTCTAATTTTAGACGGACATTTAGTTTGCATGTAATGACTAATTTTAGTCTTGAGTCTACGTTTCTAATTATTGTTTGTTTTGGGATCTATTTAAGAGACCCATGGGGCTGTATTGTAATCGAGGACTAAGAAATATTAGATCCTCAAGTGTAAGATCTAGAGGGTCTCCAAGAGTGCAAGACTAGGAAGATCTACATGTAAGCAAGATCAGTTGGTCTGCAGGGTGTGCAAGATCAAGAAGGTTTGCTTGGTGAGCAAGGTCAATTAGATCTGCAAGTGTGTAAGATCAAGGAGATCTGCTGTAAGGTAGGCAAAACAACCATTGAGTTGATTGTCACCGGTGGACGAGAGTAGGCAACAACAACCATTGGGTTGATTGTCACTGGAGGGAACAACAAATCGGTATTGAGTTGATTGTTGGTTGTAATTGATTGAGAGAGAGGAATTTTGAGGGAGAATTACTGTACATCTAAGAGGTGTGGGAAGAAGAGGTTTCTTCATTGTATTTCCTTCTAGAAGAGTATAATACAAGATTGTATTGTTTCTCCTATTCTTTGTTGTTTCTGATTTCTAGTTACTTATTACTTCTGGTTTAATTCCGTGTTTAGTTGCTTATACAAAGGTAATCAATTATACTATAAGGAGGATCCTAACAGTTGGTATCAGATCTAGGATTACTAACAAGTGGTAGAGCGGGTTAGTGTTTGTTGATTACAGGTTCACTCACAGGGGTTTCTGTTTGAGTGGGAGTAAAATAATGGCAGAAAAAAGTAAACTAAGAATGGAAAAATTCAATGGCAAGAATTATCAATTATGGAGGATGCAGATAGAAGATTATCTATATCAAAAAGATCTGTACTTACCGTTGGGTGGGAGTAAGCCCACATATATGCAAGATGAAGAATGGAAGGTTCTTGATAGAAAGGCTCTGGGATCTATAAGGTTGAGCCTGACATCGTCTATGATTTCCAACTTATCATAGGCAAAGACAATGGTAGAGTTAATGGAATCTTTGGAAAATTTAAATGAAAAACCCTCAGCTTTGAATAAGGTATTTCTTATGAAGCAATTATTTAATTTACAAATGCAGGAAGGTGGATCGGTATATAATCATCTTAGTGATTTCCATGGTTTGGTAAACCAATTAAATTCAATCAAAATAGTTTTTGATGATGAAATTAAGGCTCTCTTAATCTTATGCTCTTTACCTGAAAGTTGGAATAATTTGGTAATGGCAGTTAGTAATACTGCATTTGCTTCAAATATCTTTAAAGTTGATGATGTTGTTAGTGTAATCTTGAATGAAGAAATTTGCAGAAAAAGCACAGGGGAAACATCAGGTAATGCTTTAAGTGTTGAAAGCAGGGGATGCCAAAGAGAGAAGAGCAAGCAAGGGAAATCAAGGTCAAAGATAGGCAGTGGATCTAAATCCAGAAATGGAGGTATAACCTGCTAGAATTGTGGAAAGAAAGGGCATGCAAAGAAAGATTGTTGGTTGGTAGAAGATTAACATGAAGGAAATAAAGAAGCAAATGATGTAGGTATTGTTGCACAAGATGCTCTTATATGTTCCTTGGATAAAGTAGAATCTTGGGTTTTAGATTATGGTGCCTCTTTCCATGCAACCCCAAATAGAGATTTTTTTCATGATTATGTCCATGGAGACTTTGGAAAAATTTATTTAGGGGATGATAAGCCTTGTCAAATTTTTGGCAAAGAGAAGTGCAGCTGAAATTGCAGACTGGCAACATATGAGTGTTGAAGGATGTCATGCATGTTCCCATCCTGAAGAGGAGTCTAATTTATGCAAAAAAGTTGGGTGATGAGGGTTGCACAGTAACTCTCACAACGAAATCTTGAAAAGTTTCCAAGGGTGTACTTGTATTAGCAAGAGGTAAGAAAGTAGATACACTTTATCTATCTACTTATATTACTGATTCTCTTTCTGTTTTATCTACTTCAAATGTAGATGTAAAGATGTGGCTCTGTAGGCTTGGTCACATGAGTGAGAAAGGAATGCATGTTCTTAAGTCAAATGTTAAGAACTGAAAAGCCTTGGTTTTCAAGGAGAAGGTGATGGACAGTGATCAGCTCAAGAGGCTGAATAATTTTGAGTAGGGCAATGTTGATTTGGACAAGGTTATGATCCAAAATGAGCTCGCGATTAAAAATCATCACTCACAGGAAAACACAGATACTGATGTTAGTTAGGTAAGAACTGACATCGATCAAGCAGGAATTGACATCGATCCAGTGGAGACCAAAGTCGGTGATGTCGGGCAGGTGGAAATTGACGTCAGTCAGGTAAGAACTGACGTCGATCAGGTTAGTCAGGAGGAATTGATGTTGGTCAAGTGCAGACCGAGAGATGATCGGGATCGGTCACTGTTAGAATGAAATTTAGGTGGACAACAAGCTGTCAATGAGTCTCAAATGCCCATGAGGAGGTTCGAAAGGGTAAGTAAGCCTCAAATTCATTATTCCCCTTCTTTATCTACTTGTTGCTCACTGATGGTCAAGAACCAGGAAGTTTTGAATAGACAATGCAGGTGGAATCCAAGAAATATTGGGAGCATGACATGAATGAAGAAATTGATTCCTTGGAAGAGAACTAAACGTGGGATTTGGTAGAGTTGCCAGCTCGAAAGAGAGCATTGAAAAATGAATAGATTTACAAGTTAAAGAAAGGAGAGAATGGACAGGTGAGATAGAAGGCCAAGTTATATGGTCTTGAGCAAGCTACAAGATAATGGTATTTGAAGTTTGACAGGTTTATGACAAAGCATGGCTTTAGTCAATGTCAATGTGACCATTGTGTTTATTTTACCAGGTTGGATAATGATAGCTACATTATCCTGTTATTGTATGTAATGTATATACTTATTGCAGGGTCACACATGCAAGAAATTACTGAGCTAAAGGTAAAAGTAGCTCAGACATTTGCCAGGAAGGATTTAGGAGCAGTGAAGAAAATCCTTGGCATGAGTATTTCTAGAGACAGGGAAAATCACAGGTTGATTTTGTCTCAAGAGGATTATGTGAATAAGGTAGTGGAGAGGTTCAATTTGCAGGATGCAAAATTGGTAAGCACACCTATGGTTGGACAATTCAAGCTGAGCAAAGAATAGTGTCCTAAATCACATGATGAGGTTGGGTACATGGTATGTAATAGACCTGATATTGCCTAAGCAGTGAGAGTTGTCAGCAAGTTTATGGCTAATCTAGGAAAGAAGCACTGGAAAGCAGTTCAGTGGATTCTCAAATATCTGAGAGGGACCAGCAACAGGTATTTATGCTATGCAGGGTCAAACACTTCTCTACATGGGTATGTAGATTCAGATATGGCAGGTGACTTGGATGGTAGGAGAAGCACCACATGATATGTGTTCACTACTGGTGGAACGGTGGTTAGCTGGATTTCAGAGTTGCAGAAGGTTGTTGTAGTCACAGAGGCTAGTAAGGAAATGATATGGATGACTTGATTCATGGAAGAGTTGGGAAAGGAGCAAGAGAGTTGCATATTGTACAGTTATAGTCAAAGAGCAATTCATTTGGCAAAAGATTTAGCCTTTCATTCAAGAACTAGATATATACAACTTAGGTACCACTTCATTAGATAGGTATTGGAGGATGGACAGTTGAAGCTAGAAAAGATCCATATGGATAGGAACCCTGCAAGTATGCTAACAAAGTCGAGAACAAAGGAGAAGTTGAATCTTCATTCAACTTTTGTTGGTCTTCATGATTGAGCTTGAAGATGGAGAAACAAGCCAGAAACAAATTAGAGGATGTACAGGTATAGGTACAGGTGCAGTTGTTTATCTCCAAGTGGGAGATTGTTAAGTTGTGGAGCTAAAAGCTTCACTGATGTAAATGTGGAGGTTGTTGAGTTACAGAGTAACCGACATCAGTCAGGCTAACTAATGTCAGTCATCTCCAGCTACATAGTAACTGGCATCGATTATGGTCAGTCGGCATCAATCAGACAGGAACTGACGTCGGTCACATGTGTGTTTCCAGAACTGATCTAATTTTAGACGGACAATTAGTTTTCATGTAAAGACTAATTTTAGTCTTGAGTCTACGTTTCTAATTATTGTTTGTTTTGGGATCTATTTAAGAGACCCATGGGGCTGTATTGTAATCGAGGACTAAGAAGGATTAGATCCTCAAGTGTAAGATTTAGACGGTCTCCAAGAGTGCAAGACCAGGAAGATCTACAGGTAAGCAAGATTAGTTGGTCTGTAGGGTGTGCAAGATCAAGAAGGTATGCTTGATGAGCAAGGTCAATTAGATATGCAAGTGTGTAAGATCAAGGAGATCTGCTATAAGGTAGGCAAAACAACCATTGAGTTGATTGTCACTGGTGGACGAGAGTAGGCAACAACAACCATTGGGTTGATTGTCACTGGAGGGAACAACTCGGTATTGAGTTGATTGTTGGTTGTAATTGATTGAAAGAGAGAACTCTTGAGGGAGAATTACTGTACGCCCAAGAGGTGTGGTAAGAAGAGGTTTCTTCATTGTATTTCCTTCTGGAAGAGTATAATACAAGATTGTATTGTTTCTCCTATTCTTTGTTGTTTCTGATTTCTAGTTACTTATTACTTCTGGTTTAATTTCATGTTTAGTTGTTTATACAAAGGTAATCAACTGTACTCTAAGGAGGATCCTAACATGAACTTAGGATTATGATCATTCTCAAACAACACTTTCCTAACTTGACTGTATAATTAATCTCTTGTTGAGAATTTTATTGCTTGATCTCTCCAAAGTATTCTTGATAGTAGCCGTGACTACTATGTAGCTTCTAAAGCTTAGAGCATTAACTACTTTTTTCTCCTTGCTATTGATATAGATAATATCAAAATCATATTCAGATAATAACTCTAACCATAGTCTTTAATGAGGATTCATATTCAGTTGGGTGAAGATGTTCTTGAGTCCCAAGTTATTAGTCTTGAGATCGAATGATTTTCCCAACAGATAATGCCTTCAAACATGCAAAATATGCAAAATTACCACAAGTTCTAGGTCATGAGGGGCATAATTCACCTCTTATGGATTCATTTTCCTTGACTCATAGGCTACCATAGAACCATCTTGCATAAGAACTCCTCCAAGTCCATCCTGAGATGCATCGGTGATCATTGAGAATTGACCATTATGTTTAGGAACTCTTAGTACAAGTGCTAAAGTAAGCCTCATTTTCAATTCATGAAAGGCTACTTAACACTTATATGACTAAATGAAACTTTGATTCTTTCATGGAAGAGAGGTAATCAGATTAACTTTCTTAGAAAAATTTGAAATGAATTTCCTGTAATAGTCCGCTAATCCCATAAAACATCTTACCTCATGTACATTCTTTGGTGTTGACCACTCCATAATGACTCTTATCTTTGTTGGATCTACTAAAATACCATCCATAAAGATAATATGTCCTAGATATTACACTTTTTTTGTAAAAATTCACACTTAGATAACTTTCCATATAATCTATGCTTCCATAAACATTTGCAAAATCAATTACAGATGTTGCAAGTGCTCTTCATCATCCTTGGAATAAATGAGGATGTCATCAAGAAAGATCAATGAAAAGTGATCTAGATAATCTCTGAACACACCGTTCATAAGATTCATGAATTCTGCTGGAGCATTCATCAATCCAAATGGTAACACTATAAATTCATAGTGTCCATATTGAGTTCTGAATGCTCTTTTTGGGATATCTTCTTCATAAATCCTCAACTGATGATGCCCTGCTCTAAGATCAATTTTATAAAAGAATGTGGCTCCTCTCATTTTCTCAAAGAGATCATCAATGCATGGCAATATATATCTATTTTTGATCATTGCTTTATTCAACATCCTGTAATTTATGCATAGGTGAAGAGTGCCATCCTTCTTCTTGATGAAGATAACTGGAGCACCCCATGGTGACATACTCAGTTGAATTAGACCTTTTGATAATAACTCCTGAAGTTGTGCCTTTAGCTCAACCAATTTAATGGTTGTAATTGTATACAATGCTTTAAATAAAAGTTTCAGTCTAGGTATGATATCAATCAAGAAATTAAACTCGTGCTTAGGTGGCAATCCTGGTAATTCTTTCAGAAACATGTCTTGAAAGTTTCTCAAAAAAGGAAAATATTTAATAGATGGTTCCTTAGATTCTTCCATCTCATTTATCTTAATAATTAATGCCTAACATCTCTTTCTTTGAATTTTCTTGAGTTGAATTGCAGAAATTTGCCTTAGCTTCAACTCCCTTCTCTTGCTTTGAAGTTTTGTCTAATTTTTAAGATCATCTTGACACTCAACCTTATGAAAAAAATAGTCAACCTTGGATTTATGATTCACAGGCCAATTGACTTTTAGGATCACATCATATAATCTCAATGGTGCTACATAAATATCTACTACTATAGTAAACTCAGATAATCTAATATTTACTTCGACTAGACACTTGTAAACCTTAACCTTTGACTCATTCCCATATTGTATTGACCATGCATTTGCCATTACTCCAACCTTTCTAATTTTTTTGTTAAGCACTCTAGGAGCTATGAAACATTATGTATCTCTTGTATCAATTTATATAGAAATTGGATGATTGAACAAAATACCTAACAATTCTATGGGTGAAGCTTGATACTCAGCCTATCGATTATCAATAGCTGCATGAATCTGATGTTAAAATGTACCTTGTTGAGAAGCTGAACCCTTATTCTTTGATTTGTCTTAAGGACATTCTTGAGCAAATTGGTCACCTCCACAAATAAAGGAACCCCCAACTGGTCCTTTCCTCTCAGTTTGTTGGTTTCCCTTGAAACCACCCTTGAAACCATTACCAAGTTTCATGTTTCGTCAACCATTGTTGAACTTGGCATTCTGATTATTGAATTGACCCTTGGAATCTCTGCTCCTCTACTTCTAATTCTTCTTCATGAAAGTTGGTTTAGAACTTCCAAATTTATTTTTGAACTTATCTCTAACTTGGGCAAGAGATTTTAATTTTTGTTCTTGCTTGATCGCCTTTTCAAACACTCGATCCATGGTAGGTGGACCATGCACAACTACTTCATCACCTATTTGGGGTTTCAATCCCATGATGAATTTCCTAATTTTGAATCTCTCATCTATCGATACTGAGGTGCATAAGAAGCTTGGTGAATTAATCATAGTATTTATTCACTAATAATTCTCCTTGCTTAAGATTCTAAAAATTTGTGTTTAGTCAAAGTACAATTTTGGTAGCCATCATGACCTAAACAGTGTCACAAACTATTCCCAAGTGGTGGTGGTTGAGTTGAGGTTCATCTCAAGCTTCTTATTTGTCTACCAAGTCACTACTTCACCAACGAGCTAATAAGCTCCCTAGATTACTTTCATGGCTTCAAAATAATTTTGAATCTTGAAATACTTTTCCATTTTTGTTAGCCACACTTTAGCTCCATCCCCTAATATAGTTCCATCGAACTTAGGTGGATTCTCCTTTTTCATGTTATGTACTAACTTTACAGTGACTTGAGCTCTTATATCCTGTGGCACCTCCTCTTGCCTTTGCTCTTGAAGAAGTTCTTGGTCATTAGGATGCTCTTTAGGTTCTTTCTAAACATTCTCTTATTCATGGCTATGCACTTCCTATTCTAGGGTTACGATTCAGTTCCTAGTCTCTTGCATGGTTAGGAAGATTTGGCCCAACTTCATAGCTTGCTCAGTTGCCAACTGATTTGAATCAATAAGGAAATCAATATTCGAATTACCCTCACCTACTCATCTATTGT